>JAJNOH010000026.1:600000-754125 GCA_022376275.1 Xylariomycetidae sp. FL2044 | reverse complement strand
TTTAAAAAAAGTATTTTATAATAATAATAATTATAATAATAAATATAAAATTATATTTTATATATATTATAAAAAAAATCCTATTATAAAAAACGATTTAAATAATAATAAATTTATATTTAAAAATTATTTTAATAATAATTTTATCGATTAAAAACTAGCGAATCTTTTTAAATATATTAAAAATTAAAAAGATTAAAAATGCTATATTTATTTTATAATAATAAATAATAATAATAATTTATAACCCTAACTTTAAAAAAACTAGCTAATTTAAAAAATTTATAATAATATTTATAAGATATTTTAAGCTATATTTTTTAATAATTATAAATTTATAATTTTTTTTAATAATAATTATATAAATTATTATATAAATAAAAGCTATTTTTTATAAAAGATTTAATTATTAACGCTTATTTTATTTTATAATTAAAAAGATAATACGTTTTTAAATATTAATAAATTTTATTTTAAATTATATATTTTTAAATAATTTAATATTTTAAAAAAGTATATTATATACGTAAAATATATATTATAAAAACGATTATTTAATATTATATAACTTTTTAAATAACCTTATTTATAATTAATAAAATTATCTTTTAATATAAAAATATATTTATTTTTAATTAATAAATAATAATTTATTTAAAAGGTTATATATAAAATTTCTTTAAATTTTTCGATTTAACTTTTCGATAAAAAAATAAAATATTAAAAATAAAATATTATATTAATATAAAAAACTATCCTTTTATTAAATTATTATTATATAAATATAATTTTATATAAATATAAATAATATAAATATTCGTAAAAAAATATAATAATAAGCTTTTTAATAAATTTATAAATTTATAAGCGTTATTTATATTTTTAACGTTAAAAAAATAAAGTAATAATAAAAAATAGCCATTTTAATATATAATTATAAACTATAAAAGAATTAATAAATAATTAAAAAAGCATGCTTATTTATTTTTAAACGCTATAAATTAAATTTAAAAGGTAATAAATTATTATTATTATTGCTTTATTAATTTAAAAAATAGATTTTAATATATTAAATTTAATATAAACTTAAAAGAAAAAATGGTATTTTTTTTTAATATTTATAAATGGTTTATTATATTTTTTAAATTAATAAACGCCCTTATTACGTTTTAAAATTATATAAATAAAGTTTTAAAATTATATATAACTTTTATTATAACCTTTTTTAATAATATTATAATATTTATAAATATAAAAAAAAAAGCTTAATAAGCGAGTTAAAGTAGTTTTTAAGTGATTTATAACGTATAATTTATTAATTAACGCTATAAAATTATAAATATTCGTTAAAAAAAAGTTTTTTTAAGCTTTTTAATATTTTTGAAAAATATCCGCATTAATTTAACTAAAATTAAAACTATCTTAAAAAACTTATATTATAAATATTAATAAAAATTAAAGTTTTTATAATAGCTTTAAATTATTTATAAAAGTTAATTATACGATTTTTAAAATTAATAAAACTATTATTTAACCTTATAAAACTCCTTAAAAATAAATTAATAATTTTTAGATTAAAAATAATGAAATTATAATAAATAATTCGTAAAAAAATAATAATTTTACTTATTATATAAGCTTTTAATTAATATTTATTTAATATTATAAAATTAAACGTAAATAAAAAATACATAAAAATAATTATTATATAAATTTATAAATATATAATAATAATATTTAATATAAAAATAAAAGCTATTAAATATTTTATTAATATTATAATTATTATAAATTATAATACCCTTAAATTAATATAATTAAAAACTAAATAATTAATATATATTTTACGCGTTTTAAATATAATTAAATATTATAATATATAAATAATTTATTATTTAAATAAAGTAAATATATTTATAAACTATTTTTTTAAACGTTTAAACTTTTTTAAATATATATCTTATTTATTTTATTAATAAAAAAAAAGCTATTAATACTTTAATTAATATATAAATAATTAATAAACCTTATTAATTAATAAAATTCGACCTTTAAGCTATTTTTAAGTATTTTTATATTATAGCGCTATTTTTATAAAGATTATATAAAGATTAAATAAAAAAACTTATACGTAAAAAGCTTTATAAGATCGAATTTTATAAATAAAACCCTAGTAACCCTTTTTACGCCGCTAATATAATAATATAAATAATTATATTATAATAAATTTTTAAATTTGCTAAATTATTAATAAAAATAAAACGTATATATATAAAGCTAAGCTATATAATTGTTAGTATAATATAATATAAAATTTTAAAGTAATTTTAATATTTAAAAATATTATTAATTATATAATAAATAACCTTAAAATGCTTTTATTATTAGCTTATAATAACTTTTGCTTTTATTTTTTTTAATTTAAACCCTATTTAGCTATTTTTATTTTTAATAAAATAAATAATTAATTATATTATAATTATAAGTTATATTTTTATTATAATTATTAAATATATTATAAAATAAATAAAAAGATAAATCGTACCTTTTATTAAATTTAAAAACGTTATCTTATTTTTCGAAAAAATTAGCGATATTTTCGGATATTTATTAAACTAAATATATGATAATGCTAAAAGATTCGCAAAAAAAAAGCTATTATCTAATATAAAATAAAAAGGTTAATAATTAAATTTATAATCCCTATTAAACCTTATAATAATGGCTTAATCGAATTAATAAATAATAAAATAAAATATATTATATTTAAAAAAAGATTAGCTAATAATATAATAATATTATTAAAACTCCTTCGTTATATTATTATAATTTTTAATCGAACCTTATAATTATTTAAATATAATAATTTTATCTATTATTTAAAATATAATCACTTAAATAAATATTTATAATTAAATAAATAAATTATATTTATAATTATATAAAAAAAAGAAAAAATATATAATTAATAATTAATTAAAAATATAAAGCTTTTATAATTAAATTATATATTAAAAGAATAAAAATTATAAAAGCTTAAATATAAGCATTTTTATTAAAAAAAAAGGATTTATATATATATACGCTCTTAAAAATTAAATATTAAAAATTAAATAATATTTAATTAAACATAAATTTTATT
The DNA here is from genome assembly GCA_022376275.1 of Xylariomycetidae sp. FL2044. Lineage (NCBI taxonomy): Eukaryota > Fungi > Ascomycota > Sordariomycetes > Xylariomycetidae sp. FL2044. Next base: position 750,983 of record JAJNOH010000026.1, on the reverse strand, counting down.
ATAATAGCTTTTAAATTATTATTTTATATAAACTTTATAATATTTATAAATTATATAGTTTTAAAGGCATATAATTAAAAAATAGTTATAATAACACAAATCTTTTTTTTGCGTATATTAATAATAAATACCCTATATAAAATCTTTAATATATAAATAAACGTTTATTAAAAATAAATAAATAACGCTTAAAAATATAATTAAAAAAACGATAAAATATAAATATTTTTTACCACTTTATAAAAAAAGCTAATATAACCCCTTTTAAAATAGCTAAAAAACATTTTATTAAAACCTTATAATATTAAAAAATATCGTAAAATTAAATAAAAATATAGATTTATAAAGATAATAATTAAAAATAATTATAAAAAAAAAGGGTAATTTAAAGATTTTTAAATAAAAAAAATAAAGGCGATAAAAAGCTTTTATAACTTTTATAATTATATATAAAAAAAAGCCACTAATTAAAAAAAATTAAACTTATTAAATAATTATATAAAATTATTTTTCCCTTTAATTATATATTTATTTATTTTAACTAGATAATTAATTGGTTTTAAAATAGCTTAATTATAATATATAACTAATTTATAGGGACTACCTAGAAGCCACACCTTATAAGGAGATATCTAATCGTTATTCGATACTCGGAGTCTTTTTATTCGATATTCTCTGTTTTATGTACCTAGGTATTTATGCTTGGTCATCACGTGCCTTGCGGGACAGTCTGACAAGTCTAGATCCAAATTGATTTTGAATTCTGGCAAGCATCGGCGGCTCAATCTACGACTTCAGTAAGCAGTGAGTCCCGACGACCATACGATCACCACATCGGCTATGGCTTTGCAGCTGCAGACCCCTGCCTTTGGCAGCAGGTGCCGAAGGAACGTGTCATTGGCCCATGATCCGGCTTACCCCTCACTACAACAGGCTGGCCACCAAGTTGTGGCCGGAGGCTTTCATTCCCTTTTTCGTCGTGCCCCAGAAGTACCCTCTCCACTTCTTCCTAACACCACGATCACCAACTCAGCTACTACCGCTACAGGCTTTAGCGCTTTCATCATGGAAGCAGCCGGTCTTGGCATTGGTGTCGCTGGACTCGCCAGTTTACTGACAACCGTCCGCGACATCAAGGAAGGCATAGATTCTTACAAGAATTTCACCTCTGAATCCCGCCCGCACTTCACTCAACTCGATGCCGCCGCCACTCTCTACCAGCAATGGGCCGAGAGTGTCGGCTTTGACGAGGGGGGTTTGCCTGCTGTTCACCACAAAAGCCTTGACAATCCTGCGGTGCTCGAGATCGTTACGAGACTTTCACAGTCCATCCGATCCGTTATCGGCGACCGACATTATCCTTCGCCCGACATCCTTTCCTCTTCAAAGTCACCTGCCTCAGCGGCAATGGTTCAAGATCCCCGGATGGCAGCGTCGCGAAAGAACAAGGCGTTATGGGCTCTGAAGGATAAGACGAAAGTGACCGAACAGGCCCAACTTGTCGCCGCATTACTTCAGACTCTGCGTGAGCTTGTGCCGCCTTCTCAATCACACAATGAGAATCACCAACCGACAGCATCAGGTATCTAAGGCCTCATCAAAGTTAATGAAGGCAGCGTTTTTGACAAGGTTACAGGAGCCAATCAGCTACAGGCTCTAATGATCCAAATACAAGACATGATCAAACAGGTGGCTGAAATGCACGAAGCTAGTAGAAATGGTATGCCACTGTCTCGCTTTGTCCCTGACCACGGCGAAAATTGCTGACTGACGTTACAAGCCGAGTTCAAAAAGAACCTCTCGTCTTGGCTCGGGAGTAGCGAGATGACTTCAACGCTCGACAATTTCGTTCAGCGTCGGCTGGATGGCACCTGTGACTGGATCTTTCAACGTGCAGAATTTCTTCAGTGGAGGGCAGCGAGCCGAGAAGTTACTAAAGTCCTTTGGATCCACGGGCCTGCCGGGTACGGTAAGACCGTTCTATGTGCCAAAATCATTGAGCATTCGAAGGAGTTTTTTAATACTCCGCTGGCGTATTACTTCTTCTCGTCTGATCCCGAACATCGTGCGGACCCCTTTTCCATATTAAGGTCTTGGCTATCTCAAATCATCCAGCAGACCCCAGAGGCTTTTGACCTTGCGCGAGAAGTTTGGGAGAATGCTACCAGCCCCTTCGCATCAAGCAGCGAAATCAAAAATATTTTCGAGATCATTATCAAAGCAATACCGTCCTGTATTCTTATTGTCGATGGCCTCGACGAGTGCGTCGCAACTACATATGACGGCACGGCGATATATCGAGACTCCCTTGTGGACTTCTTGATATTTCTTCAACGAGTGACTTCAGACACCCAGTCACGATTGGTTATTGTCAGTCGCTACGATATGGACATCCGAGACGGTTTATATACGGACCCCCGGGACGTCCAGTGGGAATTATCGGAGTGCCGAATTTCCCCCCTCGATGTGAAGCCTGATGCAACACTGTTTTCTCGCACCATTGTTAACCGAAAGCTCTATAACAAGGCGGAGACGCAGAGAGAAGAGCTGTCGCAAAGATTGGTGGACCGTTGCGATTCAATGTTCTTATGCATCAAACTCTTGGAGGGCCAATTGCGTGGCGGAAAAGGTCAGGCACACCTGCAACGAAGTATTGATCAAGCTCCCACCGGTCTGAATGACCTCTACGATCGATCCTGGAGGAAAATCATGGGACTACCAGATGCTGATCGAAAGCGAGCTTTGGCTATCCTAAGATGGATCACCTTCGTCTTGCGACCCATGACGGTCCGGGAAATCACCGATGCTTTACTCCTCGTTGATGAGGATGTCAACAATCTTCAACAGGATGAGCTTCCTGATGAGATCGATGACATCTATATTGATTCCGAAATTCTCGGTCTCTGTGGGTCTCTCATTGAAACTCGAGGCTCGGATACAGACCCTGGATTATTGACTCTTCACCTCACTCACTTCTCGGTCAAGCAATACATTCTTTGCCATCGATTAGCTCCCGGTGACAGTCTACTCCTCAACGAACAATTGAGAGCATCGAACGAAGCTATTCAACATAACGTTCTGGCTAAAACGTGCTTGCGCTATCTCAATTGCGACGAGGCATGGGCCCCAAAGGAATCATCGGAAGGCCTTCGCATGATACAGGCGTTCCGACGGTACGCTGTCCACTCTTGGCATCAACATGTCAAACCTGCCGTAGAAAACTCTAGAGATGCCATCAGTTGTGTTAACAACTTTTTCCTGCCCGGAAATAAGAAATGGGAGTCGTGGAGAAAGGAAATAGACATTGACTTCAGTAACGCCCGACTGAAATATGACGGAGATATCGAATCGGGAAGCCCGCTCTTCTACGCATCTCATCTCGAACTTTTGGACACATTATCGTTCTTGCTGACTGAGGTTGCTCTGGATGTGGATTTTGTTGACTCGTCCAATCGGACTGCCTTACTGGCTGCTGCCTCTCGGGGGTGGACACGGGGAGTCGAATATCTCCTAACCCGGGGTGCGAATGTAAACATTCGTGCTTCTACTAAAAACCTTAGCCCTCTGTATGTTGCAGTATACGATGGCCACCTCGAGGTGGTGAAACTATTACTTGAGAAAGGGGCGGATCCGGATTCGAGGTGCGAGACAGATACACCCTTGTTAAGCGCCTGCCTAAGAGGTTACCTGGACATTGTCAAAGTATTATTGCAGGCAGGAGCAAACCCACTTGCGAGTGATGATATTCCCAAGACGGCGATTCACTCTGCAGTTATTGGCAATAGTGTTGATGTGGTCAAGTTTCTACTTGATCAAGGGCTCGACGTCGACTCTACAACCCGCAGTGTCACGTTCACGGCACTGTGTATTGCCGCTTTGCTAGAAAATATCGATGTGATGAGGCTACTACTCAATAGAGGGGCAGACATCAACTGGGCCTCAGGGAGGTGGACGCCACTTTGCCTGGTTGCCCTTTATAATCGTGTTGACGCTGCAAGATTCCTGATTATCAATGGCGCCCACGTAAACCCAAGTCGTGAGGATGGGATACGGCCACTCGCCATAGCTGCTCAAGAAGGTCATACCGATATTTCGAAGTTCCTTGTCGACAGTGGAGCATACGTAAACTCACGTTCTCCAGGCGGATGGACACCACTTCACTTAGCTGCTACCAAGGGTCATGTCGGAGTCGTAAGGCTCTTGACTGATAAAGGAGCGGACATAAACCTGGCTTGCAAAAAAGGACTGACAGCACTCATCATGGCTGCCTTTTATGGTCATATCGACGTTGTACGGCTTTTAGCTGATAGAGGGGCGGACTTGCATCTGGCGGATCAGAATGCATTTACACCACTTCACTCGGCTACTTACAATGGTCATTTGGATCTTGTAAGATTGTTGGCTGAAAGAGGAGTGAACGTGGATCCCCAGGACAAGGACGGAGTGACACCACTTATTTCGGCTGCCAGCCATGGTTATATCGACATTGTAAGGCTCTTGGCTGACAGAGGAGCAAACATACATCTGGCTGATAATAAGGGACGAACACCACTCCACCGTGCTGCTTACCATGGTCATTATGACGTTGTGAGGTTCTTGGTTGATAGGGGAGCGAACGTGCACATGGCTGACAATCTTGATGGGACACCACTCAGCGCTGCTTCTTGCTATGGTCAAATTGACCTTGTAAGACTCCTGGTTGATAGTGGCGCGGATCCGAACGTCGGTAATCACATGGAGATGGCGCCGTTACTCGTCGCGGTCACAAAGGGACACCGTACCATCGTGCAATTCCTTCTAGACCATGGAGCCGATGTCACTGCATCCGATTCTCTCGGCCGCAACGCTCTATTCTGTGCTGTAATACAATCGGATGTAGCAATGTTGGACCTACTGGTAGCCAATGGGGCTAATGTGCAACAGACAGACAAGTACGGTTTGGGCCTCTTGGCGGTGGCCACTGGTCATGGGAATCATGATATCATGAAGGCTCTCTTGGCGTATCCGGACATTGATCTGAACGCCCGGGATTGCTTTGGCCGGATACTGACTTCTTGGGCCCCGGATGCTGCGACGCTCCAAATCCTTCTTGACTACGCGAAAGAGCGCAATGTTCAAGTTGACGCGGTGGCTGATCTCGGGACAAGGAATTACCCTCGCAATTCTGATGGATGTCGCTGCATCGTGTGTACTTTGGGCATCCTCAAATCCGATGGTCACTATCAATGTGACACGTGCGGTCAGGGACATTTCCACATCTGTGCTGAATGCCATGCATTCGGTGCGAGATGCTTAGACGAGATTCATGAATTGGTATGGAAGTCACCTGCCGTCAAATGAGTACGAGGTTGCATGGTTGCGATACATCAAGAAGACTGCTTTTTGTGGAAAAAGAAATATCAGCATTTCCCTCTCTCGAACCGCGGCTTACTGTGGCGAACTAGGAGATCGATACAGATCTTGTCATAATTTTCTTCAATTCTTTTCATGTTTCTTCGAATCCTTGACGTCGCCGTCGGCCATCTGGTGTTTATTCTTGGCCTTCTCTAATTGTACCTGACTGCTCGAGGATCCGCACGCCTTGAACACGAGGGGGTTGCATTGGGAGCCCTTTCCCTTCCGAATCGTGGACATCTTCGTTACGTTTCTCACCAACTTCTGAACCTTCTGGCAAGAAATTTGGTATGCATCAAAAAGAGGAGAAGGCCAGGGGTGCTTATTAGGAAAGGGGTTGCCTTTATATGTATATATAGCTCATAGGTCACCATACTGGTGTGATAATGATCCAATCTATCCGATACCACATGCTCTCCAGCTATGAAGCAGAAGCCTCTCGCGAAGCATGAAGGAATAAACGTGATAGCTGTGGCTCTAACCTCCAGGACACAAGAAGATATGATGTGTAAGTTGAACATGCTTGGGGAAGTCATGGATCTGATAGCTGCCTATCCCATGGGAGCTCAAGACGGTGGTCCCTAAGCACCTGGTCTCCCTTCATTAGTGCCGACTTCAGTTGCGGACGTTGCCAGTGCAGAGAATATGATTGAATGCAGCTGGTAGGGTTCAGATGCCATCCCAATTGCTTCATGCTTGATTCCAGCCGGCTCCATTGGTACATTTCATGCACAGTACTACCCCCATCATAGAACGCGTGTAGCAGTTCAATTGTGGAATGACATGGCCTTCGTCTTGTGTATCCCAACGTTCCATGTCATGGACCAGGGTTTGCTTGCCGGTGAGTGATAGCACTGGTTGAATGGGGTTTGCCAAGTGAGATCTGGCAAACAAGCTAACCTCCCATTGAATGAATATACCCCTGAAGCGCCACTCGCAAAATGAGGCTAGTAGACCTGCAAGCTTTTCAGTGAATGAATGCTTCCATGGAACGTGACTTGTGAAGTACCCAGGTCCTACGTACTAGACTGGCTAGTTCCTCATTGAATGAATGTACCCCATGGAACGTCACTGGCAAAAAATTCTGACTCGACCAGCCCATTCTCGAGTGAATGAAAATACCCCTGAAACGTCTACCAACTATGTGGCTAGTAGGCAGGCTAAGCATCCATTGAATGAATGTACCCCTGGAACGGCATCCACAAGCAAACACCTCATGACCAAAGATGTGCAATATCTGGCCATTGGGGGCTTCATCCGTGTTAGTCACAAAAATACCTGGAGAGACGGCAAACATGGGATGGTACTGGGGAAAAGAATATCTAAGAAGCATGCGCTCCCCAACCTGGTCCTTCAACTCAACTCCACACAATATCCACCAGAACCCAAGTCAATTCTCGGCCACATTTATATAAATTCAAGATCTTTAAAATCTCTGTTTACCTTTCTTTACTTAACGAATCGGTTCCAACCAAACCTAAATTCAAGATTCGCACTTTCGTCCAAATCGAGACATACCGTCACGGAGCCTGATACCGCTGTCAGCTTCCCGCTCTACACCCTAACTCACGTATTACCTCTCTTTGGGTCCCCAAGGTTCCCATCGAGCGCATATACCCGCAGGTATGCCACTCTGTGAACCTATATGCACACAGCTTCGTCTTTGTAATCTCCGTGGCTCACCTATGATTATAGACAGACACCCCATTCCAGAAAGATGCCCCGAACCATCGAACAGATCAACCGGGGCGAAGCGGAGGCTCGGCGGAATCTAGCCGTTATCGACCCTCAGGACCGGACACCGGCAGACGTAAAGGACGTCTTGATCACAGCAGCAGGTATGGAGGACTGGGTGGGGGGACTGTTGGCCCAGAAGGCTGGCGAAGTTCGTTACCGCCAGCGGGTTCAGCCACAGCAGCAGCAACAGCAACAGCAGTAGCAGCAACAGCAATAATATCAGCAAAAAGCAAGGCAGGATTATTGGGTGTATATCTATTCCCCAAGCAAATCATGGGCGTTAGAAAATGGATTCATCTACTTGGGTAGACTATCAATTTATCCGAAGGAGCGTTGACTTTTATCTATATATAAGCTTGTTACTATCGCGATACATGGTGATATCACATATCACGAAGGGAGGTCTTAGATGGTTGCCTTTTGTAATTTGCATCACACAAGGATAAGAAGGGAGGTCTTGTTCATCTTTTGTAACGAACTCCTTTGTGTGGACATGCGGACCATTAGTGGTACCACAATGTCAGGAACCAACGCGCAAATCAGCAGCGGGGAGGCGGAGGCCCGACGAAACCTGGTTATTATCGACCCGCAGAACCAGACGCCGGATCACGTAAAGGACGTCCTTATAACCGCGGCAGGCATGGAGGACTAGGTCGGCGGACTGTTAGCACAAAAGGCTGGGGAAGTACGGTACGCTCGGCGGGTCCAGCAGCAGCAGTAGCAACACCAATAGCATCAGCAATAACATCAGCAGAGGGGAAGGCAGAATTAGTTTGTGGATATCTGATCCACAAGCAGATGATGAGTCCAGGGAAATAAATTCATCTACTTAGAACTATGAATATATGTGAAGCAGCGCTGATTTATGTCTATATATAAGCTTACTACCATTGCGATACTAAGGTGATATCGCGGAAATCGGAGGCACGCATGTATGAATTGGAGGATGAGGTGGATGCCCTCCGCGATGCCACCCTGGACGTGCGACTAATCCCGAATCGGGACCAGACTCAGAGAACGAGCCCCTGCAAGCCCGTCATGCGAGCCCTAGTCAAGGACGACGAAATGAAAACAACCCAGACCACCCGGTCCACGCGGAAGGCGACTTGAACCCAGATGGCGGAGGACAAAACGTGGCCCCAGAGGAACGCCAGCAGCGTGCCGTGGCTTGGGATTCAACCTGGGTTCTTACTGCTATTGAGGCTTGTACGGACGCCTCGCCCCTTATTGTTCTATCTCGCCCTGGTGGGTTGTTGTTATCCTTGTGTGATGCAAATTACAAAAGGCAACCATCTATGAAGGGCCAGCTGTCGGAGACGATGGATGCCATCAAGTCAGAAAAGTGCTTGAAAAAAGTACGCCAAGAGCGGCAAAGAAAAAAAGTTCCCTGGCTGAGTTTCTAGAAATCTGCTTCGGCTCCTGTTTTCGTCTTGTATTAGTACAAGTCGTGCCGTGCTTGGCGTCCAAGGAGAGCCGTGAAAGTCCATTATTAAATCCAATGTTTTGAACGGAGGATACTGGCATCAGCAATGCATGAAGATAATGAGAAGACGGTAAATACGCGAAGTATGACGTGAGACTTGCTGGTGATCGATTCATGCAGGGGAATCGGGTGCGTTGGGGGGGGGGGGGGGGGGGGGTTTACCAGCTGGGTCATCACGAGACGTTAATATTCACGCTGGGGGAAATCGGGTTCAAAGAGGGCCAGCCCGAACTGAAGCCATTTCACAGCTCAGAGGAAAAATGGACAGAACAGGTAAGACAATGACCGCAGAATTATACACCCCACGGAATGGACATATCGCACGATATGTTCCTCTTTCCTTGCAGATGATAGCAGACAGCGTTGGAATATGGCTGGCTAAGGGTCTAACAGTCCTCAAGACGAGATCATATTGATCATTTTAAAAATTGTTTACCAGGATCACGTCCCAATCGCGATGATGTGTGACTGGACACATGACCCTGCTTGCTGCTCTTGGACACCAACCTGTGATTCACCAATCGCTTTCCAAGGTGACATGGAAAGGTCGGCCTGGACGTCCCTTCTCGCAAGGCCTATGGTCTTCCTGGTCCGAGTCATAACCATATAATCCAGGGCTGTTTTACAGAAATAGACGCGTATGTGGTGTAGCGACACGTTCTTATCGATTTCGATCACATGCTCGACTTTGTGGATATGATTCTGATATCGCTAAGCAATTGCATGACAACATAAACAGTGACCCATAAGAGCCGGAGAAACAATAGAGAAACTCCGCACAAGCCTTCAGAAACATTGAAAGCATATTTCGGCAAGTATTCGGGTACACCGTAAGCCGTGAATAAGGCAGTTTTTGTTCGATTGAGTTTCTGGGCATGTATCTTTTTTTAGTATGTCCTCCATATAAGCATATTTATATAGCTATGCGTGCTAATCCCTGGAGCAACTGTGGGCTAAGCCCAATTAGACTATGCTTGGCAACCTTATTTCAGCCCTATTATCATATCTCAGCCCTATGACCACCAAGACTTCAGAAGAGGGATGGCCATGGAGGCAACCAGCAACGCATTCCATGCCCTACACAACATTCAACTTCTGGCCAGATACCTATTGTCTAGTGTACTATCATTTCACACGGAATCGATCTTTCGCGCATCGCGCATAACGAGACCATATCATGTGCCAAGATTCTTTAGGAGTCAATATTCCCAAGACACCAGTATGGAACACTCAACCGTCCTTGTGGGGGAAGCGTTCGATGCTTCATTTGACTTCACGTCTTTCATATTTTCGGCCATCTCTCCGAGCGCAGGGAGTATGAATATTTGACTTGCTGTCAAGACTTATCAATATTGACATGTCGATTTTCCCGACCAGTCCTCCGTCACAAGATCGGGCCAGCTACCTGTCTGTCATTCGATCAATACCGAATGCAAAGGATTAAAATAAGTCATTTATTTGCAAATGTCTCCTGGCGGGCCTCTTCGCGACAATGATCAGGGGACAACACAGACTTACTCAACTTTTGCAAACCCAGCACGTGAAGTCTTTTGTCCAGAACGCGTCTTGCTAGGAAATGTTTATACCTGGACTGAGCAAAGACCAGGGGACGGCGCAGAGCTACGAGTATTCGCGCCTTAAGTGAGAGAAATCCACTTGATCAGGACGCGTCTGCTAAGGGTAGGCGTCGCAGAGGTCCCAATACCCGCGACTTCTTTTTTTGAAGGAAACCCTCGTGATCAGGGGCACGTCTTCAAAGTTAGACACAACTCGTACACAAACCCTTGGTACCGTCACAGGCTTGACTCATTTAATATTGGCCGGCCAACATGCGCTGAGGGACTTTAAGCTGCGCGCAAGTTTGAGCCTGGTTTGACGCCGCTGTGGGCCTGTGCATCTTTAGTCTTCCAGGCTCGGGTGGAAGAGTATCTTGGGCTATCACCCGGGGTGCTTTCGCCGATGGACGCTCGGAGAGTTAGGGATGGGAACATCAGCCATGGGATATGCTGCTGGATGTTTTCTTCTCTGGTCAGTCTTGAGACCACAACTCAGCCAGGAAGACCGTGAGATATATTATGTGCCTGAGTTATACGAGAGAGACCTTGATTTCTACTACTGGTGCTTTTTGTATATGGGACCGAATTCAGGTTAGATCCTCACGGGTCTGTCTGTTTTTCTGTCTATTAGAGTTGAGGCTGGCACTTGGAGGTCACACAAGTACCATGTATATTCACGCCGCCGCCGTAGAGTCTATATACATACTTTCGGACAACAGCAACAACAATAACAACAATAATAACAACACACGACCCCAGTTGCGGGCCGCCCCATACTTTTGCCTTTCACAGCCCGAATCTCCTTTGCCGGGTGGCTTATTTTCTTCTCTGCGGGTGATGCCCGTGAAGTGAATGAGCAGGTTTCTGATTCTCTGATTCGTACAACCTGTCTCGAGTAGAGTTAGAAAAAAGTATAACGAAGATAAACTTCCAGAATATTGAGTTGTTTATTTATTTATTCTCTCTCGTATTTGAGGGCGTTGCTCTCCCAACACAATCACCAACTTACTTTCCAAAAGCTATAAAAGAGAAGACCTCTTTCCTCCGTCCCCCATCCTCTTTCGCTTCTCTTTCTCCATTCTACATCTTCTTCCTCTTCCTCTTCTTCTTCTTCTTGGTCTTCTTCTCTATCTTTCCAAGGTCTACCTTCTATTTTTCTTTCGTCTTGTCTAATCATCTGATCTTCATCAGAGGAGCATTCACAATCAATCAATCAACCCACAGAAAGACGACTCTCTCTCTCTCTCTTTCTCTCTTCACTTCTTGTCAACAACCCACGCAGGCGTGACCTGACCATTTCCTTATCCACTGACGCGTCGGTCAACCAATTCTTCGCCCCTACTTGACGAATAGCGAAAACAAGAAGCTCGTCCTTGTGCAATACAATTGCACAAGACCATTACAGAGAAAACGATAAGCTCTGTCAACCCATCGGAGACAGACACAGCTTGTAAATAAACAAGCACCAACAAGGTACGCGCTTAACCCCCCATCCATATATATCTCTCTCTCTATTCTAAACACACACCCCCTTTTCCATTCCCCTACGTCACGTATCGATGACTCCTTAACTAACGCACCACCTTTCCCTTGTTTTTCGCAGTCGATTCCAATTATATACACATTTCACGCTTCAGACTAGTTCTTTTACATCTTCGGGTTATCCTTCCTTCCTTACTGTCTGTCTGTCGTATCATCTCATTTCACGACCGACAAGTCTCACTCACACCCCCACGCCGTAACTTGGGAGGTTACCTCGACTTCAACCTTTTTACTTTAACACTTGCCCCCCACCGTCTACGCCTACGGTGCATTTAATTATTATTTTTTCTTGTACAACAATACCCGACGTTGTACTAATTTAATACACTAATCGCGCTCCCCCTTTTGACGGTAAGCCTTCATCCCTGAGGAACTTCATTGGCTCTCTCTCTTTCTCTCTTTCAATTGCTAGAATTTGTCTAATATATATGTCTATGTATGCAGTACCATTGACAACGTCAATTTTTTCAAATCGCGGCACCGCGTTCCGGCAACGCGCAATTCAACTTCTCTAACCTCTTTGAGAGAGGTTTCAACACTTACAACTCGGGACCCCATCAGACTTGGCACTCCAACCAAGTCAATCGAAGCTTCGAAGACTTCAGATTTTTTCGACCAGCCTCATTTTACTTGCCTACATCCAAGAGGCCAAGTCTTTTTTCTCGCAATGGACAACCGAGTTGCCGACTTTGTTGACGCGCAGGCCACCGGCCGCATCTTCAACGCCGGGCCCAGGCGAGCAATGGGCCGCGCGGGTCTCACCATCAGCACCGGCGCCGACATGTCTCCGCCAAGCCGGGCTTACTGCCGAGCGCACCCGGACTCGGTGCTCTCGGCCCACCTCCGCAGGCGCCCGACCATGACCGCGCAGGCGTGGCAAGCCGAGCTGCTGAGCCATGGGGAGCTCAGCTGCCTCTACCGCCGGCCGTGCGACGCCTCCCGCGACCAGCAGCTCCTCCTCCTCGGCGACGAGTGGATGCGCGTGGTGAGCGAGCTGGCCTACTACGAGGTGGTGTACGACCAATGGCTCGACAGCCGGGGACCGGGGGCCATTGCGCAGCTCCAGCACCTCGTCATGACCCTGCGCAACACCCTGAAGGACTATCTCGAGGGTGAGCCGGCGCTGGTCAGCAGCGAGGAAGACGATACCACGCTGCAAGACTTTACTGCGGTGTCTGCCATCTCGGAGGCTCGACAGGTCATCGCAGTATTGGCCCTTCATGCGTTCGGCCCCTGGTTGGAGTTCGTGGGGAAGGAGGGGCACGAGCCCTACTTCTACGCGCCGCGATTCGCTTTTGACCGGGCCCAGGGACTCATCCTTTGGGCATCTACGGATGAATGGTTCGGCGTTGCTGAACCGCGGGTGACTTTGAGCTTTCTCTTCCCCTCGGAAGCCTTTCGACAAAGGCTTCGTTTTGTCTTCCGGGACGACGAGCGACGGATCGAGTATTGGTTCCGCCGATTTTATGGACCTGATGCAGTCGCTCCCGGCCAGCATCCGCAGCAGCCTCTCGCCCAGCCCGCTAGCCAAGACCCGCACCCCGCCGACAGCGAACAGGTAGACAGTACTTCCGGCTCCGACCCATGCGAACCCGAGGACCCGAAGCTCAACGATGGTCGCAGTTCTGACTCTCAAGATGTTGGTCACGACGATGACGAGCCCGATGTTGGCGCCGATAACAGTGATTCGTCGGGTCAAGGCCACCGGACCTCCGCTCCCAGCGGGTCCGCTCCGTTTTGGAACACCGCCGAAGGCGATGCAGGCAGCACCTCGGCACCTAGTGACGGCGACAAGAACGACAAGGACGACGACGACGATGAGGACGACGAGGACAAGGAAACATTACCGTCTTGGTACCTTGACGACTTTACCGAGTCGGGCCGCTGGTCTTCCTGGGAGTATGGCCGACTTCTTGGCCTCGCCCAACTCAACATGGCGGGAGGACAAGGTGCGCAGGCGGTCGCAGGAGCTAGTGGCCAGTCCTAGATTGGTCACGACGGCAGCAACGGCAGCGACTCGACCTCAGCCGTCTGCCCGGAAACCCCGCGTCGTGCACCAGTAGAGGATACCTCGGACGTGGAGTCGCTATACCTGGATGTCTGAAGGCCCTACGCCTTCCATTCTCGACACGAGCTGACGGGTTCCCTAGCCGGGCCCCTCTAGCCATGAAGGATATGCTGTTGTCCGGCCTCCCGATGGACTGTCTTCGCGAGTCACGCTGTCGCTAGGTCCAGAGCTGAGTCCATTATCTCGGCGGGAGTTCTCATCTTTTTTTGTGGGAGGACTGGGAGGATTGGGACGAGCGGAGGAACTGGGAGGACTAGGTTGGCTGGCGTTTGGTTTCGAGATGGATTGGTTTGGTTCGGTGATTTTTGGTGTTATGGAGCTTATGTTGAGAATTGAAATTCTCTGGGTTGGAAGTAGTGGTCCTTGGTAGATACCCTGGGATACTGCGACATCAAGGAATCTGCTGCAATACAAAATGGGTTCAAACACAACCTTGAATTTGGACCGCGTAGCCCGTAATTGCCTGTGAAAAATGGTAACCTAGAGAGATACGCACCAATGTAACTTCCACCAGTCTCGCCTTCCATGGTCGATCGTGAGCAGTGGTCAAATCGACACGGCCAGGCTGATTCTTCTATGTAAACAGCTGAGGTGAATGAGGTAGCCGTCGTAGATTTGAGTAGCATACGACAGTCCCAATGGCGATCTAGCCGTGGTTGGCAGCCGCCACGGTTCTTGACCCTGTAAGTGCGGCCATCGAAGTTCATAACATCCATCACTCAAGCGTGCATTAAGCTGCAGAGCCAAGGCACACTGCGAGGCATTTCTCATCCGAAGAAGGAGAGGTCTTTGATGTCTTTCGATTGTGATCATAAAACTAATCGGCGGTCTGATATGCGGATTGCAATTGGTCTTTGGCTTCAGTGCCGGGTTCAAGCTTCGAGCTGACCAAGTCGTCTTAATGGTGTGCAGGTTGATGCAAAGATGCTCACGTAGCTTGGCAGCCGTATCATCGTTGGGCAGACTGCTGGATGAAGCCTCAGATGTGAGCTTCGGTCAACAGAATGATACGCTCATCTTCGTTCGTAATCATGGAGGTTGCCACCTTAGAACAGTAGACCTAGGATGTTAAAGTCATGATGACCTCGTGTTACAGAATTTCAGCCAAGGAATAGGGGGGCTGTTCCGGACGGTCGGTACTTCAAATTTCAATCCATTGGTTGGCCGCTAAACCCGTTATGATGATAAGTAGCACAGCCACTAACTTACGACGTAAGCCCTGAAGTTCTAGGGCTGAACCGCCACAAACATCCATCCACCGCAGCTCCACCGCGACCATAAACAGACCTACATGGATACAGCTCGGGAAGAGTGCTGCTTACTTCAGATTGCCTCGCCCGAGGCAGTGTCAGCTTTCAGCTTATCTATTAAGGTTGCAATAAAGTGAGACCTCGGTCTCCAAATCGAAGGTGATCGATCAATGGCCACTACCTACTTAACCTGCATATACGGACCAATACGCCGCATACGCCGCATACGCCGCGACTGTGCAGTCTCCAGCTTCCCGTCACGTCATTCCTCCTATCCTCTTTTGCTTTCTTCCAATTATCTGCTGCCCAGGTGCGCCCAATATATCACCTGGGCAATCTGACCGTTTCGTACCACCTGATCGGTCATTCCTTTGGGAAGTGTCATCCATGATGGCTTGGAAAGCGCATTCATCAGTGGAAGCTACTAGCCACGATGGGATCCCTTGTGCAAGGCATACTCTACCTCGATATGGATGTCTGAGCTGTCTGTCGCTCACTCCGTCTTCCCTCTGAACCGTTCTTTTCCAGTCTATAACTTATATTGGCCAGACCCATCCTCCATTATTCTTGATAAATATCTTAGCTTACCTTGCCTTCGCATTCGGATCGCTCGTCTTTCTCAAACTTGACTTACATGTCCTAGTTGGCAAATGCAGCATTACTGGCGCTCCCCCTCTCTTCTCACCTTCAGCTCGGCCGCCTTCCGTAGTCCGTCATCAGCCCAGATATCGGCCCCCAGATAGTTCGGTAGTCTCCGCCTGATAATTACTTACTCACCATCATGTCCGAGCCCAATGAATCCACCAAGCCAGACTCGGCTCCAATTTCCATGAGTAATGGAGCACCACCGCGGTACTCCGGTCATGACAACGGTCCGCAGCCTGCTAGAAGCCCCTCTACGAATGTCGACTACCTGAACTCCTCATTTTCGAGTCTGAGGCTCGCCCAGCATACCGAAGAAGTGACCGTTGATATATGCCTAGCACATCTCAAATTGCTCTCCGCCTTCCAGAACCTGAAAGACGACATAGGCTATACTGACGGGCTCTGGCAAATCTTCGATAGTCATGTATTTTCTACCCAAGCTGCTTACGCCACGGCAGCAGAGAATGGGGCCGAGCCCGACAGCGCTACGTCCAGGAGTCTGGCCCAGATCCGCGAGAAGCGATGGGCCCTTTTCGTCGCCAGAGCCGTTGACAGATACGAGTCTTGGTGGCATTCTCTGACGAGCGATCCATTGACTCAATCGGGCATGGTCAGAGGTGCCAATAAGTTCATCACCACCTTTCATAAAGGGGCTGCTTTCGAATGGAAGGAAAAGATGCTGCCCCCTCTCGGTATGGTTCTTCCTATATGGCATTCGCATGCCGTACACTAATTCATTGTGCAGATGTATTGATGGTTTGGCATGCCCATATGTTGAATCCACAGGCTTATCTAGAAGACTGTCTCCGCTACGGATATAATGGCCTTTGGGCCGGTGGTATGCCATGGAAGCTCGTAAATGATGCCATTGACACGAATTTCGATTACGCGCCATCTCCCGAGTGCAGGGCGGCCTGGAAGGATTGGACTGGAAGAAAGTGGAACAATGTGGATGACTCAGCTAACAAGATCATCAAGTGCCCTGCTTGTGCTGCCAAGCACGAGGTTCCATGGACAACATGCGGGATGCCAGCCAACGTCAAAGCTGATATTCAGCATCCATATCTGACTGGCACAGGTTATGGTGATCCTAATTTTACCTATTTCTGTTCCAGGGCGAGAGTCATTCTAGACCGAGACTATCTAGCTGTCGCTCAGTTCGTCGGAGATGTACAGTATCTCCTTATTCAGGACAGGCCAATGCCAGGGACAATATTGGAAAACAAATCAGGCCTGCCCACCAGTTCACCTGATGGCATGACTGAGCAGCTCCGTGAACAGCGTACTTTCCCGAACCGAAGTGAGTATAACCCCACTCGTCTTCTTCACGCTTGATGTTTCCATGCGTAGTTCTCTCTGGCTTTCTCTTACGTTCAAAACCAAGCGCGATTTCAATCCGATAACTAACGAAGTCCCAGTGATCAAGAAACGTCTTCGTAGCTCAATCCTTGAACTCATTCAGCCATATTACCGAGGCAAGCGCTCAATGGACAAGGTTCGGGAACTGATTGAAGATGTTTTGGAAGATCAGGATGCCATCAAGGAGATTGAGGGTGTAACGGGACGCGATGCTTTGAAAAGATATCGCCTGGGACGTGATGCTCGCATCCACACCAGGAAGATGATGTCAAGGTACTGGAACAACACGTCGCCATTTGCCCTGGAACTTGGCGGTGCTGTCATTCGCCAAGGGATCTTCACCGAGAAGATGCACAAGGTGAGTTTGTTTGCGCCCGAAAAGTGGCCTTGGGTCTTCGGGTGGGACTTACTCATTTCTAGATCGACTGGATACACTCGCCTGCCGCTCGAGACACGATGCGTAGACTAATTACCAAATATCAACGCTTCATCTGCATCATGGCGGAGAATCTAGACCATGTCGCCGTTCCGACATTGGACGTTGACCTTGCCTGGCACACGCACCAGCTAAGCCCGGATTTGTATTTCACGGAAATACAAAAGAAGACGACCAGGTTCGTCGACCATGATGACAAGATCGACGAGAACAAACTGTCTACTGCCTTTGAATGGACCAGCAAAGTGTACCAGGAAACATATGGAGAAGTATACTCCGAGTGCACATGCTGGTACTGCGAGACTGTTCGAAGTTCGCATATCTCAAGTCTAGGCAAGACACTGGGTCTGTCAAAGAATGAGAAGAGTAAGTTCGTGTCACGTATCACTCGCACCCCTCTCCGCTTAGTCAAGCTCACATGCCCCTTTCCGCTCATGTCTCGTCCACTGCCTTTTTGCTCAGTCACTCCACACGTACAACCAACTAAGGAATCCGACAGTCTCAGAGTCATTCCATGTCTCAGGCCAAGCGTCTCTCTGCCCCCCAGACAACAGCGCCCACATATCGGCCCACAACTCTGTGCGCCTCGAAGACGTCGGCATCCTGCGCCGCGACATCTCTGCCCGCCTCAGTGCCGCCCATCGCGCCCGTCTGGATCGCCACTACGAGAAGGCCTGCAAGCGAGCGGAGAAGAAAGGCAGGAAGCTTCCGCCCAAGGACGACTACTTCCTGTACTACTATTGGGGATACCCCTATCCCATGTACGGCCCCTGGGTCTATCCCCCTGTCTACTGCCCCGTCTATGTTGGTGGCGATCCTGGCACTGCTGCTAATGGTAGCGGCGGGGTCGGTGCTTGCGCCGCCGGTACTTGCTCCGGAGGTGCGGGATCTGGAGCTTGTGGCGGCGCGGGGGCTGGTGGCTGTGGTTCGGGGGCTTGCGCCGGGGGTGGTGGAGTGAGTTTGACCCCTTTATTTCACATCTCTTGCCTGCTGGCCACCCTTTCGTCTTGCGCGAATCTTCCGTCCTGGAGCAATCGCCTCCCTCTGGGTTCAGTATTGCCGGTGACCCGCAACATGGTCTTGGATTACCAATCCAAAACCCGGTCGGCTCTGTTTGATGAATCCACCAGGAGCAATTCCCTCCTCTCCTCTGTTTCTGTTTTTTTCCCGTGTTTCTCGGCATCTCCAGCGCCCGGGTCTCGTCCTGGCCTGGTCTTGGATTACCAATCCATCATCTGTTGGGTTTTCTCATACACATGCGTCCATACATGCATGCATCGGCACCTTGCTGACCAGACTTTTTGCCTAACAGTGCGGGTCCTCATCAGGTGCAGCCTGTGGTGGTGGCGGAGGAGGTGGAGGAGGAGGAGGAGGCGGCGGTGTAAGTTTTCTATCCTATTCGTGTTTGATGGGACCGGGTGCTGACAGGAGTCCATCTGAAGTGCGGCGGTGGAGGTGGAGGCGGAGGTGGAGGTGCTTAGACATTTGTCTCACCCATGACAACCTCCTCACTGGTGTGTGCTTGCCAACAGCAATCAGATCTGGGGCGCGGCGGTGTCGGTGATGAGGTAATTGTCTCGCCCGCAGCAATTCCCTCACTGATATCTGTACACGAGACACGGATTTCTCTGTGTTTGAGAGCACGCCCGTCGGGACTTCGCAGGTCTAGCCGCATACGAGAGGGGTTGTTGCTTACGTCTATCGACCTGCGAGTCGGGAATACGCAGGGTTTGGTCGGTGTGCTGGCGCTGGAAACATCCGGGGGCGGGAATTCGTTTGCTATCCTGGGGCTGGGAATTTGGCTTGTCGGACCTGTCTGTGATATCCTACCTAAATCTTCGTTTCCGCTGTCCCATGCAGTCTCACTCGCTACCATTTTTGCTGTCCTTCGCTGATGTGGTACTTACGGAATCCCGGTGGTCTCATTTGATTATATATGGGAAGGGCTTCCTCCTCTCCAGCCGGAATTCGGGCTTCTTCATTCTTCATCCCCTTCATCCTCCTCGTCTTCTCCAACTTCTTCTCGTCCCAACTTCTTGCCTTGCAGGTACACGCCTCTAGCCCCTTTTCACCATGTCATCTCACCTCGTATTCATCCTCCACCTCAACGAGGTCCGAAGTCACGGGGCGTTACGCGCACATTCATATTCTCCCTCCTCTCCTCTTCCTCTTCCACCTCCACCTTGGTGACCTGTCGACACCCAAGTCCTCCACATCAGTATCACCACTACCATCTCTACTCCTCCACAAACTTCTATCATTCCATCAACTTTCCAACGAGCAGACTCGGCATCGAGCTCACCCATGTCATACACAGACAGGTCTATTATATATACTTAATCCAATCCACAAATAGTTTTTTTTTTTTTTTTTTTTTCCTTTTTCAACCATCCTACCACTCTCTGTCTCGCCGTCTTTCTGGGCTTGTTTCAACATGTCTCGACGAAAGCAGCGTCACCCTGAAGGCGCTCCATGAGCAGCAACAGTGGATTTTGCCTTCCAGGATCGAAGACAAGTATCCACCTGCGCGTCAGGACCTGCCTCTCGCGGTCGTGCTCCGGCGGGCGGAGACGGAGGAATGGGGTGGGTGCGCCTGCTGTGTGCGGGAACGAACACCAGGTCCCTCGCTCGGTCGCACCGGGTCTGGAGGCGTGATCTCGAGGCCGCATCCGCACCAGATCTGTGGCCGGGGAGGCCCTGACAGGCCCTGTGCGGCCTTGCTCTCTTCTGCTGCTCTTTTTGTTTTCGTTTTCCTCGAGAGGATGGGGGAGGGGTTCCTTTGATCTGCCAGCGGATCTGATATCCCTCTTCCTGGTCGGGGCTTCAACGCGCTTCGATCTGGGAGATCCGCAATCGTGGAGTCTGTAACCGTCGATCCGATGCATTTTTTTTGCATCTTCACCTCCCTACAACGCCCAAAGCCCGTTCGTAGTAGCATTCGATACAACTACGCCTGCGGTCGAATTTTCCGTTGTTTCGACGTCTGGGGCCGACGGTATCATGCGTTTTAATACTAGTGACGCCAGATGGTCTATTGAGTATCAAGCTCTTTATGATTCTAGTCCTATTGTGATGCAAATGCTATCTTACATCTACGGTAGCGATGCCCACAAACCTAACGATGGCGACTACGTGTTATGCAAGGGGCAGCTGAGGCACCCAGAACCCCCATAGCCAGCGCAGCAGCAGCTATCAAGCCAGTCTCCCGGGGCCCAGCGTTCTGGGTTGGCGTAGTGCTGGTCGTGATTCTCACCGTCGCATCCGCATCCCCAGTGGCAGCAGCCATCATGTCGGTCTCCCGGGGCCCAGCGTTCTGGGCTGCCCTTTCGCCAACTCTTCCACATCATTCCCGGAAGACGGAGAGTATAACCATGTACACCATGTACCTCGTATATACAGCACCTTGGCCGAGCCCGACCATGAGCCCTTTCATAACGAGAGTGTTCGAAACATCGTTTTTTCCACCAGCCTTCACGTGGTTCTGAAGGAATTCCCCCAGGCCGACAGCCGCGGGTTCCTAGAGATCGCTGGACCAGCTACGAACAGCGATGACGGGAAGTACAGAGAGGTTCTGGTCGAGGTGAGTCTACACTGCTCTGCTCGGGTCGCTGTCTCCAGCGCATTTCTTCTTCTCACAGACCACTATTGACATATCACTAGTGGGCTATGGCAGAGCGTATCGATATCTAGGCTGTTGCTAAATGGCACGGGGTTTGGCCGAGTCAGGGGGACCTTCTCTGGTAAGTCGCCCCCCTTGAACTGCGTTTTTCTCTTTCTTACCTCGACATCACTATACTTTTTGTGTTCTTTTTTTTAGCCAGGCACCCGATGGCTGACCAGAGATGGTAATAAAACCAGTATCCTCATCTGCCAAGCTAAAGAGCCTGTGCCCCCCCGTCTGTTACGGTTGGGCGGCAGAATCCTCATTGAAGACTAACTGCTACCCCGGCGTCTCTCCGCCCATGGACTGAGCTGGAAAGAGACTACTCGATAAAATTACCTTACGAGAGCTTCTTCACCAGTCATCCTGTGTTTCAGCAACGACCTCGATGAAATTCCCGAGGAGAAACCGGTGTATTGATCATGACTACGATGTCCATTCTCTTTTTTTCACTCTCGCCTAGCGACATATGCACAGAGGCACTCATTATATATATGACTGAACACAACAACATTTTTTTCTTTATCCACCCCCCCCCTTGATGGGGCTCGTCCGGTGTCAGCTCTTCAGCAGGCTCTTTTCCAATCCGGTTCGTCGTGCGTCCTTGTTTCGTCAGTTCTGCTGTTTTGGCGTCAAACCAAGACATGTCCTCCGCCTCCACCAAGACATGTCCTCCGCCTCCTTACCCCGTTTCTGCATTGGCCGCAACGAGTGGAAGGAGTTGACTCAACCCAGTTACTCTGCGTATCTTCGCCACCGGGGGTCGAAGCACCCTCTTCCTCCTCACTCTTGGTCCATGCGGACTGTCGTTTGTGTGGTGAGTCGACATCTTTCTTTCCTTTTCCCCTCTCAGCCAAGCAGCTACGAGTCTTGCAGGAGTTAGCTAACGCGGGACGGGTGCGACCCTCGAAGCCTCCTTATGGCAGCGGACGCAGTCATCTGTGATTTGGGTGCAGCTACCCAGATTGAGAGAGATCATCGCTCCAGACGTTCAGAAATATTTCACCCCTCCTCATACTTGATAGCTTCAAGCGACTTTTCTACGATACTTATATATATACTTTATCACGACAACAAATGATTCTTTTTCTTTTTCCCCCCACGACAGAGTTACCGGCTGCCTGTCTACCTTTGCCTTTGGGCCTCATACGGTCTGCGACCAGAGTTCCTCGCGAGTCAGAACATTCCGCACAACTTGAGAGCCATAGCCTTACTCGCAGCTATGGCGGGGACTGGAGATAGCATCGCGAACTGTCCGAAGATGCTGTGACATGCCTTCGTTCCCTGGCCCCTTGATCCCCGAAAGGCCGAGATATCGAACGGCCCACCACCTAACTAAACCGCGACCTGAGAGACTACGAATCTTCATTTGCGCGAGTATGTCCTGGTCACTTTCCTCTCCTATCTTACCTGTACTGCTCTGCTCTGCTCGCACGAATACTAATCCCTTTCCTGACTAGACCCGGCTACAGAGCGCCGGAGGGCAGTATCTCGATGCTGGAAGTGTTGCTGCGTTCTAGGATATACCTCCGTCGAAGAGACCTAGTCGATGAACTAGGGGAAGAAAATACAAACAGCTGTTGGCGTGTGTTCGACAAGACGGATCGGACGAAGAGATAAGAATCTCGACTATTTCAAAAGTTATTCCCCCCAATATCACCAGATGGGGTTCATTCAGGGGTAACGGCCTTGCGCATGGACATTGGGCCTTCGACGGAAGCGAAGTCCCCCTCCTTGAGCGGGAGCGCACTTCGTCTCGGGGGCACGATCCTACCCCGGGAGAGTATCCTCTCCCCAGCACGAATTCCCCGTATTCCCGGGTCGGAGCACTGGCCTGTCTTCAACCCCCCCATCCGGCCGAAAGTCATGTCTCTTGACTTGATCCCGTATGACTTTTCCCCGGAGCGACATGCCCGAACTCTTATGGAACCAAGTACCTTCACATAGCCCTCAGATCGCCCTAGAGTACTTGTCTCGGAAGCTGAACACCTCTCTTGATTCCGGCATCAAGTGCTTCTCCCCTGGTCGTGAGATAACCTCACCTCGCTCCATATCATACTCTCTATATATATACTGAAATCCACACACAACCACTTTTTTTTTCTTTTTCTTATGGCATCGCGGTCGGCGAGGGAAGCAACGCCGTCAATGCTAGCCGAGTATCGATCACGATACTGGGCTTGGCTCCCGAAGAGGAGCCATTTCTAATGCAGCATTCCAACTGTTGGGGTCGCATGCCTTTCCCCAAACCCTCCAGAAATATCCCGCTGCCGACGTCCTCGAGCAAGGCAGGAGATCATTGGGGCCCGAGCGATGACTTGGTGCTGGTCATTCGACTGCAGGGGATACCTGATGACCATACTGTGTTGGTCTTGATTGTCAACGAACTCAAGTATCTCGGAGGATCAACAACCGCCAGAAGCAGTAGTTAAATAATAAGCCAAAGTGAAATTATTTGAGTAATTATTTAGCAAATAAAATATATGAACCTTATAACTATATTTTTTAAGAAAACACTATTAATAATAACACACTATGCCTTTAATAAACCAGCGACCCGATGTTAACAACTTCGACATCAAAATATAGGCCTCTAAAAACGACTCGTCAGGTCAAGGGCAAGCTTCAGCAATATTCCAACACTGAAAGATAGAGGACATGACTGGAACGAATTCAACACAGCACTACACGATGCTGCTCTCGGAGAAGGAGTAAAAGACATCCTGTCTGGAGCTCTTCGACAACCTAAAGTACCTGACGAGAACTAGAAAGATCAGTTCAACCACACACACAAACCACAGTATCATTACCTTTACCTTATACTCAGGCGATGCCGGTAGAGACGCCCTACTATCTACATAATCCCCCCCATTCTATTCCCCAGACGGTGTCCCCTTTTCCGACGTCAGCTCTTTTCCTGATGATCTGGAGTGGTATTGGGTAGAGATGACGATGGAGAGGACCAACAAGGAGGACTTGCTTGAATCATCAAGATGTACATATTACATCAATTGCAGGCAGATCACGATGAATGCCGAGGCATACGTGAGGATTTAATGGAAGGATCAAGTCAAGAGGCTATGGCTGCATGAAGCATCTGATAAAGGGATAAAGTTGAATTGAGGTATCTACTTACCTTATCGCATATAAGGTCATTCCCCGGGCCAATCATGTAACCTACCTAGCTATTCTACCTTATTACAACAACCAGTCTAGACTAGGTTAGCCATATCAATATATGACTGAAGTACCAGGAACTTTTGAGAAGCTAATCAATAACAGGTAATGTAAAAATGCAACACCAGTTCGACCTTCAACCATATTACTGTGATGTCTGTGTACTCGAAGACCGGCCCACCCCCTTTATAAACACGACTGACCCCCTATTTACGACTTTCCGCACTTTCACACTCAGATCACACAACATATCCAGGGCCACCAAATCTCGAACTCAAGCCTCACCAATAAAAAAAAACCAACGCCAGCCAGCAATCTCAGCTCTTCTCCTTCTTCGTCACCCAGTCGACATAGCAAGGATACCCGTCCACCGGGTGCAAACCCCCGGAGTCCGTCTGGTAGGCCCGATCGCCATGCAGCGTGCGCACCGGCTCCCCCCAGACCCTCCTGCTCAGACGATGCTTCCAAGTACGGTTGTTTGTCTTCTCCCTCTCGGCGTCGAAGTCGGCGTACGCGTCCCGGATCTCCAGGTCCCGGCAGGTCAGGACGACGGCGACGCGCAGCTCGTTCCAGACGAGCGTCTGCCCGATGCAGCCGCGCGGCCCCTGCTCGAAGGGCCGGTACGCGGCCGGGTCCGCCGGGTGCAGCGCGTGCCCGGGACCGACGAGGAAGCGCTCGGGCCGGAACTCGGCCGGCCGGGGCCACACGCGCGGGTTCGCGTGCACCGCCTGGTGCAGGACGTTGACGCCGACGTAGTCCAGCGGCCGCTCGCGGCCCTGCCGGTCCGTCACCGCGGCGCCCGGGACGCCCGCGCGCGTGGTGCCGGCCGGCGCGTACAGGCGCAGGGTCTCCTTGGCGACGGCCAGCGTCAGCCGGCATCTGTTCAAGAGGCTAGGGTTGGACCGGAGGAGGCCGGCGGCCAGGGACGGATCGGGGCCGAAGACCTCGTCGTGTTCGCGCCGGACCTTGGCGAGCCAGTCCGGGTGCTTGGCCAGCATGTGGTAGACGTAGACCAGCGTGGAGGCAGTCGTATCGTTGCCGGCGAAGAGGAACAGCCGGATCTGGGAGGCCGCGTACTTGGCGAATGTCTCATCGAGGTCTCTCTTGCCGTGGTCGTCCAGGTACGCCTCGAGGGCGAGGGTGATGACGGATTTCGGCGCCGCTGGCTTACTCCCGGAGAAGCTGTTGGCGATCTTAATTTCCGAGTATCGCTTCTGGAGGACTCCCCTAATATAGTTGTCCAACACATACCCATTATACCACTGGACGAGAGGTCGCAAGGGGTGCAAGAGTATGCGAGGGTCCCAGAATGAATGCCAGTTCAGTATACGGCCTAGCGCCGTAGGAATGATGTGAGATTCGCGCTGGTAGTTTGATGACTCGTCCCTTGAGTTTGTAAGTATAACGCGTACACGACATATGTATAGAGAGAATTCCCTACAGCGTAACCTTCAAGATGACCTCCATGGTCAACTTCGACGTGAACTCATCGAGCGAGAACATCCCCTTACCAACCTTCTCGGCCAACTTCTCGCGGAAGACGAGTGCCGAGTCGACGAGGTGGGGCACGAGGTTAAGCATGGCTCCGCTGCTGAACCCAGGGTTGAAGAGCGATCTCCAATACTTCCATTCGTCTCCGTTCATGGAGATCAGGCTGTTGCCTCCTGTGACCGGCTGCATCGACGAGGCGGAGACGGCGGATTTTGGGAGATTGTACTTGGCACAGACCTTGTCGGCGGACTCTGGGCCGCAGATGACGAAGAGGGCTGGATAGACGGGCCAGACATCCAGGAGGAATATCTCGGTATCGGCATGCTCCTGGGACATGTCTCGCATCGCGAAGCCTACGGCCGCGTCGGGCGGGATCTTGGCCAGATACTTCTGTAGCACGAGCAGGTGGCCCATCATCCAGCTCCATCCTTCAGGCATAGGCTGCGAGTGATGTCAATGACAACATGATATAGTCAAGGGATGGCCTTCTCCTGGGGACTCACCACGCCTTGTTTGCGAAGCTCATTGATCCTGCGGCGATGATTGTAGACGATGTTGAACAGATACCCAATAAGGGTGCAAGACACCACTCCGGCGCTTATCAATGTGGCTGGCCACCCCATTCTCGTATGAGATATTCACGAATTATGAGCAAAGCAGGAATATTGTACTCTGGAATATGAATGCAAGAGGTCACATTATAGTCAGATGGCGGTCAGGTTGTGATCAGATGGCGGTTAGATGGATGAGCGGCGCAGCAGTCACCATGCAAGGGAGCAGTCGTCATGCAAGGAACGCTCACTTCTTCAATGTCCCTGTTGGCCTGGCGTTAACGCTATCGTACAATCCCCCAAAATCAACAGAAAACGGCATGTGTGGAGTAATCTTACCGCTTCTGGTATGCAGTAGACGTGAAGTTGAGCTTGCCAGGTTAGAGCTCGGAAATGTGAGTATTGCGCAAAATTCTCGATGCGTTTGATGACTTATGCCAGACCGTTGTTGAGATATTTCTAGGACGATTAATTGCAAGGCTGGCTAGGTATTCCGATTTATCAAACAGTGCTGGAGAGTGTTATTACCGTAATGATACTGGTGATCATGGGGACGCCAACGCCTGTGACATAATGAGCAGCTTCAACGTGTGTCACCAGAAGCATGTGACATGTTCAATGAGGAGAATAATATGCCTGTAGCCGTCCGTCGCGTGGTCCTGCCCAAGTGACGAGCGGCGACTTGCTTGATACTTTACCACACTACATCGTGCCATCTGGGTCACGTGTACCGAGGGCTTGCGTGTTATGCTATTGAAAGTTGTTGTTGCATCTCCAAGGGTTGCTTGCTTGATCTTGATTAGTGAATGGTTCTCTCGCTCGACGCTCTTATCCCTCTTAAAGGGCAATGGAAACAGGCGACACATGATTCTCAGTATAGGAAACCATAGGAAACCATACTCCGAGTCAACCGTGATTTCGCACACAGAATCTTCAGGTGATCGGAGTGAACGGTCGGTCCAGGCTTGTGATCCGGGATATCTGGGTGGGTAACGGAACATGACCTCGACGTTGTGAAAAGTCCGAGACACGGTGCTGCTTTGGAGGCCGCGCGGCTCCAAAAGAGCATTACCACAGGTTGATACCATATGCAAGTGGTGTTCGGACTGTCTGTGGAACTTTCTTGGGAAACACGTATTTTGCATTGTCAATCGATTATTCTAAATTGGTCCATGATATGAGCCTTAGTTCCCCTATCACTGACAGCTAGCATGAGGCTTGATTGATGTCCCGTGTCTTGGGGGGCGGCCGCTAGCCAGGATCTAGCTACTAAAGACCGCCCGCGATCTCCAGGAACAATGACGCAGAAGACACAGAGCTATCATGTAAGGGGCGTATGCTTATGTGTGGGAGGGTAAAAGTTAAAAGGGTACCTAGGTAGCTGGTGCAACGATATCGAGTCGAAGCTCACTTAACCAGGCTCTTACTCACCTAGTTCGTCTTCTTACCAATCAATGAGCAGCCGTAGCTCGACCTCGATACTCCCTTCGGCTCGTGTCACTGTGTGAGGGTCCCATATATTGGATTGAGACTTTGCAATGGCCGGGAAAAAAGATGCACCCAACGACCTTAAGGCAGAGGACGACGGCAAGAACGGAGTTGAAGACAGCGAAGATGACGATGAGTACATCGAAGAAGTAGACGAAGAAACCGAGGCGGACGCCGTGGGAGTGGAAGAAGAGGCACCTAGCGGAGATGAAGATACGGAAGCAGAAGACGATGATGAGGTGGAAGAAATCGAAGCGGGCGAACAGACACAGTCAGATGCCGCCGGAGAGGACGCGGAGGGCGAGGACGATGACGACGACTTCGAGGTCAAGGACAAGGATAACGAAACAGCGCCTCGAGGGTTGAAACGGACGCAGCCGGCGACGTCTCAAGCGGGGTCAAACAAGAAGCAGAAGCATCAGAACGGCGAGACGCACAAGGCAAGCAGCTCCAAAGTTGACGGGTCTAAGCCCAACACAGCAGCAGCTGAGGGCAAAGTAGGCTCGAAACATGACGATCCGAAAGACTCGAGTCACCAGGGTTCCAAAGCGCGGTTACCCAAAGAAGGGCAACAGGTACAGTGGAAGGCGTTGCCTGGATACGTCGACGGAGAGGTAGTCGAGATTCTGACCAAGAGCAAGGAAGTGAACGGAAAGCAGGTCAAGGCCAGCGAGGCAGATCCGAGGATCGTGCTAAAAAGTAACAAGTCGGGGAAAATATGTGTTCATAAGCCTGGCGCAGTCTACTTTGAGTAGGATCACGTCTCGCACCCCCAAGAGAGCAGATAATCGATGACGGCCAAATCAAAGAAGCCGGATTGCGAAGGTGAAATGACCATTCTGACTTCACACATAGGAGAACTCGAGAGCCAGCCACAAGATGGACACTAGAACCAGAAAGAGTGTATCACCACTTTGATGATATTCATGTTGATGTTGGTACTTCGTAGGGGGTTGTAAACATGGTGGATGTTTGGTGGATCGACAGCTCAGTTCCAAAGTTGTGAGGACCTCGCTAAGTACTCTAAAGGTGGTCTGTGCTTCGGCTCGGAATCTCTTGTCCGTCAGCCCGTGGGGCGTGGCAGCGCGGTCGGGTACGTCCAGTGGGGGTTTTCTTCCACTGAAGGAAATTTTCGTCTTCAATCCATCCCATCACCGAATCACCACCAGAACCACCTCGTTGCCTGATGAAGCAGTTTCTCTGGATAAATAAATAACGATAAGTATGTGCGAAGGTACCTACTTAAGGTAGGTATATATCTCTCTCTCTTTTTATACGTGAAACGACGCAGCACCTTACTCCGGCCACTCAAATTCACCCACGAGTTTTCACTTTGAAGATCTTGATGCCGCGATACGTCTTGTATCGCGGTCTCGAGAGGGCCGGTGATGATTATCGGGAATAAACATGCTCTTGTATGTTGAGTCTCGGAAGCTGCAAGAATGAAAAACAATATACCAGGACCATCATAGTCCACGCTCATCTATAGACTACTGTGCTATCTCACATGAGCGAGGCTCCTAGAGCTCCGACATCCCAACTCTCATAATATCATTTATTCCTCTCTGATTTGACCTCTGCACAACGTCTGCCAGTCTGCTCAGTCATCCTCAACCTGCGGCGCATTCGTTCGGTCATTTCGAGGTCCCAAAGTTGGAACCAGTCCCCGCAGAGGCTTTATTCGTCACCTCGATGTTTGTCTAAGGTACCTAGGTAGGTAATTATTTCGCCGAACGACGTCACTGCTCTTCCAAGTTTGTGTCTCGTACCATGCTATTACCATTCTACCAGTCCGGCCGGTGTAACCACGGGCCTGCAACTTTACACATACTTGATTTGGTCTCCTTCTGGACTCCAGACCGTAGGTAGATCACCGTTGTTTGCCGAGGACGGCAGCACCACTTTACGCCTCCTAGACGCTGTCAGCTAAGTAAAGCTTGTTTACCTACAAGTGGGCTAGGCGAGCGTTTTCTCTTTCATGTCTTTTATTGCCAGACGCTCGTTGTGGAGGACATTGGCATTCCCGAGGATCAACTACACGTCCTTTCATACTACCGCCAAGATGGCCTCGGATTCCAAGTCCAAGTTCTCTCACCTGCCTCTGAGTACTAGTGGTCCTATAGAATGTGCAGTGTCAGGAACCGTCTTGTTGAACACCCCGTACTTCAATCGCGGCTCTGCCCACTCGGCTGAGGAGCGAAGAGAATTCAATCTGAGCGGCCTACTGCCCGCCAGCATACAAACACTCGACCAGCAAGCCAAAAGGGCATACGAGCAGTACGCTTCTAAACACAATGACTTGGAAAAGAATACCTTCTTGACCTCATTGAAGGATCAGAACTTGGTTTTGTACTTCAAGGTAAGGATCACCTTGCTACCATTCGCAACACTCGTTCCCAAGCTTTTATCATCTCCTGTCGCTATGCATCCATGTATTGATCCTCCTGCAGCTCCTGCAAGATCACATGGAAGAGATGTTCAGCGTGGTCTACACACCGACCGAAGGCGACGCTATTCAGAACTTCTCGCGTCTCTTCCGCCGGCCGGAGGGCTGCTATCTGAACATTGATGACATGGATAGAGTTCCGCATGATCTCTCTCAGTGGGGAAAGCCGGAGGATATCGACTACATCGTCGTGTCCGGTAAGCTCGTCGCAATGAACAGGCGTTGGTGGTCCGGTGATGCTGACCCGCACAAGACGGCGAGGAAATCCTTGGAATAGGAGACCAGGGAACAGGCGGTATCCTCATCTCGGTCGCCAAGCTGGTGTTGACGACCCTCTGTGCCGGTATTCATCCCAACCGCACTCTGCCCGTTGTATTGGACTGCGGCACGAATAATGAGAAGCTCCTGAACGATGACCTCTACCTCGGCCTTCGAAAGAAACGTGTTCGTGGGGAGAAGTATGACAAGTTTGTCGGTAAGCATGTCCACACGTGATATTTCTCTAACCCCCCCCCCCCCCCCCCCCCCCCCCCCCCTGGTTTTCGAAGAATCTCCGACGCTCCTGGCCCCTTTTAGAACACCTCTCTAGCCTTGAGAAATTAACCTGTTTTTATACATCCAGATGAATTCGTGCGGGCCTGTCGAAAACTCTTCCCTCGAGCATATATCCACTTCGAGGACTTTGGCCTGACTAACGGTATGTAACACTTTGACTCAAGGCGTGCAGCTCATGGACTACGCTGATCCCATAAAGCCCGCCGGATCTTGGATCGCTATCGGCCAGAAATTCCCTGCTTCAACGATGATGTCCAGGGTACGGGCTGCGTGACCCTTGCCGCCATCATGGCAGGACTTCACGTGAGTAACCAAAAGCTCTCTGACACGAAGATGGTCATCTTTGGCGCAGGCACGGCTGGCGTCGGCATAGCCGATCAGGTCCGTGATGCCATCGCCACGGAGAAAGGCATCAGCAAAGAGGAGGCCGCAAAGCAGATATGGTGAGCATTGTGACACTATGCCGTATTCCCCGAGCACCATGACTAAACACGAACCACCCATCAGGTTGATCGACAAACCTGGCCTCCTCACCACGAAATCAGAACTCGACCACGGCCAGCAGATCTTCGCCAAGGAAGCCTCCGACTGGGATAGCAAGGAAGTCGACCTACTCTCCGTAATCAAGACGGTAAAACCCAACGTCCTGATCGGCACCTCCACCGTCCCCAAGGCCTTCACCGAGGAAATCTGCAAAGCCATGGCCGCGGCTACCCCGCGCCCCGTCATCCTCCCGCTCTCCAACCCGACGCGTCTCCACGAGGCCGTGCCGGCCGACATCCTCAAGTGGACCGAGGGCAAGGCCCTCGTCGCCACGGGGTCTCCCTTCGCACCCGTTAAGGGGCCCTGGGGCCGCGACAGCGCCGAGGTCGAGGTCGAGGTCGCCGAGTGCAACAACAGCGTGGTGTTCCCGGGCATCGGGCTGGGCGCCGTGCTGTCGCGGGCCTCGCGGCTCACGGACAAGATGCTGATTGCCGCGGTGCGCGCCGTCGCCGACCTGAGCCCCGCGCTGCGCGACGACACGGCGCCGCTGCTTCCCGGCGTCGAGGACGTGCGCCGCGTGAGCGTGCGCATCGCCCGCGAGGTCATCCTGGCCGCCATCGACGAGGGCGTGGCCACGGAGCAGGGCATCCCGACGGATCCCGAAGAGTTGGACGAGTGGATCCGCGAGCAGATGTGGGATCCCGTGTACCGGCCGCTGAAGAAGGTGGAGCCGGCGACGGCCAGTCGCGCGGCCAAGGCCGAGCTGAAGGTCGTGGGGAGCCTGGGGGATGCGAAGGAGGGAAAGGAGAGGGAATGAGGAAGGACTGATGGTGTGTGGAATGGTGTGGTAGGTGTAGGTAGGTAATGACTTTGCCGTAAACGCTCAAATTCGTACCGTAGGTAATCAATCTATCTACTTGATAACTGGTCTCGGGTAGTCAAGAGGCAGTAAATACACATGAAGGGAATTCAACTATCTATCTATTCCATAACAATTCCAAGTGCCACCGGGTTCCTACCTACCTACCTACGCAGTCTAGCTTGGACGTGATGTGTCCGTCTGTCTGACCCCTCTGCCTGCCACGGTGCCCCTTATTTGTACAACCTACTTAGTTAGGATCCACCGCATAATATGTATTCCCCTGAACCGTATTGACGAAAAAAGCGCCCGGAGGAAAAAAAAAGAAAAGAAAAAGGAAAAAAAATAAAGGAAAGGGAAATATCAATCCGACAGACACAAGAATTATGCCCCTCCCATACATACAGTAATGAGAAATGAGCCCAGCCTGACTGACTGACAGACAACAAATAACATATCATCATCATCATCACCAACTGTAACCCCCCTTCTCCCCAGTAGAAAACTACGCCCAGGTGAAAAAAAAAAAAAAGTTACATGTTCCATGCTATTGATATTTAGCTTTACTTATCCCCTTTTCCTTTCCGTCAACAATAGATATCTACTTAGTTCGTACAATACAATTCGGACATAAATTTCTTGTTTCTCAGAAACCCTCACTTACCTTTGTACCAATGTACAATGTATACCGATTCTACTAGGAGAATATGTATCTTAAGTATGTATTTGCTTACCTAGGTAGCTAGGTAGACTATATACACACTGTTGAGGTTGCACACTACTCCAACACAACCCACCCCAACCCAACCGAACCCAACCTAAGCAGCTCATCGAATTCAATTCAATTCAACCTGAAACCCGGACCTGAAGCGACGTGGTACGAGGAGGAGTAAACGACAGGCTCAATTAGCTAAGTATCGATATTTCTTGCTTGTATTGCATTTCATTAGTCACTATGAGTCAGTCACCCTGAACCAGATCCAGCCAGATAATGAAGACACCGTACTTGACACCTCTGCCTCGCCTCGCCTTACACTCTCGTACACAATCTCGTCATGAAGATCGGAACTATCGAGGGGAAGGAAAGAGGGAGAGAGAAAGAGAGAGAGAGAGAGAGAAAACCTCCATACTCCAATGACTCCGTCAAAAAGAACAAGAAACCAGGGCGGATAATATCAGATGAGTCCAGCCCTAGCAGCCTCGCCACCGCCCTCCTGCATGATAGCCTCGACCTTAGCCTTGCCCTTGCCGAGCCCGCCCTCGCCCACGCCCATCCGCCGGGCGACGTACCGCTGGGCCACGACACCGACGCTCAGACTCAGTGCCTCCTCCACCCACTCCGCAACCCACTCCCGCGGGTCGACGCCGCCGCTGTCCACGATCTCGCGGATCTCGTCGGGGACGTTCGGTGTTTGTTGCTGCTGCTGTTCGGACTGTTGATCGCTCCCGCTCTCGCCGCTGGCAGGCGTCAGCGGCGTGGGGGCCGGGGCATCGAGCCAGCGGATCCACTGGATCGGGATCTGCTGGCTGATGGTGCTGAAGACGATATCGTGGACGGGATCGAGGACGTGGACAGCGAAGCAGATCTGGGTGTCGCCGCCGACGTCCTCGGCGACGGCGCTGGCCTCCTTCTCGGCCTCGCCCGTGGTGCTGCCGGCAAACAGCGCCGAGTCCGCGTCCGCAATGATGGGCTGCACGGCGAGGAAGATATCGCTGGTGCGTACGGGGTTGTCCTCGCTGACGGGCTCGAGGGCGCGCCTCTGAGCCTCGGCCACGCCCCCGCTCGCCGCGAAGTAGTCGTGCGCGTAGCTCTCGGCGCTCACGCGGCAGAGCTTCGTGCCCTCGACCAGGCCCTTGACCGCGCCGAGGTCCCGGGGCGAATCCACCTGTCTCCACCAAGGGCCGTCGCGCCAGCCCGCCGAGCTCGAAGACGAAGAGAAAGCGGCGTCTGAGGCTCGGCGCGCCGTGTTCTCGTGCCCGCGCTGGATCACCAGGAGATCACCGCCCTCGACTTGCGACATGACTCGATTAAAGACGCCGTAGATCAAAGGGTCGAGGGACGGGTAGCCCACGAGATCGTGGGTAATGTGGATTAGCAGACGCTCGTGGGAGGAGATGGGCGGGGCGAGGGTGTGCAATATGTTGGCGAAGGTGGGAAGAGCACGGTGGCGGAGATCGTCACCTATGAGTTTGTCTGCCATCAGTTGTTTGCGATCTTTTATTTCGAAGACGGACTGAGTCGAGAGTGCCTCGAGGCAAACAAGGGGCCACTTACCAAGACCTCTAAGAGCACCGACATTACCCTTCACTTGTTCGGCCCATTTCTTAGCCTCCTCGTTCTGTTGGATCTCCTTGTAAGCAGCCTCGGCTTGTTTCATGGCGGCATTGGCTGTAGCTGTGGCCGTAGCGAATATTCCACCCCACCACCCGCCGCCCGCAGCGGGAGCTGGGGCGTTCTGCTCGACAGGACCTTTCTTCTCGGCATCTTGAAGGTCGGAGCCGGTAGCACTGGGAGTGAAGCTCGCGTGAAGAGACCGGGCACTGTCGACAGACTTGCGGGAGGGTTTGTCTTCGGAGAGTCGTGCAGCAGCTGGAGGAGGGGTCGCAGTGCTGGTTCGTTTGGAGGGAGGCACCTTGGAGGTATCCTTGATCCGGGGGGTATGTGGTCGGGCGGTATCTTGACCCTCGAGCTCGTTCTCTAAATCGGCAAGGATGTCTTGCTCCGGCTTGTCACTTCGAGCTTTCGAGGTGCCCGACTTGGCTTTGGAGGACTTCTTAGGTGCGCTGTCATCGCCAATGCCCTCGAAGAGCTCTCCGAGTTCGTCGTCGGTGGGTGCTTTGGTTCGCTTGGCCGACATATTGTAGTCAAAAGGGTGGCTCTATGTTACTTAGATGTAGATGTGTATAGACGACAGAAGCGTCAACTAGAATAGACGAGTACGATGTTGAACGCCCACTGACCCGGATGCAGTATTCCGTAGGGTTGGTGGAGGGGGGCCACTCGATAACAAGCAACAAGTCTCAGGCAGGACTGTATAGCTCGCAGTACACAAGATGACTTGCTTTGAACCTGGTAGAGTTGTGTTGAAGCTAGCTATTGGCGGGCGGAGTTGTGGCCAAGGGTTGCTTGCTCTTGGGCGAGACACAGTAATAACTCACCAACAACTACGTACCTAGGTAGGTAGAAGGGCACCGAGGCTATGTAGATAGGGAGGTAGACTAAGTTATGTAGGTATCAGAAACGGCAATTGTGAAGCGGAAGAGAATGACTTCGATGTTCTTTCGAGGATTGAAAAGAGCATGAGAAGGTGATCAGTCGTTTTCCGCTGTCCGATCAGAATATCTTGCAGACCGTAGCAGATTGGATGTCAAAAATCGGCAAGGGGGGGAAGCACATGGACACAAGTCGGCAGAGCAGAGAAGAGGAGAGCAGTGTCGTCACGTCACTGGCGCCCGGAGAATGGGCGAACATGGGAATTGCATGTACGGAGGGACGGAGGAACGCGCCGTGGCAGCGTGGCACGACCGCGCTAGTCCGGATGCAGCATTTGCAGGGGGCTTTTACAGCGACTTTGTGTTATCCTATTGGCTGGAGACCGCTGACAGAAACGCATGCTGTAAGTAACCCAGGAGACTACTACAGTGGAGTGCTGTGGCTAGTACAGCCAATAAGAACAGGAGCAAAAGTGCTACTGGGACTGTGGCTGGTGCCGCGCCCCCGAACCTCCAAAAATTAGCAGCAGCAGCGCAACAGGCTGTGTGAGAGGGCCGGCCATACGTATGAGACGAAAAAGAACAATAAGACGCCTGTCCTTACTTACTTACTACCAATACACCCTGTTGTCGCCCCCTTCCACTCGCGAGCACTTCTCTCTTCTCATCTTGGACAGCTCTGCAATTCTCTCCTCCAGACCAATTCCGTCCTCCAACTATTTTTCTGTTGCTCCTTTTCTGGTACGTTACACCTTATACGCCCATTCCAGTCTCTTCTCTCATCGTCACTCCACCCCAGTCAGAGAGACTGCTCCTTTTGTCTCAGGACTTACTAAACCACTTCTTCCTCCTCCCATCGTTCATGTACATTGACCACCGCTACAGAGCATCAGTCGCCATAGTCAGGGCCAGAATCTTTCTATTCCCTTGGTCACTTTCTTGAACAAGTGATCTCCCTGCAACTTTTGCCTTCGCGCCATACATACGTTACAGAGCAGATACAACACAGGTAAAATCCGCTACTCTCCCCCATTCATCAACATCATCGACCGTCGAGCCTGATATTGACAGCTACCTTAGGTCCTGTTCTCAGACCAACGACTTGAAGAGCATCTTCGGCATATCTCCACTCTAATTCTTCTAACGCGAGTCATCGCTGTGCTCTACCTGTCGCGCAAGAATCGTTCGGCATAGGTCCAGTACATCTAGGTTCGTCTTCCTCATCCTGCTGACCACGCAGTTTCACTGACAACAACAAAGTACCAGGCAATACACACAAGCTTGAACCACACCACCTATTGTTTATTGTCAACATTCGGCCGTCATTGTGTGGCGTCCCTATCGTTGCCCCGGTGGTTCGCAAACTGTAAGTTCTTCTGTATTTACTTTTCTCTCTATTCCCCACTTACATACTTATGTAATTACCGGTTCAAAATATCTTTCTTCCACCTCGGACAAACCTTGGAAGCACGCCCAGACTGATAAACTGAATAGACCAACACTGACCTCTTTCTCCGAACTATGGATGCAACTGCTCCTCGAGGTAGAGGACGCTCATCAACTCGTAAACGCCACACACTCCCTGGATCCTCGTCTTCGCAAAAGCTCTTTGAAGTTACTGATCATCCCTTTACGCCAACATCTGCCACCCCTTCTACCGCCAATATGGCCTCATCCTTTTCTCTAGAGAGCCCCAGTCCTTCGAATTCTCGCGTTTCGCGAACGCGTACCCGTGTTGTGGATGGTTCTCATCAGTCACCTGACGAAATTGACAGCAAGGGTGGACGCTCTCTCCGCAAGAGGGCCCGTGTTGATTACACCTTCGACCAGCCGGAAGATGAGGAAGTAGACCCGTCCAAGACCACTCCCATCACCACTCGTGCCATCAAAAGGCGGAGAACAGATGTTCTGGCGAGCGAAAATGACGTAGAGGATGATCTCGATGCGCGTTCGAAGAGACGCGCCTCCGAGCAGCCTGCGCCATCTTTACATCGCCGTCGCAATACCCCTCGAAGGCCCACAGCGGAGCCTCAGCATTATTCTCCGGATCAGACCACAGAAGATGCGGAAGTCCAAGATACAATCGAAGTTGGTGGCCATCAGAGCGAGATCTCCGAAGGGTCCAGTCTCCGACGTACAAGCTCCGGCTCCTCGACACAGGACTCCAAGTCTCTCCTTAGTAACACATCTGGAAATACTGTCCAAATCTCAGACGTGCCATTGTCGCTGAACGGTGCCTCTATGCTAGCGAATCACCACATGAAAGTAGACGACCTGAAGACACAAGAGCGAAGTGAACACGATTCATATCAGCAACCCAGCCCTAAGGCAGAGCACGAGGCTATGGAGGTCGCTTCGTTAGACCACCTCACACCATACCTTCCGGAATCTCGAATCTACTACCCCGTACTGGACGAAGAGCTCGACGGTGAGCCTGATACGGTCCAGGATGAAGCTCTTGGGGATGATGCTCTTGATGCTACGACTGGCGGTCTTGCCGAAGATACGCCAACTGGCACCCCAGGTGTTGTAGACACTGCAGCAAACTCCCCGGCGGCGGACCCTGAGCCATTGGAATGTCACCCCGTTTCGCAGAAGCAATACGCGTTCAAGCAGACCAGAAACGCTTCGGAATTCGTCAGTCTTTTTGAGGACGTGAAGTCTCTATCACACAATGATCTTTACAAAAGACTCGAAGTCACCAACAGGGCCCTTGTCGCTTGGCAACGGGAATTCAATGAATTGCGAAAACTAACCGACGATGCCGATAATTCGGCAAGATACGCCAATGAAGAAAATACTTTCAACAACCGTCTCAAGACAACACTAAGCAAAAACCCTGCTGCCAATCCCGTACAGAAAGCGTTCGTCATCAAAGGCTACAGGGCCGAGAAACCGGATCCTCTCGACGCATATTATCGACAGCAAGACCGAATCATGGCCAACGCTTATCTATTCGAGTATGACGAGCGGCCGTCCATGATCGGCCAGCAAGATCCCAAGGCCCAGAAAAGTGGTGCCGGCAAAGGACGCCTACGTGACCGTCCGAAGCAGACCGCCAAGGCCGCAGAGGCAGACGACGCAAACATCATCCAAGGTAAACGGACGAGGAAGCCACCGGCACCTTTTGAGGGTGAAGCAGCTAGCAGAGGCGCCACTCCATTGCCTGCGCAACCACGACGCCGTCGCCGTGCTGGTCAGGCTGCCGAAGAAGATGGAGAGGCAAATGTTGCAGCGCCGACGCCCGTGCCGGAACCCATCCAGCAGGAAACACCAAAGAAGAAAGGAAAGGGTGGCAGGCCCAGAAAGAAGCCTATCCCCGCTTCGGTTCCAGAGGAGACTTTTGTGCCTGAACCCACGCCTGCCCCAGAGCCCAGCATCGAGCCCCAACAAGAAGCAGATGCAGCTCCAGAACCGTCATCTCGTAAGCGAAAGCGCAGAGCTCAACCTGCCAACAAAGAGACGGCTGCACCCAAGGGCACGAAAAATCAGGCTCCGCCCAAACCTTCTCCCCGTGGCAAGAAATCCCGTCCTGCCGAAGTGCCATCCAGCTCGTTTTACACCACATCTTCGATGGCCTCGGCACAGCCCGCAGACGAGTCTCGTCCGCCGACATCGTCTTCGACTACTACAGTATCCACGTTGGCTTCAAATAGTTACCAACTTAGAGAGAAGCGCCAGCGAAAATTCACTCTCAACGATAGCAACGATGAGTATGAAGAGGAACCAAAGCCGAAGCGTATCAGGCGGACAACGAAGAAAGCGCAGGAAGCCAAAGAAGTCGAAAACGAGGTTCTACCTCTGGTCACGAATGACGCTCCTACACAGAAGGAGGAGAAACCAGCGGTTCCACTGGCTCCAAAGCCTCTGACCAAGATCAGGATTAAAAATTATGTACCCCTATTGGCCGCAGCCCCATCCCCGGTGCCTACGTCGGCTCCTACACCCAACCCGCCCTCATTGGCTCCATCCTCTACCCCGACACCATCGTTGACAAGCAACGGAAATAACAGTACCACCAATGGTAACAGCGTTAACGGGGATGCGGGTGCGGATCAGCCAAAAGACTATAATTCGATGACCAAGTCAGAGAAGATGTCAGCCTCCATGAAAGGTAAGTCAAACATCATGTTCTAGCCCGTTTCAATGTCGCCTCTGTTTCTAACATTCTCCCAGCTCGATGGGCTTCTGGATCCATGTCCGACGCTGTTAAAAAGCGCCGGGTTACCCTCGCCAACAAGAAGCAGGTCACGAAGCCAGAACTCGGGCATGTATTCGAGAGTGCGAATGGCATTTAAGGAGACCCAAATCACCGGCTTCTTCACATACCTCTTACGAGGCTCGATCTTGATGATCATTTAATCGACCACGCGTCTACAGACGTACCTTTCACCATACGACAGCCCAACGACGGCTGCATATCTGGTGAACCGAAATTACCACAACACCTTCGTCTCATTATTGGTGGCCATCCGGGATGATGGGCCGCGCATGACTTTGTATAATCGACACATCCACGAAAACTTTTGACATCATTTCTCTTTTACTCTGGTCAATCAGCATAGCGTTTTCTAGGAACCAGGGAAAAGGAAGCGCATCATTCTTTGCATTACGGATCGGATCTCACAGACCAGGTGGTCTATTCTTTTGTAACCCCCCGTTCATCTCTGCGCGCCGACGGACACCATCCGGGAGGACCGCCACAGCAGCGGCGGCGAATAGGCAGAGGGCGTTTTCGATTTGTTTGGAGCGCGGCTGGAAACCAAAAAATCGCATCTGGCATTCTGGCAGCATGGTCCTTTTTAAGCATAGGGAAGAACGGGACGGACGGATGGATCACAGGGTTCTTTTTATTGAAGCATAATGGCGTTTGGCGTTCGTGGATGAAACAGGCATACGGACAGGGAACAGGGAATTAGGGATGCGGAACGCAAATAAAGCATCGATTTCGCTTTTGCTATCCGCTTTTTGCTTTTCGCAGTCATACACTACATACGTCTTAATTAATTACACTTGTATCACCCCCCTAACACCTCTTGTCTTGATGTCTATGGATTCTTTCTTTCTTCTTCTTTAATACGGCTGATTCTACTTTATCTACTTGCTCGTGCGCTCGCTCTTTGCCTGCCCAGTAAGTAAGTAAGTAAGTAGATAAGTAGCTGAATATGTATGTGCGGCCGGACTATGTAGTTTAAGTACAACTCACCCCCATCTTTAAGTCAGTAAACTGACCTGAGCATGAGTGTGCATGTACCTATGTATGCTAGATCGGCGAATATAATAGTTAATTGAAGGTTTTTCTTTTTATCTGGTTAGATAAGATGATGAGATGGATGATGCCTTAGAGAGACTGCAACTCTCTAACTATCTAGGTAACCCAAGACCATACCATACATACATATATACATACATACACACGCCTGGGCCTACTTACTCCCCCGCCTCTAGCTGACATGGATGGGATGGTTCTCGGAAAAGAAAAAGACGCCGACCCTGTGGTTTTTCCTCCCTCCATGACCTCACGACGCCAACAGACTGCACTGAAAACCCCAGGATACGGGTACCTACCTAGCTTACGCGTACCTACAGCGCCACACCTTGGACTAGCTTTTATCACATTTCTACGCTGACGAAAATCTGGGGATCTAAGGGCTGGATATACTTAATTATATCTATCTTATCTAGATAGAGCTCTGGGCGTCCGTCGCAAGGTGCGCCGGGCAAAGCTGGGCGAGGTAAAACGAGTAACTTAACAAAATCCCAAGATATACACACATAGATAGGATCCTGCACCCACCCGCTGTGATGGGGATTGATATCAGAGCCTTAGAAGAACACGAAGATCAACAAGACCAGTGATTTCACGCGGAAAACATATATTGTTCCTGACCGGAGGCGGTGTGATATGGGAGAAGGTAATCAATCTCACCGGTCGGTGTGGATATCAGCGAAAAGGGGCTCGGCGGACGGATGGATGGATGGATAGAGTACATTGGTCGGTATGT
The DNA here is from genome assembly GCA_022376275.1 of Xylariomycetidae sp. FL2044. Lineage (NCBI taxonomy): Eukaryota > Fungi > Ascomycota > Sordariomycetes > Xylariomycetidae sp. FL2044. The sequence goes on along the minus strand of JAJNOH010000026.1, from coordinate 709,584 downwards.
AGGAAGGAAGTACATCTGCCCTTTTCAGGATTCCGGTCAAACAGCGAGCTGATACTGACATGACCTCGGAGGTAGGGAAATGATGGTTAGGGGTTGATGTATTTAGTATGGAGGGAGTCTTGTAGGTAAGGTATCAACTTCGTGCTCGGGAGAGACGGGGAGAAGGAGGGGGAAAAGGGGGAAGGCGGGGAGGCAATCGTGAAAAACATCAATGACGGGACATCGAGGCCTGGTGGAAGACTTGACTTTACCGGATCTTAGGTGAGTGGTTGACCCTTGTATATATATGTACTAGTAACTACCATGCGACCCCTCAGCTAAACACAAGTGTCTCTCTCCCGTCAGTTAATGAACCTCCATCTGGATATATCTGACAATAAGGAACTCCATGCAGTATCCTACCTAACTACCCTATCTAAGCTATCCAGACTAGCCTCATCAAGTCCACCCAAACACACGTCTGTCTGTCCCACTAACCTACTACGTAACGTACACCATATCCCCTCTCGCTGCAACTCGCCTGTCAACACTACTTCAATGTTTTCTGACATACATACACGTCACATACTTTACCCCCAAAACAATCAGGTCGGGTAATAATTGTTTTCGAATAAGGACCGCTTATTTAGGCTTCCATATGATTAGCAGACACGGGAAGTGGCATCTTACTTTCTTTCACCAACCTCCTCCAGATTCACATATCTGTCTACCTTTTTTTTTTTTTTTTTTTTCAGCTACCCAGGTATACATACGTTCAACCGCTTACTAGGGGAGGTGCCGAGGGGGGATGGATATACCGCCCCAATCTTCACACACCATGTTACTCCTTACCCTGCCAAGCTTTTCCAGATATGTAGGTTAGACTATGCCATATAGTCTATCCACTGGGGGACCTCGTTGTCGAGCCTACTGGTCAAATTCCATATGATCGATTGAAAACCCTAACTTCGTGGTATCCTCTTCTCGTCTTTTGCTTCTTCCTGTCTACACTCACCCAGATGGCCGCCCTTCCTCTGTCATGTCAAGTTAGTACATCTGGAAAAAAGAAAAAAAAAAAAAGGGGGGGGGGGTGGTCGGTCTCCATACCCAAGCCCGAGTGTACCTCAACAACCGCACCGCCACCCCCCTCTTCCCCCAAAAATTCACAGCCTTTTTCATTACACGTACACTTAGGTAGTCAATAACATCAAATACCCCTTTACCAAACAGAACAGAACCCCCCCGACTCCACTCTAACCCGGGGTCGTAGTAGTAGCGCGCAGGTAAGCAAGCCTCGAGGTGTATGTATTGCGTAGAAACGTGATTATGAAAGCACTCTGAAGGGGGCAGCGGGGTACTTCGGAAAACCTGGATGATAAATACCTTCGTTGTCCATAATTTTTCTTCGATATAATTCCCCATGTATGTACCCGTGGCGTCCGTGGTTTAGGGCCGAGAGCAATGCCAGTCATCCATCGTACGACCCCCAACTTGGTTCACCTCGAGTGAAGGGGCCCGTCATCCTGCGGGCGGCCTGGTGAAAACACGGGAACTAACACCAGAGAGCAAAGATACGAATGAACCGGACGCGAATGGGCGCTTTTCACGTGAGGGGAAGTCTTGGCTCCCTGGTCCGTCTGTTGAGATTATTTCTGTGGTCAGTAGGTTGATTCATCAAAGCAGGTCCCAGCTGTGGACCGGGCTTCAGATCCGTCACAACCGCTAAAAGAATCAGAAATCACATAGGGACAATGAGCGGAGGAGCTCGCAAGATTCGGGAACTGAACATTTTATTCGTCCAGGATGCAGTTTTGGTATGTCTCCTTTACGCCCCATAGCCGAAATGCAAAGCTACCAGTCCTGCCAGACATCATGTCCGCACTTCTTCCCTCTGGCCGGGGAAGTTGGCTGGCTCTTAAAAAGTCCCAAATCGTGACTTGCTTGTCGTCGTAAATTGGTAGTATTCATCTTCTCTCCATAACCCTCGAAGTGCGATCCCTTTACATCACGACACCGGAGTTGCTGGCAATACGCTGGGTTGACATGTCAGTATGTGACCGCACAGCTTAAGGGCGGGGAATGTAACTTACGGGCCACAGCTCAGCAGCCTCCTTACCAACGGGTCCAGTGATGGCGGAGCCCTTCATCTCACCCTTGGGGTTAACGATCTAGAGAGATAATGTCAGCAAATATGTACCTCATGCAATTCGCAGCCATAACGTGTGCCGGATGATTGCTTGTCCGGCCTTTCGGTGCCAATATGGACCCAGAAGCTGACGTTGCACCATCCACCGACAAACTGCCACCAAGAAAATAGCAATAGCGCGCGCGATGTAACTGGGCCTACTTACGACACCAGCGTTGTCCTCGAAGTACAGGAAAACACCGTCGGTTCGCTTCCAGGGCTTGGACTGTCTGACGATAACGGCGGGGTGGACCTTCTTTCGCAGCTCGGGCTTTCCCTTCTTGACGGTGGCCATAACCATGTCACCGACACCGCCGGCGGGCAGTCTGTTGAGGCGGGCACCGATACCCTTGACGGAGATGATGTATAGGTTTCGGGCGCCGGAGTTGTCAGCACAGTTCATGATGGCACCGCTATTCCCTTCGTCAGTATTCCGGATCGGTGTAGTATGCATCGAACTTGGATCTCGTTTCGAGGTCATCGGGTCCGAGGGGGGTTCGTAGCTTACACGGGCAGACCGAGGGTCATCTTGAGCTTGCCACCAGGGGCACCACGCCTATCAAACAAAGAGTTAGCGTACATATTTCGTGAGGTTTCTGCAATCCAAGTCAAGTCGTCTCTCCGTAGCCACTGATCCATCATCTTGCCAAGAGTTTGCTTCATCAATTGCCTTCCCAGCTCTTCAGAGGTGCGATGATTCCCTCGCCAGTGGCAGACTCGCAGTTTCGAGTAGATTCCAGCTCATTGTCTCGTCTCGGAAGACCGACCGCGAATTTTGCTTCATCCTCCCACCCCGCCATGGTGTGTATCCGTCTCTTCCTCAACCGAATCCTCCTGCTGCGCGAAACTCGTGATGATAGAAGTCGAGCGAAAACACTTACGAGATCTTGGCCATTGCTGCTGATTTGGAGAGTACGTTGAATTATCTGGTGTGGTGGTAGTGGTAGCGTTGCTGGTCGGTCGAGGAACGGGTTGCGTGAAGGTGGTGGATGCGATCACGAAATTTCCTTGCTAAGGTAAATCGGAGCCGAGATTGTGTGGCAGTAGCAAAAAACCCTAGTGACCCACAAATCTTTTTGGAAGCGACATTTATCTATCTATCTCAGAAAGGGCCGTTATCAACACGTGACAGCCGATTTCTCAAGGTTCTCCACTATTGACAGCCCCTGAATTCAGACTTCAGAGCCACACCACGACGGGCTCGGATATCAGCGTACTATTTACAAATATTGGAAGTCATCACCGGATGGCTGACATACGAAATATTCCATCATCTCTCGCGATACAAAGTCTTTATCATGCGACCTGATATTGGTTCTCTCAGTAACAGCCTGTAACCTCGCCTACCACGTGATCAAGCACGCACACGCACCAGCCCAGCAGCCGAGAGAGGCCGTAGTACCGCCAGTCTGGAGGCGGCGAGTCCACCGCAAGCTGGCACCCATCGGCAATAGAAGCCGCCGCTAGGGGCCGCGGTCCATCGCTTAGTCCGGTAGAAGCCGAAAGTGCCCCTGCGGTCGTAGAGTCGGAATAGGGTGTTGATGGGGATGAATATGACTCGGATGTGCTTGTAGTGCCAAATACCGGAACTAAAGGCTGGCCACAACTCAGCGGGCCTGGTATCAGGGGACAAGGAGAATCGTAGGTAAGCGGCTTAGCTGGTGCGGGCGGTGATCGTGGTCAGAGATCTGGTAGAAGATTAGGTCGGCGTAGATATCTTGGTCCAGGAACGAGTGCGTGATGGCCTGGGCTGTGGATTTCAGGATCTGGAAGGCGAAGAGGAACGGGCCCTTCTAGAGCTGGGCCTTTGGGGTTACAGCCTCGCGATGGTCGGAATCTGCGTTAACTATCTGACAGTCGGTCCGGGTCTAAGAGTGGTTCATCATAGCCTTGGTACGTACCTACCTTTCAAGCTATCGGTTGAGTGGTCGGGGAGTGAAACCGGGCTGTTCTCTTCCCAAGTATTCTTCGTAAGAGGTGTCCAGGAAATCTCGCGACGAAGTACCAATCTCCCTAGCCAAATCGGACTCACGGTTAGAAGAAACGAACGTCTCCGTCGTTGAGATCTTCGCGTCCTTCCATATCTTGTCCTGGGTGATAATCGACATCGCTGAAGAATATAGACTCCAAGTTGGTATCGTCAGGCACTTCGGAGCTGGAAGGGGTAAGAACCACATTGGAGTCTCCGGAGTCAGACATGATGGAGGTGTCGCCAGTGTATCTGGTCTGCCTAGGGCTGGGAGGGGTAGTAGAGGCACGAGAGCTTCTAGGATCATAGCTGATGGAATCCTTGCCATTATTTCTAGGTTCCTTATTGGCCTCGGGAGGCTTGAGTCTGGTCAGATCGAGATCTCTCCAATCTGAGGGGCAACAGTCGTATCGCCAAGGATGTAGCGCCAGCTGGAACGGGATCAGAAGAACTTGCTTGCATCACGGTCTGGGGAGAAGATTGCAGCTCATTGACATCATCATCAGTATTGTCAAAGGCCATCAGCGAGGCTCCATTCTAATCTCTGATGCGACGAACGCGACCTGAGACCCGGTTCACATCAGCAGAAAATGAGGAAATTAGGTCATCAAATGTCACGGATGGACCATACAGATGGCGTGCCATGTGCCATGTGCTGTCGTTCTCAGCCTGCGGGTCTCGGAGACGATATGGTCACGTCGTTATAATTGGGTGTGGCCTTAGTTCTGTGATCAGGGCGGGGTCATTGAAGGAATCTATAGATGGACCAGGGCGATGAAGAACGCACTGGCCGTTTCTGTTGAAGGTTAAGTTGGTGCTCTCAAATGAATGATTCAAGGAGCAGAATGGCAATTTACCAGGATATCTACGTGCAGTGGCTATGGTTCGAAGATGCTTGGGATGGGGTCTGATAGATGAGGATGAAAAGGCAGGGAGGCAGGCGAAAGACTCGGCCAGAGTATTGTGTGAGTGGCCCCTCACTGCTGCTCAGATGGTAGCCAGAGTACAAGTATGTAGGCGAGGGTTGGTTTTTGGACGATGTTTGGTGACTGGGACTGGAGTAACAAACCAAGGGTTAAATACAAGTTGTTTATTATTCATATAAGTAGGTACGCTATGTCTTTATAAGTGAATACCTCAGGTAGGTCCCAAAGGCACCATAGCAATAGTAGTGGCAGGATAAATATGTTGGTATTACCTGGATTTTGGATTTCTGCTGCCCCTGAATCCACTCGCAAGTGCAAAGACCTCACAGTAGACAAATCAAGCACATTCATTGTAATCTGATATTATTATTGGTGCCTCTCTGGCCTCCTGAACAGACTGAACACATCTAGCTTTAGAATACACCAAAGTAGGGACTATATCGCAATTCAGGGGCCCGGCTGTACATGGGAGAAGACAATCCTGCCTGGCACCTGATCCTGAACGCCTTTCGCTTTCGACTAGTCAACATACACATGCTAACAAAGCAAAACATAGTCCGAGAAGGAACATATACCTCTTCACCTGTCCAATACACAAGAGCCAAAGCTGAATTTTTTTCCTCGACGCATGCAAATAATACACTCATACCACCAATCGATAGCCTCGCATCAAATTGAACTCGTCAGTAATATGGCACATGACTCCTGAGCCCCTGTGCCTCATGGATTATCTGGAAGACTCCTATGAAATTGCCGCATTCTCATGGAAACGATTGTGATAGGTTAGACTCGGTGAGCAAATCGTGGGATCAAAGGATAATCGGAAAGTCGGATGTATCCCCTGCCTCTTCCAATTCGTCGTCTCCGGCGTAATTGGAATCCGTGGAAGTGGAATTCACGGTAATCGCTCTGACACGCCGTTCTTCATCATCATCGCTGGAATCCACAATGATAGCCTGGGAAGACCTCTCTCGTGAACTCCACAGCTTCGCTGATCCACCATTCGCTGACTCTCCATCACTAGAAGAGTTAATAAGAATAGCACTGCCATGTGGCTGCCCTGCTTCAACCATTTCATCATCCGCTGTTGAGGACTCCAGGTTGATTCGTCTGTCCCGTTGTTGCCCAGCTTCCAGATTACCAATTACTGCTTCGTGGTCAGAAGAGGAGTTTCCCATCTCGGCTTCCATCTGTATCGAATCTATATTAGTGTTTTCCAGATCAATCGGCCGTCCCTACGAGCTCGCTGCGTCTGGTGCGGAGGACGAATTGCCAGTTCTGGATGAGGCTGAAGCTACTGGATCTGCTGGGTCTTTGCTGGAGTCTGCAGTTGTCTCATTCTTATCCACGGTGGCGGCGGGTGCCGCTTCTTCCATGTCGACGTCACCGTCCTTGTCTGCCGTTGCCTCTTCTGACTGGGGTTTCGGTTGTGGATCATGAGTACCGGCTGATGGCTTCTCGGCCTCGGCTGCCGCTTCTTTGTTATCATTGTTGACATCCTCGATGATTTCCTCGCTTGCATCGTTGGGAACAACGGCTTCGGATGCGGTCTTGGTGCCTTCGGCGGCAGCAGTTTTGGAACTGCTATCACTTTCCTTGTCGGCAGTGTTCTGCGCCTCTTTGGAAGCTTCATCTTGCTCGGAAACACCAGCAGCTTCGACAACTTGCTCGGCATCTTTCTCATCGGCGTTCGATATATCAGGAATGACGGCATCGGCTTCAGGCTCCGCTTCTTTTCCGTTGGCATCTTCCATGACTACGTCGTCATTCTCTTTTGACTTGATGATCGTGCCTCCGTTTGCAGGAGTCGCGGCGCCACTATCGCCGTCGGCATCGGAATTGCGATAATCGTGGAAGGCCGGTCGACTGCTGCCTGCTCGGTGAACCCCATTGGCTCGATCCATGTCCTCGTCATCGCTGTCTTCATATTCGTTGTCTTGAACGATGCGCTTATCCCATCTTCGCTGTGTCATTCGTGCATCTTGATTTTCATCCTCATCGAGGTCATCAAGCACGGCATCATCTTCGTCGGACATGGCTCCAAGCGAGTGTCGAGGGACATCCTGCATCTGGACGGAGGGTACGTGGGCTGTGCGTCTGAGATTCTCGACCAATTGGTTCTTTATCTTCTCCAGATACTCGGCGCTGTTGGCATTATCCATATTGGATGAGCGGACATCGAGAGTATAATCAGGGCCATAGTACTATATCGGTCAGCAGGGTTCAAAAGACTGCTTCAGATAGTATTTACCTCGTAATATTCGTTGAAGGGCAAGGTCTTGCTCATTTGCGCATCCACCAGGAGTCCTGTCTCGAACGCCCAAGTTCGCGCGACGTTTCGCATTGTGTAGCCGCCGCCGCCGAGGACCAGGGTTGGAAGATTGAAGCTCTTGACGAACTTAACGCAGTTGGCATGGCCTTGCATGCTGAGGTTGAAACAGCCAAGACGGTCACCGGAGAGACTGTCGCCACCGCATTGTAGAACGACGGCATCGGGACTATAGAATTCCATGACGCTCGAGATGACAGGTTCGAAGATGGATTTGTAGGAACTGTCATCGATGCCATCGCGCAGTGGAAAATTGACAGCATAGTATTTGCCCTGGCCAATACCGATGTCTCTGAGCTCACCAGTGCCAGGGAAGTACTCGCCGTATTTGTGGAAAGAGACGGTCATGACGCGATCGGTTGTGTAAAAGGCTTCTTCAACACCATCTCCATGGTGGACATCGATGTCGATGTAGAGCACGCGTTTGTTGAAACGCAGGAGTTCGAGGATACCGAGGACAATGTCTAAAGATCAAGCAAGATGTGGTTAGCACGACAACCTAGAAGGGAGGGTACAAACAATCCGAAGCCAGACATACCGTTCACGTAGCAGAAGCCGCTAGCTTCGCTTTTCTTTGCGTGATGGAGACCGCCAGCCCAGTTGACAGCTATATTGCATTTTCCTCTGTTCAGTCGTGCGGCGCCTTCCATACTTCCGCCAGCACTGATACCACAGAACTCGAAAAGACCATCGAATACGGGACAGTCATCGCCAACATTGAACTTGGTTTGTTCGCGCTGGAAGTTTTCCATGTTCTCGGGGCTCACTTTCTGCAAAAAGTCGATATACTCGTCGGTATGGAATTGGGTCATTTCCAGGCGCGTCGCGGGCTTGGCGCGCTGTAGAAGGTCAGTAAGTTCCCAGGGGCACGGTAATCCTGAGACTCTCAAGGCTACTACTCACGTAGATTTCCATCTTCTTATAGACGCCATAGTTCATGATCAAGCTGTGGGCAAGGCGGATGCGATGGGGCTTCATGGGGTGACCAGCGACGTAGGCGAAGTTGCCGATATCTGAATCGTAGAAATAGGCGACCTTGTGAGGAGACGAGGATCCCAAGGCCACGCCATTTCCGTTGGCGATATCAACGGGTGCTGCTTGCGCCATGGCTGCTGCGTGGGGATGTTTGTGTGAGGTCAGAAGGAGATAGGAAGGATGAGGAAAGTAAGTAATTGTGACAACAGCTGGATTGAAAGTGGGTTATGGTCTAAGCTGCGTAGTACCGCGTCTTATCGATAGAGACATGGCTCCAGCCGTTGTGGGTCTCAGCCAATCGAGTATGGTGGAGCTCCCTTTTCGGAGATAAGTGCAGCAGTACGAAGTACGGAGCCTAGGTACCGACAAGTCAACCCCTGAACTGACCTAGCACTCAGGCTAGGGTTGCGTAATCTGCGGCAGGTTTGCAAATCTGCCATGTTGCTGCCAAAACCCCTGTATCTGCCGCATATGCCGCAGGATAGGTTTGCTATACCTAATTAGGCAATAAGTGGGTCAGAACAGCACGTTTGGCTCTTCTATTGTCGCTTTTATTGTCGCTTCTATTGTTGTTGCTTTTATCGTCGTTTTTATTATAAAGAAGAGACGTGGATAGAAGAGACGTGGATAGAAGAGACGTGGATAGAAGAGACGTGGATAGAAGAGACGTGGATAGAAGAGACGTGGATAGAAGAGACGTGGATAGAAGAGACGTGGATAGAAGAGACGTGGATAGAAGAGACGTGGATAGAAGAGACGTGGATAGAAGAGACGTGGATAGAAGAGACGTGGATAGAAGAGACGTGGATGCCTTGGTTTCTGCTATGATGGCAGAATTTGTCTGCTCCTTACCGCCTTCTAAATGTAGTAAGGTGTATTTCCTAAATGGGCTTAGCGTGGACTATTTTTTCGTCATAATAAGTGGGGCTGCGGCAGGTTTGCAAATATGCCATGCCCTACCGCCAAGCCTGCCGCAGTCCGCAGGTCGCAGGTTTGAAATGCGCAACCCTAACTCAGGCACTTATATAACACGATGGTACCTAGGTATCCATGCTCATTATGCGACGCATGTACACTACCTAGGTACGGCTACAAAGGCTGAGCATATCTTCGATCAAATTGATTGCTTCTTCACCGATTTTCGACACATATTGACAAGTTGTCCATTGTTGATGATGGAATACTCATTGTTCCTCCTATGAAAGCAGCACTATAGAAAACCTGACAAAACAAGACGTCTGAAGTGAGACACTATGAGGCTCTTGTGGCTTTTCATTTTCTGGCTCTATTTTCATGTTGGATTTGGACTCAGGTTTCTACAATGGTAAGAGAAAACTTTGTGACAGCAACCGGAAAGCTGATATCTGTTCCTCGTAGTATAAGCATAACATCCTCAGAAGCTGTATATGTTGGCTGATTCCCACTACTCAGATTTCCATCTATTACTATGGTACGTGGTGAAAGAATGAATTTTTTTGACAGGTACACGTACGGGTGCTAAAGTGTCTCGCTACCTAGGTATCCTCTTTAGATGTAGCTTGCTGAATGCTTTAGAAGACACTGTGCAGTCAGTCTCTGGCATTGATGCAGCTACCCTCGGCTGACAGCCCTAGAGGCTAGAGCTTGCAAGGTGTTGGCCCTATACCCCGCATATGCAGATCCATTTGGGGTAGTTATGTGGGGAGCTGACAAATGTGCTTCGGACCCTGCTTGCATAAAATCCGGTGCGACATAACTTTAAAAACACCTTCCATTGGGATAAGTTACACTGCGGAGTAGATAACTCATACAGAATATCGCTGCATCATAAAGCGGCCGCTCACACCGCATCGTGAGAGCTTTCCCTTGCTGGTTTTCGTATAGTAATCCTAAACCACTCAAGTCTGTCGATATACTCTCATAACTTTGACCAACGTTGAAACCCATCATGGCGTCCGATGAAATTGTGCTTTTCGATATCCCCACAAGACCTCCACAGAAAGCTTGGTCCTTTAATACCTTCCGAAGTACGTGCTTTTCCTTCAACTGTCACATGTGACACGCATTCAGGAGTAACTCCTCAAAGCCCGGTTCGCGCTGAACTACATGAAAATCCCATACCGAACCGAGTGGGTAAGGTTCTCTCTCTCTCTCTCTCTCTCTCTCTCTCTCTCTCTCCCTCTCTCTCTCATCCATCCGCTCCTGGTCATTAACCTAGTCAATCCCCATCTAATAAATAACATCTCGACGCTAGCTTGAGTACCCCGAGATCAAGCCGAAGTTACTGGACCAGTAAGCAAGCCTGTACTCTCAGTCCGGCCGAATATCAGACGACCAGCATATCTCATCAAAAGCAATCACCATGCCAGCTTCCCCGACCACGATGACACCTACACCGTCCCGACCGTCATCCTGCCCGACGGGACCTGGATCATGGACTCGTACAAGATCGCCCCGGAGCTCGAGGCCCGATACCCGGCGTCGCCCCGCCTGCACCTCGACGCCCCGGTGCTGCCGCGCGTGCGGGAGCACATGATCGGGTTCATGGTCGCGCTGCGCGGCGAGTTCGTGCCGCGCGTGTGCGCCGACATCCTCGGCGGGGCCAGCCAGCCGTTTTTCGACGCCTCGCGCGCCGCCGACTTCGGCATGTCGCTGGAGCGAGTCCGGCGCGAGCTCGGGGGCGACGCCGCCTACGAGGCCGCCCGGCCGCACATCGAGCGGGTCACGGCGCTGCTGAAGGAGGAGGGGAGCGGGGAAGCGGGCCCGTTCTTCATGGGGCGGACCGTGAGCTATGCCGATTTCATCTGGGCCGCCATATTGGTGTTCTGGAAGCGCCTGGGCGACGATGCTTTCGCCAAGCTGCTGGAGATCAGCGGGGATCGCGAGGTGCATCTGCGGTTTCTGGAGGCGGCGAAGCCTTGGACGGAGAGGGATGATTACTGAAGGGGTCGTAGATCTTGTTTTGATCACCAAGATCTGAGAAAGGGGAATTTGACAATTGTAGATAGATGAGCAGGGGGTGTCGTGGATAAAGGATGATTAGATGAACCCAAAGTAGAGCCTTGTTTCCTACGCGATTTAAATCCATGGCCTCTTATGAGGTATGGTTCAGAAAGATCTTGACAGAAACCATGCTCCATATAAGGAGAAGATTTTACCTCCTGATGGGAGTTTGCTCCGACACCTTACTCGCTGTCTGTTTTGCTGAGACGAGTACCTTCTCAATCCACATCGCAGTGACATCAAGGAATCGCGCCACGATAAAGCGTGTTATGAATATTGTATGCCGAGGTTCAAAGAATCAAGTGTTCATTACTCATGAAGGAATCTATAGAACACTTGGATATCCCATTACCCCTATTTTTTTCTCAAGCGATTATCCAACCATGTTTGTCAGCGTCAAGCTAACCTTTAATGCTACAGGTGTAAGGTCGGCAACTAGACCCAAGTATCTAGTAACCATATATACAAGTCCGTCATTAATTCGATGCTAGGGATTACTTGGGCTTAATCGTGCCGCTTCCACTGCATCTTGGTAGTCATGCATTCAGTCTTCGAGGAACTTCACCTGGCCATTCGGCGTTTCGGAGAAACAGGGTTTAACCATGAGATAAGCTGGAAATATAAGTCAGATATGCATGAAGTCTTCATGTCAATTTACCTGTGGTAAATTATAAACCAAACCCAAATAGGGCTTCTCTATCACTCCAGATCCATTGACACTATTGCGCCCCCAGAATGTCGAGGCGGTACGTAACAGCCATCGAGCTTCATCCCCCCTGTGCTGCCTTGTTAGAATACCACAACCCCTATGGACCAAGTGCATGTAATATGCCGAGTTCATACGGGCAGAGGAACTAAGTTTCAACTGGTATCTGAGTCGATGGTGAGGATCAAGATCGATTGCCTTGACCAGTGAAAGAAATGTATCAACGCTGGGTCGATGAGGGTGGTACATATCATAAACAGCACGATTGAGTTCCCTGTAAAAGGCTGGGAGTAATGCTAATAATTGTTGGCTTACATGGTCGTACCTCTCGCTCGTAATGCTTGGGGATTGTTGTCCTGGGGATTGTTGTATCATACGAGACGTTACCACAAGCCCGGCTGCCAGTGGGATGAATTTTGCATTTCGACTTTTGTAACACATCCTCAAAAAAAAATCCCAAGGAGCTTCAGAGGATGTATGAGTGCTCCACCAGCTCATCGCTTCAGTTACGCTGGCTAACAAAAACCCCTTCCATTGGCATCTGCGGCCAACTTCACGGGTACTGAGTCCGTCAACGTCAATACTCTTTGGTGGCTTTAAGATCCAATCCTCGAGGTCGTTAGCTCGATGAGCGCCAACCATGATATCAGCAACCAATTTCAACCCAAATTCAGAAATAACTTCAATCAACGTGGATGCCCTGCGACGCTCGCCAGGGAGGATCTTACTTATTATCCGGGTGGTTCTCTTCGATCTGATGGCGAATGGCAGGCTGCATGATCCACCTCCACACTCGGGTCCCCGCACCATCTTCCGCGATGATACGCCGAGCATCCGGTATCGATAACGGGCTGATGTGGTCGCGATAGCACTGAAGACACTCCAGGCCCTTGAGGTACAAGATAGAGGCGTCCTCGTCGTCGAGGGCTTCTAGGATATTAAGGGCGCTCCGACCTCCATCGCGGGATGCTCGTGACCTCGCGAGCTTGAGCTCTAAGCTCGGAAAGGCTGGCTCCCCGGGAGTCGATAGCTCGGATCGGCTGACAGGAACCGTCTTTTCAGGTAGATGGGGACGATGAGTGGAGCTGTATCGGGGGTACGCGGGGTAGCAGTGTAGCGCGAGCCTGGCGAATGCTGGATCCCGTAGACATCCGTAGGTCCAGCGCTGGCGGAGCGCGGCCAACAAAGATGCAGACCGCGTGATCATTGGGTGATGGTGGTGGGTTGCACACAACTTTGAACGAAGTCGGCAAGATGTCGAACGCGGGCCAATGAATCTTCTGTTAAGTCGATACCGTTGTTTGAAGAATCCGCAAAACACTGGCGGCGCGGACTACGGATAAAGAAACGACATTGGCTTGCAACGCGCTGTAGCAATTGCGAATAGGCCTCAAGATGGATGGAGGCAACAATATATGGCGATGCACAAACATGAAAGAAGGAGACAGTCGGTTGGTTTTGGGGGAAGCCTGAGACTGGATGTAAAACAGCATCACGTGTACTTAAGTGCGGGGTCGCTTTTTCCTTCCCAGCCCTTGGCAATGAATTAACTTTTACTTTAATAAGTCCCCTGCTCAGCAAGATGCCCCCCTGGAAGAAACACATGTAATTCATCACGATGTTGGTGATGAAGACGCAGGTACAAGCAAATCGACGCACATTCTACGCGAGCCCTCAGTCCAATCCACCATATACTGCGGCCTGTTTTGCAATACCACAGGTATATCAGTAAAAGCGCTATGGGGTCTTTGTCCTGCAGCAGGCATTTGAAAGGGCCATGGATGCTGCGGATGAACAGGTAAGCTGGACCCGTGGTGACCTCGCTATCTGCAAGGACCAGAACACGGGATACGGCATGCGCTGCATGGAAATATGGGTTGTTTTTCGGGGTGGAGGAGTCCCGAAGATGGCAGACGGCAGCCAACGCCCTGGGAATACCGTCGATCCCTTCTTCTGGCAGAGGTGAGCGCAACTGCGCGAAGGTCGCCGCCATGACGAAAAAGAGACTGTCCGATCGTAGAGGGTTCGCTATGGGCCATAGTGACATCTTACCCTCGGCGACACGCAACCATGCGAAATCGCACGAGTCCGAGGGCTTCATGGGCCACGAGTCTTCGGCTGTGCAGCCCTCGGGATACGCGAAGGTCAACATTGCCAGAGCCGCAGCAGTGCCCCAGATGGGATCCTTATCCCTCGTCTCGATCGGCTCTCTTAATCTCTTGTTGAAGAGAGCTGTGCTTTGAGACAAGTGGTAGCACTCTTCAACCGTGCGACGGGAGGCTGGTGGGCTGTTCAGATTGCGGTCATACGCAAGCGCGACGGCGATTGAGGCGTGCATCAAGAACGGGTACTGTCAAGAATGAATCAGAATTTCTTCGTCGAGGAAATAGATAGCTTGATCAGCCTCACCGTGAAGGTCAGTGCCAGGAGCTTGCGATTCACTTCTCTCATCTCGGAGTCATCTGGAGTAATGAGGCTATGTCCCAAATATTGGGTTACGAAATCTTGACATTTCGCGTCCAGCTGGTGACATGTTGATGCGTCAGATGCCCAGACGCCATTGGTAAGAGGCGGCTGGGGGTCTTCTCCTTTCGCAGAGAGCCACTGTCGTATCGGCTGCAGGTCAGATGTGTTGGGCATGAAGTTACATAGTACCCCGAACGAAGTGCACCTTCGGCATTGAGGCTTGGCTTCATCACACTGAGGTATGGTGAGCTCTCCACTGAAGCGGCCTCCTATTTTCTCATTTAGAAGCGGGACAACGCACCTTGAGCTTTCTGAGCTTGCAATTTCGGCAGCCATATCTCGATCTTCTCGAAGCTCTACGCCCCTGATAATTTCTAGGATAGTCTAACGTCATAAGTGATATTTATGGTCGCATCTAGCCTCCTAGATACTCAGCAAGATACATGTAGGTGTACGAAATCGTGATGGTGCTTTCATCTTGACGGGTTTAGCACAAGTCATGGGTCAATAAGCGGTGGAATCACTGAATCAGCGCCACCTGGTGGGCACTGAGGCCCACAAGAAACCCAGCAGCTACTTAGCACAGCCACATCCTCAAGGACCAGGACCCGTGCAGCCGTGGACCTATCCTATCTTCAATTTCCCCTTTCTACAAGATACTTCAAACAACCTAAGTAAGTATTACAAACTTCAATATGGAGTCTTCACAGGGTTCCTAGCTGCAGCTCGCTTAAAGTCTTAATATAAGTTATACTGTATTGGTTTACTTGCCAAACAGTTCAATTGTGAAGGGCTCTAACCTTCGTGTGTGCGGGCGATACTACAGATGCCGGTGTCGTGTTCTGGTCAAGGGGAATCAAGAGACACATACACGCCTTGACATATGATCAAGAGCATAATTAAGACATTGTCACCCATTCACAACTCCCTAGTCTAATGGCCGGGGTGTCTAACGCATATACTCAGGCGGGGCCTCGAGAAGGGGCAGAAAAGGCACCTTGGGCACCTCGGGATGCCGTGTCTCCAACTCAATTCAAGGTTCCCGTCTCCTGGCCGTCAACCCAGCCAGATCGGCGCCGCATATATAACTGGTGAATGACACGTGATATTGGTCAACGCAGATAATCCGAGCAGAACGAATCCCCTTTCCAAAATTTCCCACTTATCAATGGCATATAGTTATAGCCCATCCATCATGCCTCTCATATTGACCACTCTGCTTTTCCATCCTTACAATCCCTCCGAAGTCATCCACGGCCCTATCTCTCAACAGATTTGGCATCACTCTCAACAGACTCGATAACGCATTCCCAGCACCTCTCGTGACCACAGTCGGGATCGCCGCAGGTGGTGCTCATGTTCTCGTCGGTCCAAGTGTCGCATAGCCAGCAGTAGTACCAGGCGCCGACACACTCCGGGTTCCCGCAGCTGCTCAAACTCGAATCGGTCCAGCTGTCGCATAACGGGCAATGCCAGGCCCCGACACAGTCGGGGTTACCGCAGGTGCTCATGTTCGGGTCGGTCCAAGTGTCGCATAACCAGCAGTGCCAGGCAGCCGCGGGGTCGTCGCAGACTATCTCGCCTTCGTGCTTCACGTGCGTGGCCATTTTAACTACCTACCAACGGGGTGTCAGTGTTCAGGCGCACTTCGAATATTCGTGGGCTGATGGGCGGACTAGTTACTTACCTGGGGCTTGAAAATGTAGAAGCTGAAGAGGATTTTCTGTCTGGATAATCGAAGAGCGTGTTGCAGAGTAGTAGTGTGAGGTTGTAAGATTGTTGACAGGTAGATGAGGATAGAGCTTGCTGCAGAGGTATGAGTCTGTAGGGTTATTGAAGAAGGATGATTGATACTTCTTTGCGGTTTTGGTGATGGTTAAGCAATTGTACTATATATGGATTCTTTTCCAAAAAAAAAAAAAAAAAAAAAAAAAAAAAAAGATATCGGCGAGGGAGGCCTGCTTTTATAGTGCAGTTGTCGCTGAGCCGTGAGTGGCATTGCGCAATATAAACAACAACCCGTAAGGGCGGGAGAGAAAAATAGAGAATATTCTCACGAGCCTCGAATACAATGAAAGCTCATGTTGGCGTGTATAAGGTTCTGCCCCAAGCTATGGACGAGGCAGTTTGCGTGTGATTCTGTCTCCGAATGGCGCACTCCTCCTGCTTCCATATCCATGAAGTTGTACTTATCTCGCTGTGCTTGGACATCAACGGATGCTGCGGCGGCGCGTTGTTGGATTTGGCGTTTCTCTTCTTTGAAGACATGGCTGTTGTCTTGAGTTAACAGGGGCTTAGATACTCATGGCCATCGAGTTACTCACCTGTAGTGTGCTTTCGAGCCGCGCAGTGTGTGATTTGCTTGGTGTCGAGCTGGATGAGTTTGTCTTAATCCAGGATTCCGTGTTTGGGCTCAAGTGATAAGTATACTTTGGGATGCACTTAGGTGGGGTGCTTGTGTTATGGAAAATGGAGAAGCAACCCGAGGAGTCTTAGTCTTTCGGAAGTGACTTTATCGATGCTGGCCTCTAACCGGATGACTCTTTCTTCCGATTTTTTGAACCTTTGGAATTAAAGTTCTGCAGCATTACGAACTTACGCAAATCAACTCAGTCGTAGCTGGAGTTTATAGCTGTTAGGGCTTGCGCAGAAGCCTCCCCCTAGTTGTTATTCTCTCTTGCCCTTTTTGGGTCACTGTTGTCCATGTGCAATACGATTGCGCAACACCACCACGATTGCATGATAACTAGAGTCCGGATGACCTCGATAATAACAACACAAGTGATCTATATCAAGAAATGCAGTCACAGGTCGACGGTTTTAGCGATGATTAGACCACAAACTGTAAATTATTGATAATAACCAATCAACAGAATGTTTAGTGCGCCATCCAAGAATCCTGGTCACCTAGCAACCAGTGGCTTGCCGGATGCCATTACAATATATACCGTTGGTGATGGCTATCGTCCATCTAACTGCGAAGAGTTAGGAAAACGAAGCTTTACCTAACAAATCGCCTACTTAAAGTGGTTGCCCTCGGCTATCTGAAATCGGCTTGAACGAGATCCAGATGGCCAAATTTCATGATAAGCCCAACCGTATAGATCTTTGATTGTGATTGCTCTGATCTGCTTCTCCGTCAACTGCCTTAGTCGGAGAATCCCTTCTTACTCCATCGTCACCTTCTTATTGATATTTTCTATTGAGACGGTTTAGTTATTGAATTTGAATATTTCACGAGCTGACCTGAGAAGCTTGCCATTTGGTTGGTTTGCATTTTCACCCGTTACTGTACCTCTCGCGAGCGCAGGAGAAAATCAGTGCATTCCCTTAGGCTTTTGCCATCGTCGACTCGTGGATCATCTTTAACAATACGATTTCGACACAATCGGTTGGCGAAAGTCGGTGTTGTACTTATGCCATCCGAACGAGTGGAACGGAAAATCGAAGGCTGCCAACAGACCCGTTGGCAAGCGTTGAACCTCCTTCAGGGCTTCCCGAGGTCCCCTGATGGAAGCTTCAGATAGCCGGAGTGCAAGGAAGTTGAACCTTACTGTTTGTATGGCCGGTGGAACCAGGGGCCCGGCAGACCAGAAACTCCCATCGGCCTTTGGTGGAGCCTGGCTTTGGATGACAAATGCGCTAACTGTGATGCGGAAAGGGCGGTTTCTGATTGGCTGGTCGTTCTAGGCCAGGCAGCGTTTCTCACTCAGATACGCATCAGACATCGAACGGACGTCAGCAGAAGTGGGTGTTTCGAGACACATCAGACATGGAACGAATGAGAAATCTGTGTTTTTAGGCTAGACTTTGGCTATATAAAGAAGAGGTTCGCCTGGATGCCCTTCGAAATGAGGAAGAAAGTCAAATTTCCTCCACCTCTACCTTGAAGATCAACCTTGACACTTAATTGTGCGTCGCCAGAACTATCCCTTCATATCATCAAGGCATTTACCTAGACGATGGCATCCGTTATAACTCCCGTATCCTCTACCCACCTTGCCGCTGTGGCGGTGGCCAAGGGCCAGGAATTCGAGCTGCAAGTCCGTCCAACCCCGAAACCTGGCCCCGGCGAGCTCCTAATTGCCGTCAAATCTGTGGCTCTCAACCCGGCGGATGGTCACATGCAAAGGCGAGGCCTCTTTATTTCCAGATATCCCACTGTCGTCGGGTTCGACATGTCGGGGATCGTCCTTGAAGTCGGCGGCGACGTCCCGACTGGAGCCCGGGGCAGCGATCCGGATCTTTCCTTCCAGCCCGGGACGCGGATCGCCGCTTACGCAGCCTGCGCCTGGAGGTCCTGCGAGCCGGACTACGGCCCATTTCAAGAGCGATGTCTCGTGCCCTGGCAGCAATGTGTGCCCCTCCCAAATGAGAATCTCTCTTGGAATGAGGCGGCAACCTTGCCCGTGGCCGTCCAGGTGCCACTCTCAGCTTGGGACGCCCTTGGAATCCCGCGAGCCCTCGTTGCTAAAGATGCCGGTGTCAGTGGTGGGAACGAAGCACTACAGCACGAGGAAAAGAAACGCGAGGCTCTCCTCATCTGGGGCGCGTCGGCCAGCGTCGGCACCATGGGGGTACAAGGTGCCCGGCTCATCCGGGACAATAGGGACTCTGGGATAGCCGCTGTGTATGCCACAGCCGGATTGGCGAACGGAGAGTATGTGAAGACACTCGGCGCGGATCGCGTCTTTGACTATAAAGACCCCCAAGTAGTGAGCGCGATCGTGTCGGCGGCTCGGGAAGACGGATTGACGATTCGTCACTGCTTTCTCGCCACTGGAGAGTTGGGGCCGTGTCAGGAAGTGCTCCAAGCCTTCCTTGCAAAGGACACCGAGAAGCGAGAGAAGGCGAAGATCGCCTCAGCCCCTATCGTGCCGGCAGACGCGGACATTGTGGACGGATTAGAGACGATTTTCCTGATGCCATCGCAGAACGAAGGGGAGAGGTTGGAACAGTTTCGGTACTGGATGGGGATGTGGCTCAGGGAGAGATTGGCCGAAGGCGTCATCAGGCCAAGCCCAGAGCCTGAGGTCCTGGATGGGGGTTTAAAGGCTATCAATGCTGGCTTGGATAGGGTACTTCGAGGCGTAAGCTGTACGAAGCTGGTTATCGAGGTCAATTAGTCCCACCAATCATGGTTCTAGTTCTGAACGCCTTGGGCTCCTAATGAATGAGCTGACCACCTCGGGTTTTCTGGTCCTTGACCGGCACCTACCTGCATAACTAAGTCGCTTTGATCACCAATCTGCATAGATCTCACATAGATTATATTGTAACATGTTGATAGACGTGGCAAATGAGGGAGATACCTCAGAGATGATGATGACGCGAACACGAAAGCGTCGAAAGCGTAGTTCTCGTGGGCTTGCGTAGTCCAGGAAACTACGGAAATACCCAGGACAATGAGGAAATGGTAAGTCCCTGGTGGTTTCAGAGAATATGCCTGCGGTATGGACTACTGGTCGGTCGAATGACGTGGACATGACTTTGGGAAGAGATGAAGCCTGAAGTTCACGAGTTCAAGATGCTGGCATGCTGGTGCCGCGAAGTATGAGTTGAGTCGTAGCGTGTGGCTGGTGAAGCTTGGCGCTTTCGTGCGCTAACTTGTTGGGAACATGGTCCGAGCTCCTCATTCCCAGAGCTAGATATCGGGTGTATGTACTTCGTATCGTAGTCAGCTTTCGCCGTGCAGGCAGATCTGGGCTGCGTCAACACTACTTAACATTTCCGTTGGAGCTTCAACCACAGCTCGCCTCTTCCACCACCTTCCACAACACGAGACATAACCTCATCATCCAACGGCCTTTTCCTCTTACGACCAAACCATACCATCCCTTCTATTCGTCTCGACTTGATCCCTCGAATATCCGCAAACACACATTCTCGCCATCATGGACCGGCTCAATCGAATGTTGGCTGGCGCGGGCGGCATGGGAGGACTGGGTACTACTCCAGGAACGGTACGCGCGCCATTCGTCCTTGATGTAGTCGCAGACAATTTTATTGTCAGCGGGGACTACGGTCGAACAGCCTGGGCTAACATGACGTGATACAACAGGACAACCAGAATCTGATCGATAATTCCGAAACCGTTTACATCTCCTCCCTAGCCCTGCTGAAGATGTTGCGACACGGACGGGCCGGTGTTCCTATGGAAGTTATGGGTCTGATGCTTGGAGAATTCGTCGACGATTTCACTGTCCGCGTCGTCGATGTCTTTGCCATGCCACAGAGCGGTACCGGAGTCAGTGTAGAAGCTGTCGACCCGGTATTTCAGCAGAAGATGATGGATATGCTGACACAGACGGGAAGGTAAGTTGGGATGGGAGACGTCATATCATAGCATAAATTGGTCCTAATGTTGAATGCGCAGACCCGAGTCCGTTGTTGGCTGGTACCACTCTCATCCTGGCTTTGGCTGTTGGCTGTCCTCCGTCGACATCAACACGCAGCAATCGTTCGAGCAGTTAACCCCGCGAGCCGTCGCCGTTGTTGTTGATCCTATACAATCAGTCAAGGGGAAGGTTGTCATTGATGCATTCCGCCTTATCAACCCGCAGTCTTTGATGCTTGGCCAGGAACCAAGACAGAGTACTTCCAACCTGGGTCATCTGAACAAGCCCTCCATACAAGCACTCATCCATGGTCTCAATCGTCACTACTATTCGATCGGCATCAACTACCGCAAGACGGCACTGGAGGAGAATATGTTGATGAACCTGCACAAGCACGTCTGGACGGAGGCACTCCAGATGGAAGATTTCAGACACGAAGGCGAACAGAACAAAGATCGATTCAAGAGACTCGTCTCGCTTGCCGATGGTTACGAGAAGAGGGTCAAGGAGGAGACCGAGCTGACAAAGGACCAGCTCAAGACCCGTTACGTCGGAAAGCTGGATCCCAAAAAACACTTGGAGGACGTCGGTCAGCAACTCATCGAGGACAACATTGTTTCGGTATCGAGGCAGATGATCGACAAAGAGGCTACAATGCCCAAGAAAGATACAGCGGCCAATGGACAGGCGAACGGTGATCACATGGACGTAGAGGACGAGGAGCTGTAATGTGTATTATTGGAGAGGAGGGTACTAGCATTCGAGGACAAGTTACATCCTCGACCGATTGTAACATAGGCGTTGGGACTGGCTAGCGGACCTGGTCTAGAAGGCATCAACAAAGGATGGTCTGCTTTCTACATCACCCAGTTTTCGTGGTTCTCGTATGGTCCATAGTCATGACGATGCGGTTCACGGACCCCAGTCTAGGCACGTGGTGCAAATGCATTACTTACAACTTTTAGGAGCATCTATCTCTACGGACTTGACGTCGCCGATGGACCATCGTCGATATAGACGCGGCTACACACTGGCCAACATCGTTACTTCCTCGTCGATCTGGCCTTATTATGTTTATCCATTGTGATTCCATGACAACAACACGTCTGTCCCCAAGCCAGAACTTCTTTCATCCCGTCGACCACAAAGGAGCCCCTGGGCAGAATCAAGGAACTGCCGACACGATTCATAAAGACATTGTTCTCAATAACAACACCTCTATAAGTACGCGGGCTCTTCTTCTCACCTATGTCTCACCTATTTCTCACATTGTTATCCATCTACTTTTGGCACAGGCATTTCATCAATTTCCTTCATAGGGAGCAGTACTTTGATAGTGAGTTCCCTTTTTAAACTTCGTTTCGATTCTATAAGCAAGGAGACAAGATACTGGATATCATGCCTACTGATCGTAGCAACCCTCTCAGTTTCATCACGGCCTGTTGGCACTGTTTCCCGTCGAAGCAGGAGCAGCCGCCGAGCCCGACATTTCGCAGCGCGAGATACAACTCACAACTGAGAAGCAACCTAGGGATCGCTGAGCGGCCCCTACAGCTTGCCAGCCGTATGGAAGAGAACAGCAGGAGAACCCCCGAGGCCCGGCAGATCACCCGGTCGGACCCGACCCGAACCATCGACCTGAGCCGACCCCTGCCACCCCTGCCACCGCAGGCCCGGTCGGCAGCGCAGCAGCAGCAGCGTAGCCGCCCCTCGAGCCGGTTCCCGGCTGCGGTCAACGTCGGCGACGCGCGTAAGAAGTGGACGGCGGCCAACATGGACCGGCAGGAGCTGGCGGAGCTCTTCGACGTGCTGCACGCGACGCTGGACCACATCCCGTACGCGATCTGCGGGCTGGGCGCGCTCATCGACCACGGGTTCCGGGGCCGCAAGGCCAACAAGGTCAGCATCATCTGCCCGGAGTCGAGCAAGGACGTGATCCGGGCGTGGGCGCGGGGCAAGGGGTACGAGACGTACGCCGACTCGGTGGGGATGCCGATGCGCGACGGCTCGGTGCGGCGCGTGCGCGTCAAGTACATCGACGACGGGTTCGAGCGGCTCGAGCGCGCGCGCTCGTCCTTCAGCAGCGCCGTCGTCCTGAGCATGGCCAGCACGCTCGACAACGTGGCGGCGGGCTACGTCGACGGCCGCCGCCGCGGCGACGACCGCGCCCTCGCCACCATCGCCGGCGACGTCTTCTGGTGCCTCGACCGCATCGCGGCCACGCGGTGCGCGGTCGACCCGGCCTACATGCCCACCTTCCTCGGCGGGGACTTCTTCGTGCCCTTCACGGCGGGGCACGCCGACGCCCGCCCCGAGATGGCGCGCGCCGGCATCGACGTCGGCGCCGTGCTCGCCCGGCTCAACGCCGCCGAGGCCCTGCGCGAGCACTCGAGCTTCCTCGCCCAGTACGGCCTCGAGGGCGACGTCGTCACCGAGCAGCCGGGCCTGTTCGAGGGCATGCGCGACCTGTCCAACAGCAAGAGCGTCTACACCCTGCGCGACCGCGACTCGTCCAACGTCGGCGCCGAGTTCCCCGAGCACGTGCTGCCTCCCCGCGCTCCTGCTGCTGCTGCTGCTGCTGGCGGTCAGGAGGAGGAGAAGGAGAAGGAGAAGAAGGAAGAAGAGGTGATTGCGGAGGAGGGGAAGAAGAAGAAGAAGGAGAAGACTACGCCGTTAAAGGCGGCCAAGAAGCTGCCCAGCAGTACTTCCTCTTCATCCTCCTCCTCCTCTCGTTCTTCGTCCCGCGAAACCTCGAGCCGTAGCAGTAAGAGCTCCTCCACCTCTGCTTCTTCTGCTTCTTCGGGCTCCAGCAGACAGCAGCTTCTGAAGATCTCGGGTCCCATGCCGCTGAATACGGAGAAGAAGGCTAACTGGAAGTAGAAGAAGTTTAGAGATACGGTACCTGGGGTATTTGTCTAACCTACTAGCTTCTCCCTTCCTTCTCGGGCAGGGGCGGGGTTCCTTGAGGGGGTGGCATAAACAAGGTAGGTCGGCGGGTTTTTCATCTTTAGACGGTATGATTTATTTGACTATATTTGGGTATGTATAATATTTGTTTTGGCTGTTTAATATTAGGGAAATCTTGTACATGACCTGTCTTCGTCCCATTGTGATCTGATCATTGTGTTTCTCACTTGGTAGACGTTGGTCGGTTTTGGTATCTACCGAACACAGGCGGTCTTCAGGTAAGGAGTACTGAGCAGGCACCGTTTCTCTGGCACCGTGCTAGGAAAATATCGTCAAAGGAGGTAATACATCAGGCATCCATACTGGTTTTCGAATCGCACAACGCCACCGGAGCGCCGGAGCTTGAGAGCTGATACTCCCTCCTACACTCCTGAGTCGTGATACCACTCATGAGCCACACCCATGTTATTAATCTTGGCCCGTCGCAGCTTCGGCACCGTTCTAGCGAAGGTCTTCGTTGTACCTAATAAAACAGACATCCTTTATTAGAAGTATCCAAGCTTACATCCCAACCAATCTTTGGTGGTGGTTGCTAGATATACGAGGTTTCTATTATTCAGCTTTTGTCTTTCGTGTGGAGGAAAGTAACGCCACGCTGAACCAAGCATCAAGTTAGCTAACCTTACTAAGGTCCCAATGCCCCGGGCGCCTGGTCAGCCCATGACATAACAGCCCAACCCGCAGAATACGAAGCTTCTTTCAACTAATCAATCCTCCCCACCCCTTCTACCGGTTCAACGGTGGCGCCCACAACGAAATATCGCGAGATCCGGAGCCATTTTACGGCGGCATTAGTGCCTCTAGGATACTTGTTTCGATGACGAGACGATGGCACCGCCCTCATCGTCAGCAAGTCAGCTATTCTTCTCCCATGCAGGATCGATCAGAGCTGAAAATACCAGGCAGGTCTCAGGATGATGATGGATGTTAAACATTAGCCTAAGTCCACGCACGCATGGATATCCCGACCAGAGATCTGCAGGCCAGAATAGGAACCATTTGGCTTTGTCTGCAAGGGGAGGAATGGTGAACGAGCCGTTGATTTCGTAGTACTTACCGGTATTCTTGGATCTTTGGTTAGTTTTACAAGAAGGTCGTCATGGACGAGCCGAACACAATGGAAATAGTAGAGACCTTCGTTTGTCCGTCCTTTCTTTACCTTTCATCTCTTGGCCTGGCCCGATCTTCTTCAACTCTCTGCCAATGCCCTTATCATGAAGTCGCTTGCCTTTGTTGCCCTCGCGAGCCTTCTCAGCTCGCCAGCCGTCGCCGCCCCTCGCTATGACCGACGGCAGGACTCGACAGACTGGGCGAGCCAGGAGTGGGATGCCATTGTCGTCGGCGCCGGACCTGCCGGTATCATCGTGGCGGATAGGCTGAGCGAAGCGGGCAAGAAGACGCTTCTTCTCGAGCTCGGCGGCGTCTCGTATGGCGTCACTGGCGGCACCGAGAGACCCGACTGGCTCGACGGGACCGACATGAGCAGAGTCGACGTCCCAGGTCTATGTGAGCAAGCAGGCATACTTGGAAGAAGATTTTCTGGGGGGTTTTGAGCTGACGTCTCGCCGTCTAGACAAGAGTATTTTCAATGGCGATTCAGACCTCCTGTGCCCGGCGGACGTGGTGAACGCCTTTCAGGCGTGCACCATCGGCGGGAACAGCGCCATCAATGCAGGCTTGTTCTTCGAGCCACCCGCCTCGGACTGGGACGACTATCACCCCGATGGGTGGAAGAGCGCTGATGTGCGGGCCGCGACCGCGAGACTGCGCGACTCGCTAGATTCCGTCATGGACTACTCCCAAGACGACAAGTATTATCTGCAGACCGGCTACGACGCGGCGCGAGAATGGATCGTCGACGGGGCTGGCTTCTCTGATGTTTCGTTCAACGACGTACCCGATAACAAGGAGAACGTCTTCGGACGCCCCGTTTACGATTATATCGGTGGTCAGAGGGGTGGCCCGACCCGGACATACCTCCAGCGTGCCCTGCAACGAAGCAATTTCCGTCTCCAGACCGGTGTCCGCGTCAGGTACATCAACCACGTCAACGGCATGGCTGCGAGCGTTCGTGCCTCCTTCGGCAATTCGACCGTAGTAACCATCCCCCTGTCTAGCCGAGGACGCGTGATCCTCAGCGCGGGCGCCCTGTCATCTCCAGCCCTCCTGATGTATTCCGGCATCGGCCCGTCCGAGGCCCTTGCCAAATTGTCGTCGGCCTCGTACACGCCGTACGACTCCTCATCAAGCTGGATCGTCAACCCGGCCGTCGGCGACGGTCTCTTCGACAACCCGAACACCTTCATCGAGCTATCCGCCCCATCGGTCGAGTCGTACTCGTACAGCTACGACGACCCCGTAGCGTCGGACCGGGACCTGTACCTCTCCTCGCGCAGCGGGCCGTACGCCTTCGCGTCGCAGACCTCCGCGTTCTGGGGCTACGTTCCGCACTGCGACGGCACACGCGCCGGCGTCCAGGGCACCATCGACTCCTCGGGCTATGGCGAATTCACCGACAACCACACCATCACGCTCAACATCTACGGGACGTCCGGGCTGGGCTCGGCCGGCCGGGTCCTGCTGTCCGCCGACGACGGGCGCTTCGTGCCGGGACCGAGCCCCGACGTCTACTACGCGGACCCGCGCGACGGCCTCGCCATCGCCACGTTCATCCACGGCCTCTTCCAGGCGCTGCCGGCCTCGGCGCCGGCGTCGCCGGCGCCCGCGGGGCTGACGCCCCTCAACCTCGCGCGGGACGCGACGGTCGACGAGATCCGCGCCTACATCACGACCCCGTCGACGTACGCCGTCGGCGCCGTCCAGCACTGGTCCAGCTCGTGCCGGATCGGGTCTTGCGTCGACGCGGACACCGTCGTCGTGGGCGCGCGCAACATCCACGTCGTCGACGCGTCCGTCGTCTCGCCGCTGACGGTCAACCCGCAGTTCGGTGTCATGGTCGCGGCGGAGAAAGGGGCGGAGAGGATATTGGCTATTTGGGATAATTAGAGAAGGTCGGTTTACTTACATGGGGTTGGCCGGCGCGATTCTGGTAAGGTTATATATACTATTTGTATTATTCTTGGTGCGAGATACCCTAAAATAGTCTAGATGGTTGGATTATGGGACTTAGAGGACCTGGGAGAAAAAAAATGTAACTGACTTGCCCTTTCCTTTGATCAGCTTAGCCAGGTTGGAAGTAAACATGCAGGCTTTCTTTGACCATATTCACGCAAATAAAACAAAGAACTCGTGAAGGCCATTGGCGACGTGCCTAGGTCTCAAGATGCTTCGTCCGTCCTTAGGCTGCTCAGATGTTTGGCCTTAGATAATGATGGTGGAAGAGAAAGAACTGCAAAGGCAGGAGTCTGAGAGCGACTGGTGATGCAGTCTTGGGGACCACCTAAGGTGTCTATCTCCCTTTACACCTCCCTTCACACATCCATTGTCATGGGGACGTTGCTGTGTCTCTGTATATACTTGAGTCGTTCGCCCAACACTGTTACGGAAATGTTCTTAGGTGAACTCTAGCACCTACTGTTACTTAGGAAATTCGTAGGGGGCCAATGCGCTTACGCAGTTGCTACTTACTTAGGGCGCGAGCTAATTGATGCTTTGTTTGTTGCCCGGTAACCAATTGTCCCTATCACTACACTACGGAGACCTGAGATAGTCTACTTACCTCGGTAACGATCGCGTCCCCTGCGGCTCCTATGTATCGAAAAATTCTTTAATTATTTTCTGCCGGTGGCTTTGGGCAATTCTTAATCACCCGCAAGCCAAAACTTCTGTCGCGTCCGGCCCCAAGCACCTTGAACCGGGTGTACATTAGGTCATCCGGCTCCCCTTCCGAGATACTCACCTAGGTGCATTTCAGCTTCCGCATTCCCGACAGACCAGATGTCTCATCCCTCTTCTTCCTCCGGGAACGCCCCGAGCCGTGATGCCGGTCGGTATGCTAAAATGGCCCAGCCGTATAGGTAGGTATTCAAACCTTCGATACTGCGTTTTGCTTGTAACTAATCCATTTGGCAGCTCATTTTCGGCTTCCAACTCTTCATTGAGCAATGCTCGACAGGTCAACGCTGGGGACAGCGGCTCTGTAGGCGGTAAACCCACGCACACCCATCTTGCCCACGACAGCTCTACACGTCGCATCCTTCGTGATATGCTTCGTGAAGTGGAGCAGCTAAAGGAGCTTATCGGTAGGCGACCCGAGTCCACGCCTGTCACCAAATCTGCACATCGTGACAACCCCAAGGAGTACGACAGCTCTCCGCATGACCCAAGCCGCCAAGCAACTCGTACTCAGCAGCGCTCTGCCCAGTCGACCTACTCGGCCACCCGCCCTGTCGCCACGCGCGCCCAACCCGGCGGGCAGTCCAGATATGCCATGGTGAAGGAGAGCTTTGGCAACAACGTCGACTTCATGCACTCTTACGGCTTGAAGCCCTACGACGTTGACGACTGCGAAGAGGCCGACGACATCCTGGACCAGATGGAGGAGTACGACCGTCTCCATCACGATCAGCCCGGAGAAGATGGCTCGGGTGAGCCCTCCGAGGCAATAAGCGATGCCCCCGAGGATCAGGATGGCGATGCGGAAGTCGGACTTGATTCCGACCATGATCATATAGAAACCTACGTCCCCTTCTTCGATGTCTTCGAAGACAACTGCCGCGACGGTGGTGGCCCTGCGGAGGATTCCCCTTCGGATGACGACGCCGCTCCTCCTCCCCCTGGGAGCCCTGCGGGTAGTTCTTGCTCCGACGATGCCCATTCCGATCGAAGCGCCTCCGTTGGAGTTCCTGCCGTTGCTGATGATCATGATGTTGATGATGGTAGTGGCCATATCAGTGAGGATCATGGCGATGTGGTCAACGACGTCGCGGACGGCGGCGCTGAGGACGCTGATGTCCAAGGTGACGATGATGATGGTGGTGATGATGATGCCGGCGATAATGGTGGAGATGACTACGATGACGGCGGGGATGATTACGGAGGCTTCGACGACGGCGACGACGGTGGGTACGACTACGAGGATTATGATGACTACGACGACGATGGATACGATTACGATGATGATTATTATTGAGGTCGTGAGAAACCGTCGGTAGAGTGGACACCGTCAAATCAAGTCAGGCCAGGCCAGATCCTATCCAGTATGCCAGGGGGGGGGGGTGGAATCTGGAAGTCAGTCGTCGGGGAAACACTGGGAAGGGTAGGGTGCAGGCTAAGAGCTCAGCTCACAGACGAGAGACCAAAGAACCCAAAGAGTTGTACGAGAATAATATAACCAAAAAAAATGACCCTGAGAGCGTTGTGTTGTTGGATGTTCCGAGCCAAGTCGCGAGAAGCCCCTATAATTCATTTTCCGATCCTGCCTGGTCAGCCTGGTCTGCTAAAAAACGTCTGGAGATTATTGCAGATATCAAGAATGCCACGCGTACTGTGTATGGTAGGGTTGGCCTGTCGTGAATTGTCTGGATCTCTTGTGAACTTAGGCAACCTAGTTCTCTACCTGACCACCGCGCGATTTGGTAGCCTCTTTTGGGTAGACCCAAGAATCACAGTAACCCTGTCGGCCTTCGTTCTTCTTTCCGCCTTTAGTGAATGCAAGGTATCAGTCTTGTCCGCGCCGCTATTCTGCTCTCTGGAGTATTACCCGCAGAATAATAAAAAAATGCGGAGCTATCGTCATCGTCGTCAAGATGGTGTGATAATTACTTAGATGGCTTGAACCTCAAGATGGGTGAGAAAGTATGGTAAGCTAGGTCGATAGGGTGGAGGGACAAATCCTATAAACCGGCGCGTAGACGGAAGACGAGGACTACAACGTGCAGTGGCGACACATCAATGAATTCGAATGTTATTCTCATTATACATCGTGCTTCTTGCTTCTAGCCTGCTCATCATCCTGGTGAGCATTGACCCTATCGACGCCAGGATCCTTACCAGGACACAGCAAGTTATGGGTCCAGATGGACCATATGTGCGCGACTGCGCACATGATCCAAAGCCCGCAGAGGATGACGGTCAGTCCCGACGCCACGCCTTTGATACCGTCGCTCTTCAGAGCCGAACCGATCTGGCTCGTGGCAATGGCCAGACCGGCATTCGGAAATACGAAAGCCCACCACTGCAGCTTGAAGCTCATTTTGGTGACGCCCCGTAGGACAGACAGTGTGGTGACGCCCGAGAACCAGATGGCAACCATCCACAGGAACAGCCCGCACGGGACCGAGACGGCGTACCACACGTCGCGGGTATCAAGAGACTGAAGCCCCAGATACCCTTCCGGCAACTGCTTCCGCCCCTGCATGCCCAGTGCTATCAGCCCGGCACAGGTATACGCCGCCGGACCGACGGAGACATACATGCCGGGCCGTTCGCTGGGATCCGGAATGTCGCTCTTGATGAGACGGGTGAAGTACACATTGTAGATGAGCAGGGCCAGGATCCACCCCAGGCCCTGGCCGGCGATCCCGCCGATGATGATCTGCACGGCGCTGTAATCCGGCTGGGTCTTGGCGATCTGCGACGCCAAGGGCCCGATGACGAGAAAGGGGTACGCGGGCAGGACCCACGCGGGGACCGCCTGCTCGTCATCGAGCCGCTCGGCCTGGAAGATGATGTGGTACTGGAAGACGGCGAGGAGCATGGCGCAGGCGAAGTAGATCCAGTACAGGACGCGGAGCGCCGACAAGAGCCACGCGGCGTGGCCGCTGGTAGGCCCGCCGAGCCCCGGGATGCCGTAGGCTGCCGCGCCGTACAGGATCAGGGCGATGGAGACCCAGAAGGAGCCGAAGAAGAAGCACTCGGAAGGGTCGTGCAGGCTCGCCAGCAGGGCGCGCGGCTTCCGCGCGAACCGCAGGGCGATCAGCGCCGCGAACACGACGAAGAGGACTATATCGAGGATGTAGACGACGCGGCCGATGACCACCAGGCCCCGGAAGGTGAAGGGCTGCTGGGCCAGCAGGCTGGCCAGCGCGCCCGTCGACATGGTGCACGAGAACCAGGCCCAGGTCACCCTCATTGACCGCTGCACGAAGGTGAGGTGCTCCTTGTTGTTCTCTTGCTCGTGCGACCCTTCCGAACTTCCGCCCGACGATTCCTCGGTTTCGCGGCCCATGGCTTCTCTCTGTCTGCCGTTACTTGAAGATCTGCTTTTAAGGTAGAGGCAAGCTGATGGGGTCCCCTGGCGTGGTGTGATCTATTTTCCGGGTGTCGCGTTCATACGGGTGATGAATAAGGTGTTCGGCGTCAGCTCGTGTAGAATCGTCAAAATCTCTGTACGATGGTCCGGGGAGGCTCTCGATAGAGAAAGAGAGAGCATGGCCCAAACAGGGCACACGTTCGGAAAGCCACTAGTTTTTCTGCCATGCTCTAGAAGGACAGCCACGGCCTTCGAAGCAGAACTTGTTCGTGATGTCATGCCCCCCCGGTGGTGGGCGAAGAATCCGGCAGGACGGTTCTAACGGCATCGTCTGCCCGGCTTGACCCACTACCGCTAATTTGGATCCCTCCACTTCGTCCTAGATTTCTGTGGCGCTTGACATAGTAAGATCTGGCGATGGGACTACGCGATACCGGTACTAATTCTCTCCTGGGAGCATGATCAGTTAACGTAATAGTTCCGAGTCAGGCCATCTGCGCCAAGGAGGCCCTGTGCGCTGTGCGCTTGAGAGATCCTGGCCCAGTTCATGGTCATGCTGCGGCTTGCCTCATGGCTCATTCGATGCGAGCACGTATAATCGCCATCTTGCTGCTTGAATAGCCAGGCATTCATTATATTGGACTCTATCTTAACGAACCCATGACGAGTGCGGCGGAATCGAGACGATGATGTCGGATCGGTGAATGGAACTAGGTTGATAAGGTTAAGGAGTTTTCTGCTGGATGACTCGGCAGAATATGATTTCTTGGCACGATCCCCTGAATGGAGGTACTACGTCAGGTGGTCTGTGCCTAACCCCCATTTTTTGGTAACCCCGTCCTCGACGCTGACTACCGCAAAGGGCCGGAGCACCTCTTCCCGGCGCCGCTGCACGACATCGAGGACGTGCTGCGCTGGGTGGGGATGCGGCCGGAACTCTTCGACTGGTCGCGCGTCGCCGTCAGCGGACACAGCTGGCTCTAAACCTCGGCGTCATCATCTCCACTGTGGTGGCCATCTACCCCTAGACCGACTCGTCCATCGCGACGGAGGCGAAGCAGGCGCCGAGGCCGCGGCTCCCATTGCCGCCCTGGCTGATGAGCTTCTTTAACGGGAACCACGTGCCCGACAGGGCTCAGAAAAAGAACCCCCCCCGGTATCGCCTGCGTACGCCGACCCGGAGGACTATCCGGATACTGTCGCTATCATCAAGGGTGAAGGGGATATCCTGGCGCCGGAGGGAAACGCGCTGGGGGAGAGACTTAGGGGTATTGCGGGATCGGGGAAGAGGAAGGTTTACAATCCGATGCTGATGGGCGTTCATCACGGGTTTGAGCCCGGCGTCGAACAGGGTACCCTGGAATGGGGACGTAGGGGGGAGATGATAACGTGTGCTGTTGATGACTGTCAAGGAGGGCTTGGGACTTATGCGCTGACTCAATTCCTGCTCTTTTGCTGTTAGGACGGCAGTCATTTACATAGTTTGGCGACAAGTTCGGCGACACCGCGACTGATCGACCGAAAGCCATTCATTGCCCGTCTCTGCAACCCATTCTTCGTTTAAGGTTCCGTACATTGCCCCATCGCTGCTTTCACAGGGGCATTCGTGTCTTATCATCGAGATGGAAGACAGAGCTGGAATAGTTGATAAGCCTTTTGCCATGGTAAGCACTTACTTGTACCTTTCGTAACTTTCGGCCATGTCCGCGACTTTCATACCTGCGTCGCCAACGTGAGTGCTCATTAAGAACTCTGCGACTCGAAAAAGGGTAGGTATCATGTTTCTATTACTTGGGTTCATACCCATATTATTATCCCAAAGCAATTTCCATCTTCTTCAGCTGGGTTATCAAATCCACAACCGTATCCCTGAAGCTCCTGTACTCCAGCCCAAGTTCGCGGGCCGCAACAGCGCCATCAATCCCATATGACCGGTCGATGACCTGCTCTTCACGGCAAACGTTACCCTTCGCCCAGTCGAACTCCTCTTCCATAATCTGCGCCGCCAGATCATAAGAAAATCCCTTGTCAGGTCCGGGAAGCAACCGCTTTCCCCCCGCGTCCGGCCGCAGCATCGCCTCCACGTGCGCCTTCGCCAAGTCCCTCACATCGATCCACCAGGGCACCCGCGCCCGCGGCAGCGGTTGACCCTGGGCGACCTTCCACAGCATGGAGTTCGACTCGTTGAGCGCGCCAAGGCCGGCCAGAGGGTGCACGACAGGCCCAAACGTCATGGCTGGGCAGAGTGTCACAAGGTCGAAATCCGGGGTTTTCTCCTTCACGAAATCCCACGCCGCCTTCTCGGCAAACTTCTTAGCCCCACGGTACGCGATGACAGCGGACGTCGTCGGTGCCGCGGATTCTTCGTACGTTTGCGGGTTCCAGTCGGCGCCCGTGTACATGAAGTACGGGGGCGTCTTTCGGTCTACATGCAGGACGGAGGCAAAGGACGAGGTGAGCACCAAGCGCTTGACGCTTTTGGCCTTGGCGCAGGCTTCGAGGACTGCTTTGACGCCGTTTATGGCGGGGATAATGAGCTCTTTCTCGTTGTCTTTCGTGTCGTAGGTGAGTGGCTGGGTAGCACGGAGAGGAACATGGATTAAGTTAGCATCTTTGTTTCGCTGTGTGGCGCACTCGCTTACGCTGGCAACATGAATCACGGCGTCAATGCCCTTGACTGCATCATCAAGTCCGCTGGGACTCTGGAAATCGCCAATTAGGACAAAGTCGAGCTGCGTGGCGTACTGCGGTCGGGCTTGCTTCATCAGATCGCCTTTGGCGAGCGACCGGGTGGCACCTCGGACTTTGAGGCCCCGGCTTAGGAGCTGGTCAACCACATGCGCGCCGATGAACCCAGTGGCCCCCGTGACAAGAACGTATTCTCTGTGATACACGGTGAGCTTCTTGGGAAATACAAAACGGATGCAGATCTTGCGCAACTTACGGCGTTCGAGACATGGTCTCTGAATTCGATGGAAATTTCTACCGAATAGCGTGAATGCTGGCAGCCGAAAAGAGCCAACAGATCGTGGAGACATAGTGATTCACCCCTATCCTGATTGGCTATGAGTGGTGTGTCCCGTTCCCCAGTCTTCTCCATTTCCCCTCACGAACAACATTCTAACCTTGGATACTCGTGCTGGGAAATGGGCCGTGCTATGTTTGAAGCGACATAACGTGACAGGACAAAAAAGAGAAAAAAAAGTACCAGAAGGGACTGTGTCTCAATCTTTAACTAACCTATCACTGAGCAGATTTCGCCACTACCATCTGAGGAAACATTTCATTAATACCAGTATAGCCTTGTCATTAGATGGTTGAAACTAGAGTCACGACAGGCATAATGCTACTGAAGTCCGAGATAGATTCAAACTAGTGGGGTATAGACTCTGCTTTGTTAGTATGCGGCCGCCTCCAGTCTTGCGCTGAACGAGGGGTCCACGTAACTCACGCTCAACTGACACGGGCGACAAACAAATGTTTTTATGGTCAGCATTTCGTACGCTTCGATCTGTGTTGTTACAATTAAGGAGATCGAGATGATCCGGTCAGCAGCTAACCGCCAAGACGTAGGCTACTTACCAAATCCACCCCTGGAGCCTGTTCCTCATACACTCAGCTGACCTTTAGGAATAGGGGCGATCAACATTGGAGATTACCGACTTGGGTAGCTAATCATGATTACAAACTCCCAAGACTACCTGCCCGTGGGTCATTGTTGCCTTGCGTATCTAGGTGATGCAACTGCTCAGCACCATCAGAATCATAAACTCCCAAGAGAAGCACCTTGCTGTTCAATAAGCATCGCCTCGCCTACAAAAGATACGATCTGCTTGATGTGTAGATGATACAGATGATTCGGGGATATTGACGTTAGGAAGTCAGCTCTATGGCAAAACCTACGATTGGAAGAAACTACGAAGTTTGCACGCGATTACACTTTGCTGATAGCACCTGATATGTGGAAGACGCATATAAGTATCTATCTACTGTGACCCTCTCTACCGGGCTCTTCGAACTTGCATTATTATCAAATTTATCTGACTTCTCGGCTACACGTTGATCACCTACAAAAACTGTCTACACGATCCCAGAACCATGCGTTCCTTTCTGGTGCTCGTAGTTCGGGTGAGTCACAGTTATAAACCACATATGTGGCACTTAAAAAATCCGCATTCGTTCTTTAATAGTTACCTATCTCCCCCCTCCCCCCCCGCCCAATTTACTGGCAACCATTCCCTAACTCAGCATTTATCCCCCCCTAAATCTTCATCCACGACCAATTATGATATCAGATCATTAGGTTACCATATACCGCTGCCCATACCCCTGAGCCTCCAGCACCAGCCGACCGATCCTCGAAGCGCACGCGCTCGCGGCGCGCGCATGACGATCTCTGATAAACTGCGCCAGGGGGCTATACACGGCTCTATCACCCCCACTACCACTCTCGACCACCCCCGCTCCCCTCACCCCTTCCGGAGCCTCCCGCGTATCGTCGTCCCCACAGTATTTATTCCAGAACAAGTCCTCTACCCGCTTCAGTTTCTCCATATGCTGCGCCACGAGCTGGGCCCGGACCAGCCCGCTCAAGTCGGTATCGGCGTCGTAGGAGCAGCCGAACCGGAGCGGTGCCGTTTGGATCTGTGATTGTTGTTGTTGTTGCTGTTGTTGTTGCTGCGGCGCCAGCCCTGGCGCGGGGCTGGATATGGGAGTGCCGGTTGCTATGGTATCACTGGGGTCTGCGGCGATGGTGCCGTAGGTCTCCAGGACCTTGCAGATAATGACGAAGATCAGGAAGGGGAGATAAGCATCCTGGTTACATGTACACTCCAGGAGCTCGAGGAGCTGATCTCCCACATCAGAGCAGATGGCCACGGCTTGGTCAGTAGCGTTGGGAGGGACCGTGGTAACTGGATCGCCGTCTGAGATCTGGTGGTTCGGTATGATGGCGTTGACCCTGTACAACAACGACTTCGCCCTGTCCAAGCAGTTATGCTGAGGAGGATTTGCTTGGTTGAAAGTATTGCCTATGCTAGTGTCGTGGCGTATGGGATCTGCCTGCGGATAGTCAGGGGCTGCTACCGATGGGTGCTCGGCCATCGATGTCGCGATATTGGCACAAGGCATAGTGGCATCCGTCTCGTTTATGCCGTCATCAGGCCATATAAAGTTAAACATGTCTTGGTCCTCAGCTAAAAAATTCAAGGTTCCGGTATCCTCGTTGCGTATGGCTATGTTGGGAAACATGGTGAGTGGTAGCTGTGTCGGGAGAAAATGAGTTTCTGATGGGAAATTTCTCGTATCTTCGGCATAACACTGGGGATCACTGCCGTGTATCGTAGAATAAAAGTCGTCAGGATATGGAAAGGGTGGATTTCCCAGCCTTCTAAGGCATGATTCATCAGGCCTTGCGAATTGATAGGAGGTGGACGATGTGGCAACATTATGACTGATATTTGTATTATTTTCGAGCGCGCGTGTGTAGCTGCAATATTGAGAATCCGACGATGCTGTGCCGTTCATCGCGGCGCAGGCACCGGCGCCTCCTGGCTTCAGCTTGCCGGCTTTCAGCAAATTGATAAGAGGCTTTCCATTTCTCATAGATATACTGTAGCGGCAAGTGACACCAGTCCGTAAGCATCGGTCGCAGTGTGGCTGTTTCTTGTCACATCGCACTTTTCTATCAGCGCACCCATCGCAAGACCTGCATCGGTAGTGGTGGTAAGTCAAGGATCCCTCTTTCATTCCCGTCGGGGGTATTCTGGGCTGGGTTTAGTTACTGACGATCGGAATTTCACAGTTTCTCTCTCCGCCTTTCGAGATTTTGGAAATCGGCGAGACATCATGTTCGTGTTCGGGGACGTGTTCGCAATATATAGAGCAGGTGAGGATCGGCTTAGAGAGAGAGAGATGAGAATAAGCGTTAGGATGACCTTTTCGCTACATCGTAATCGTGGTTCCATTCGAAATATAAGAGGGATTTAGACCCCTCACGCATCCTAGCGAATCCCATATCTTCCTAGGTAACTATGTTGTCATGTTCTAGACACATAGCGAACCAGCATCCATTTCGAGACACAGCCTGACGGGAAGGTTCACAACCAACAGGAGGTTTTCATCCCTTTCTATATCCGCAAGGCCACCACCATCTCAACTTGGAATCACAATTCAGCCTCTCCCAACTACCGTCTGCTATTTTCAGCGGACGGACGACGGTCTTTGCACTGGATAACAGGGTACTTTTGTTTGCCAAGCCGGACTGCGGTGGTGGGCGCAGGGCTCGGCCCGTGGTTGGCAGATGCCAATTTCGGATTCGGGAGGAAGATGGTGTCGACAAACCCACGCCTATTTGTTCCAACAGGTCGCTGATGGATGTCTGGGACCCTTACCCTGCTGACAATTCTCGACCTTCATACACCAACACCCTTCCGGGGGGATGAGGCTGAAAAAGAACGCTGCTGCGAGACTCAGCCACCGTGGGATCTCCCGGAGAACATCCAGCCCGACGGCTAGTGCTTACAGAACTTGCAGCCAACCGCATACCTAGGTAGGGCTGCTTGTTCGGCAGACTGGATGGGTAACCGACTGCGAAGCTATACCAAATTCGTCTCTTGACGCGTCTAACAACCTCTCGTATTGGCCCAAAGCCCGCTCGGCACCCTGCAGCTGCCTGCAACAGCAAGGCCAACGAGAGTCTGGGCGAGGCTATCAGCTACCAAGGTGGTATATAGCAACAGCCCAATATAACCCCCTTCACCATCGACCGCTTGCTTGCGAGAATGGTAGAGTGTCTAGGCTCCCCTGACCTAGTCACCGGTCAATTTCCCGAGCCCGGCCCCCCGAAACAGTTGAAACCAGGACCAGTACTCCGTACTCCGTATGAGACAGATACGCAACGCCTGTAAACAACAGCCAAAGACAGCACCCCCTTTACTAGAAGGGTTTACCGTAGCCGGAATCGGAATCATCATGAATATGATGGCGGTGTCCGATGGGGGAGGGGGGGGGGCCATGACAGGCGGCGGAGCCAATCAACATGCTGGGTAGACAAGTTCTGTTGGCAGTCAGCCGCGAACCATGATGTGCTCTTGCAATTGGGTGGCAGCATCGTAGGTAGGCGTTCATGTGCCAGCCGCGCTGCCAGCCCAACCAACATGTGGTAAGCTGCAGCGGGAAGAGGGCGGGTGAATGTGAGCCGTGCAAATGGGGTGGGGGGACTCCCTGAAATAACATGACCCAGGAGGAAAGCATAGGTATACATTTGAGCAGTAGACTAGGGACAGGAATTGATATTTTATGTTATTTATCTCCTCTCCCATGTGGACACGCTTCAGCCGCCACCACCGCATGGCTGACATGATACGTTATTACCGCTCGTTACCAGGATGCTCGGTGATTTGCTGACCTGCCCACCACCCACCCACTCACTCACTCATCGACTGCCACTGCAGCTCGCTCTTCCAAAAAGTCGGGTTCCGTGGGTTTACTGTACTTATTAAACTCACTAATAACCGTGAACCCACCCGACTATCATCATGGTGGTGCCAGTGGTGGTTTTACTCAAATGTACAATGTTGCGAACCTAGCAGCTATGAACACTCAACTTATTACCAAGATCAAGGAAAGTATGTACAGCAGCTGTATGTAGACAAGTATTTCGTAGGATAACCACCCGAAAAGGTACTTATCGAACCTGCGATCCATATTGCGTCCTTATGTAGATAAGACATGAGGCCGGCCAGCCCTACCTACCTATGTACCTTATTAGGTAGGACGCCACTGCATCGTACATAGTAGTCAAGATAAACCAGGTAAGTCCCCCTGATGGATGTCAACTAACAATGCAGTCTACATAATGCTACCTACATGTAAGTAAACAAGCCGGCATGATGCAATCAGTACTCCGTACACAATCGTGCTAAAAAAGAACGATGGGGGATCCATGGGTGTATATACAATAAGTGGACAAAAGTCTGCGTAATCCCCCCCTTTTCCCACCAAAACACTATATATTTATAACACAATATAAAATCAATCAAAAATCGTAAAAATACTAGTCTTAAATGCAATAAAAAATAGAATAAAAGCTCTTTTTTAGTTTATTTATTTTTTAATTAAAGTGTTATATTTTAGAATGAATAATAGAAAAAGATAGATTTTTATTTTGCTTAAGAAACTTTGTAAGGAAATACTTTTTTTTACCTTTAAAGCTTAATAAAAACAGAAAGAAAAATGAGAAAAAAAAAAACAAATGACGATATTAAAATCTGCTATATTCTTTTATAGAACTATCTTCTTAGGTTATTTTTATCATTTTTTGTTTTCTTTTTATTGCGTTGTAGATATGTTGAGTTTTGGTGGGAAAAGGGGGGGATTACGGAGACTTTTGTCCACTTACTGTACCTTAACCGTAAATAAAGGGGCTTACCAACTAGCGAGTCAGGATTCCTCGCTAAGAACCATTGCCGGCGCCACCACCGGCCTTCCCCCCTTTTTTCTACTAAGCTTTTTGGCGGCATATTATGCAATATGAACATAGATAGTAAAACGGGCGCAGGAGTTAGTCCGGCAGTTCGTGATGAAGCTAAAAACGCTCAGTCGAAATGGTTGATTTTGTCTATTTGCATCATCCCGGATGCAATTTCGGCGTCCGCGACTATCACTGTCACCAAAGCAAGCAGTCCTTTCATTAAATTATTTATTCATTATTCGGATCTTGCTTGTATCACAGCCGTACTGGCCGGTGTCTATCTTCTCTAAGTCTAGATACCCTACTCTAAGTAGGTAATATTTTAAGTACTGTATGCTCCATCGTGATCATCATCATTGTCGTCATCAGTCGCAGACGACCATCCAGTACCCCGAGATGGTCCATAGCGTCGTCGTGCCGATGAACATATACAGCATGATGTGTGCGGGGCTCAGCATCAGGGCCGTGGCGACGTAGCGGCCCATAATGCCCCCGAAGAGCCCTATCCAGACGACGAAGAAACCGACCTCCCACATCTTGGAGCGCAGCTTCGAGTGCCGCGACAGCTCCTTGCTGGACCGCATGGATGTGCCCCACGAGTCATTGAAGAGGGTGATCAAGCTCCAGAACTGCACGGCGGGCAGGGGCACGTTGTAGAAGAGGTTCGCAGG
The DNA here is from genome assembly GCA_022376275.1 of Xylariomycetidae sp. FL2044. NCBI lineage: Eukaryota > Fungi > Ascomycota > Sordariomycetes > Xylariomycetidae sp. FL2044. Next base: position 669,465 of record JAJNOH010000026.1, on the reverse strand, counting down.
GATGCTCCATAGCCACTCCTGCAGTGAGGGGCGGAGGGGGTTGCGGACGGCGAGGTAGAAGAGGGTGAAGGACATGCGGAGAAGGTAGTCATACATGGAGAAGCGGAGCGGGGAGGAGCCGGTGAACAGGTACACGATGGCGACGGCCAGCATGGTTAGCCCAGTGAGCTGACGTCTCAGGGCGGCGAAGAAGAAGATCGGGGGCTGCTGGAGGTACACCTCAGGGCGGCAGTAGCTCTCGATGTGGACGGATCGTGCCCAGCGGACCTGCTGCAGGAGCCATCTCCGCAGATTGATCGGGGACTCAGTCGCGGTGAAGGCATCGGGGATGAAGAGGATCTTCCATCCCTTGAGGAGGAGTCTTGTGGTCAAGTGGCGGTCTTCGTTGACGATCATCCAGTGCCCGAGCACAGTTTGCTTGTACCACTGGAGCAGCTCGGGGATGATGACAGAGGTGCGGAAGACGGCACACGGGCCGCTCTGGCAGTCGTTTGCGCCGAATGCACTAGCGAAGCAGCGCGACAGGTGCAGCTCGTTGAGGAAGACGGAGTTACCAACTTTAGTAATGGTCGTATTGTCTTTGTTATGTATCGAGAGGGCTGTGCTGGCTCCGGCTACCATCGGGTCTCCGGCAATCGTGGCAGTCGTGTGCGTGATGGTGTTTGGTAGAACGATCGAGTCCGAATCCGACGTCCACAGGAATTCCAGACCCAGCGCATCAGAGATAACCTTGGCGAAGATGAAGGATGTGAACATGACGCCCTTCTTGTGCATGTGCGGCTGACTGATGCAGAGTTTCCGGATTGCGCCCTCTCCGACCAGCGCGATGTTGCTCTCTTCAAGGGCTCGTTTGGCGATCAGGCAACACTTGTTCAGAATCTCCTCATCAGACTGCCACTTCGGCTTTGCGCGGTCCATCTGAAGTGCGATCTCGACCAGGGGCACCTTTAGATGAAGTACAGCAGAATCATTGACGAACACCTAGGTAAATATGTCAGCACCGCATCCGGATCGAGAGGTACAGTATGTGCGTTATTACCTTCTTGAAAACATTGATCATCTCTTGGTCCTCCTCGACATCGCCATCGACTGAGGCGAGGACGAACCGACAGTTGTCTGCCTGAAGGTAACTCTCAAGGGCTCTGGTGAAAATGGCGGGATCCTCCCGATAGCCTACCACGGCAGCCAGGCAGTCCAAGTTGCGGTTCGACGCGTGCCCACGGCCACCGTCGAGCGCGGCCTTTTCCGAGAGCGCGAGGGGGTCATTCTCGTTGAGTAAAGCGGTTCTCTTACGATTTCTATCGTTGGACCACCCACAATATTCGGCCAAGAAAATGGACAACGAGGTGTCGATAGACCATAAGTGATTAGAGTAGAGTAGGAGGTAGAAATAGAGCGCAGCGGCGAGGACGCATCCGACGAGATTAAAGCACTTTTGGCCGAAGGAGATGGAAACTTCCACATTGGCCTCCTTGCGATCCTCAATGGGCTTCGGACGAGGTATGTAACCCATAGCGACAAGAACGAATGGACGTCACAGGTGTGACTAATGAACGAGGGACAGGTAACGAACGAAAAGAAGATCAACAGGAATACTTACCAAGTTCATCCCGACTCCCCCATGTGTGGGAGCGCGGGAGCAGCCCTGGCTTATATGAGAGATGCAAGTTCCAACTTCCTGGTGACAGCATCGTCCCCAGCAGCCCAGGACTTCGTCTTGCACCGGCTCATTACCGAGGATGGGTCGCAGGCCAAGCTAATAAAGGTACGGAGTACGAGGGAAAAAATCACGGCCTCAGTTTCGCAGTAGTTTGATTACCCTGGTAGGCTGGTCTCTGTTCTGGGGTAGTTCTGGGGATACGATATACCTAGCTAGCGCCCAGGGCTGCTAGCTAGGTCTAGGTAGGTACTTCGTAGGGCTTCGAATTTCGGTCCCGGGTTCGGTGAGATTTCCATACAGCCTGGATTGGATGAGGGAATACGAGGGACAGGCTGAGTTGATGGGTCGACCGAGTCGATGAGTCGATGAGTCGCTGACTAACGACCAAACCCAATGGTGCGAAACTGGAGCCCTGCCATTCTAAAAACCCATGTCCCTGCCTCAGATCCTAGAACCTGGTCAGTGGTAATTGACCCCTCCTCCCCTTTGGCCTGCAGTCGCTGTCACCGGTCTGAATAGACTTCCGAAGGTGTCCTTCTCACTTCTCTAAACGAATCAAAGTGGTACCTTGCGTATGGGGATGAGACTGAGCCAGCCACAGACTGTATGATGACAGATTGTAGGGGAACGATGTCTACTTGAGTGGACTGAAAGTCCTATGTACGCCTCTGACGGACCTGTACGAAGTTCGGAGGACTTGGAAGAGCTCGGGATGGGGCACCGTCGACCCGAAAAACGGCTCTGGCTCATTAAGGTTAAGTCGTTAGCGAGGAGTAGCGCTGGTTCTACATGTAGCCCTGACAATTGGTTCCCTATTTAGGAAGGTGTGCCCTGGAGTCAAAGCCAGCAAAAGACCCGCTCAGCTCCAGGGCTGTCATTCCGAGCAGGCAACCCCTACTAGCTCCCAGTCCATCTGAGCTTCTAGGCCCTACCTAGCCCTGCAAGGAGCGCATTAGAGCAGCCCCTGGCACCTGGCCCCAGAACCTTAAAAGTTCAGCGAGCCCGTTCAAAGAAGTCAGCGACCCTCATTTTATTTCCGTCGCCCGACTACGCCGCATTGGATGTCCAGTACGAAGTAGTTCCGACTAATAAGAATAAGGATAAGGGGCAAGGGGGGAGGGGCAAGGGGGGAGGGGCAGTCGGCGACTCGGAAGGCGACTGGACCATGACCTGAATAGCATTGAAGCGAACCTTGGAAGCTGATAATGGCATGTTACACCTGCAACTCCGTCACAAGTCCTGCGGAATCTCGTATTACCAAATCTTACCCCCCCTGAGTCCTGCATAGTCATATACTTACATGTAGTCTATGCAGGCTGTGTGTGTGCGTATGAACACGAACACACTCAGCTGATGCTACCTAGCTGTGGTGACACGACGAGCAACACGAGAGCATCAATTCAGTTTCTTACCTTTCCTTTCTTCCAAGCGCCTAACCAGCCCGTCTCACCTCCTTTATCTGAATCATCAAAAAGAAAAAAAAGAAAGAAAGAAAGAAAGAAAGAAAGAAAGAAAAGGGTCGACCCCCAACTTAGACTGCTTGCACTTCCCCCCTCCCATAGTTACGAAGTCTCCGACCTCAGATTCGCATCGCCTCGGAGTCGTTAATTCGGAGACAAGCCAGCCAGTCATGACCGCCCTACTGCTGCTGCCGCCTCCGAACGCCGCCTCGAACCCCTCGTCCCCGGGCGGAGGAGGCGGGAGGGAGATCTGGCTGGACGGCCTGCGCGGCTTCGCCGCCGCCATCGTCGCCTGGTTCCACTTCACCAACTACGGCCTGAAGATGCCGTACCGGTCCTTCTGGGACGAGCCGGCGGACCAGAACCGCCACCTGGTCCAGCTCGCGCCCTTCCGCATCGTGTCCGCCGGCCAGGCCATGGTCGACATCTTCTTCGTCATCTCGGGCTACTCCGTGTCCGTCGGCCTTATCCGCCTCCGGAATCGAGGAGGAGGTCCCGCCGCTGGCGGCGGCAGCGGCGGCGGCGGCGGCGCCGACTTCTACCGCAAGGTCACGTCCGCCGTCTTCCGGCGGCTGTTTCGCCTGCTGTTCCCCGTCCTGGTGATCTCCGTCATCTCGCACACGCTGTACTACCTGGGCTTCTACGCCTGGCTGTTCACCGAGGACCAGGGCTTCCCGGGATGCGTGCCCTACTCGAACCCGTGGCCGCACATCCGCTGGTTCCTGAGCGGCATGTCGGGTTTCCTGAACCTCGACAGCAATCAGAACGCCACCTTGAACGACCATCTCTGGACGATACCCGTCGAGGCGCGCGGGTCCCTGTACGTCTATACCGCCATCGTCGGCCTGGCATCCGTGAGAGCCGATCTGCGCCCCCTCCTCACCGGGCTTCTCGGACTGCGTTTCCTGTGGTTCGGCGCGCCCGAGTTCTCGGCTTTCTTCGCCGGGCTCACGCTGGCCGAGCTCGACGCCTCCTCCGCAGAGCCGGTGATGCGGCTGCCTCTGCCTCTGCCCGAAACGATGGAGAAGACAGTAGCGCAGGCCGAGGCGAAGATTCGAGAGTTCAGCAATCCCATCAAATGGGGCCTGTTCGTCGCGGGCGTCTACCTGCTGTGCCTCCCTGTGCAGGACCCCTTTCCCGCCGACTGGTTCTTCCAGACACACCTCAACCTGCCATACTGGACGGAATGGGAGATCCGCATGCGCTCGTGGCAGACCATCGGCGCCGTTCTCTTCATCGGGACTGTCCGGAAGACACCCGTGCTGAAGAGGCCGTTCGAGACCCCATTCGCGCAGTTCCTTGGGCACATATCCTTCTCGCTGTACCTCTTGCACCAGACGGTGTACCGCATCGCCCTGAACAGGGTGCTCGACGTGGTGTCGCTGATCTTCACGGGACAGGGCTTCTGGTACGCCGAGAAGCCGGAGAACAACGCCGGCCACGTGTTTTTCCTCGCGTGGGTGGTCGCCACGCTGTCGATTGGCAGCTTCCTCGCTGTCGCTTCTAGATATATGGCGAGGACGGTCGATCAGAGATCGGTTACCCTGGCGCTGCGGATAGAAAAGTTGTGTTCATGAGAGAATAGATTAGACATGGGTAAGAAGGAATTTTTTTCATGTAGTAACATTAATAGAAAATCATGTGATATTAATGCCAATTCGTCACCAAACTATATCCTCATAAATTCACACTCTTGCCTTCTTTGGATCCCGGATCTTGGGAGCTTTTACAAAACGTTGAATGTATCTGTCGCGGTCACTGTACCAAAGGCTGATACAAGCTTTTTCTTCTTCTTTGCCATTATCCTGAATTGTGTGAAGACTTAGCTGTCAAGGGGTGTTGGTTGGAAACTTCAGATAAAGAAGCAAGTGAAGATCTTATTCTGGTTATAGCTTCATAAGGAGCGTAACATAACCCCAGCGACGCCCCCAAAGAGGTATATCCATAGTGGATGCTTTTGAAAGCTGACTCATTGCACACTGAATCGTACAGTGACATTCAGGTTAGTCGTCTCCCCCAGCGCCGCTATAGATAACGGTCCACAAGAAAGTCATCAAAGCCAGCGTGATCGCCACCGGCGCCGTAGCACCCTGCAGGTCTTCCACATGGCCCCAGCCAAATAACCAGGCGAAAAGGAAAGCCACGGTAGGTAGGAGGCAAAGGATTAGGTACAGCAGAACCCTAAAGGCCGATCTTCGCTCCTTTGCTGCCAGCCCCCAGAACTCCTCTAATCTACCTCCGTCGTACGTCTCGGTGATGACGGGGTGATCACGCTTCGGCAGGCGCTCCATGATCTCGTCGGCGATGCTGTGAATGGGATGGCAGGCTAGGTGAAGTCTGTGCCCGGGGTTCTTCGTGTCGTAGCAGCCATAGAATAGATCTTTGAAGATCTCGGCTGGGATAGGGTTGACTGGCATCGGCCGTGGCCTGAATGAATATCTAGTGTCTTGGGCGGGCGGGAAGGCGAATTCTGGGTTGGCTGCGAAGCGGCTCGAGCTCCATTTTTGAATCTGAGAATGTCAAAAAACAGAGAGTAAGATTTTGCGATTTTTGTAGTAAGAGGGTAAGGGAGGCAGAAGGTAGTGTGGTCATAAATTAGCTTACCCGGACGAAGTCACAGTGATTGTACACATAGATCGAGAACCAGTACCTCAACATCCCGCGCTTCTCTGCGTATTGGGTGATGAGATCTTTGAAAAAGTCCATAGCCCTCATTTTGCTGACATCCATGTTGACCAGATAAGACAGAGAAGACTTTACGAGAAGAAAGACATATCGCTCGGACTGGCAGTCTAATGCGATGCTCGCGTTTTTCATGTCCGCAGGATGAGGATATGTATCATAGTCAGTGATGTCGGTGCTCGACCTCCCATTACTGGAATCCCCTGAGCTAGGATATCGCTGTCCTGGATAGGAAGATGACGATATAGCAGGCATCTCAATGTTGGAGGTCGAGCTGGAGCTGGAGCTTGCGGTAGTATTGTTGTATTGCGCCACGCATTGCTTAAGGTAGTGAGCTAGGTGTACAGGCATCTGTTCCGTTCGGGTTGAGCCGCATGCCTATGTATATTGCGTTTAGTTAGTCCTCAACAAGGTTTTGCCAGTTTTACTGGGTGGCCTTGGATAACTCACACACGTCCAGGTCAACACGGAGTGTCCAGGGGATAACGGTTTCTGGGGTGGCGAAAAGGGCCACCAGTTCCATTTCGATCCTGTGGTGTCTTCCATCCAACACTTTAGTACGTCGGCAAGTGATACGTGAAGTTTGGTTAAAGCTTTTAGCTCCCTAGGCCGAAAAGCGTCGAATTCAAACAATAGGGATAGGAGTCGCTTTCGATCTTGAGAGTTGAGTTGAGCTTTCATCGCAGGATCCGCAATATATTCCACTGCTCTCAGGAAGAACTGACTTCGATATGTAGACAGTTTGGAAAGTATTTGCTGGAGGGGAATTGTTCTTTTGCTTGGTGGGATCTGGGATGCGAAATCCGCAAGCCTTGCTTTAAGCCCATCCAGAGCCCCGTGACTTGTGAGGAAGACTTTGAGGGGTTCAAAGTGGTGTTGCTCTATGCTATTGTCGATTGCTTCATCGTCACTGGAATGCGAATCGAATTCCGAGTCCGACATAGGGCGATAACGTGATACGTGTGCCGGAGGTAGTCCCTGCTCTGCATTTTCTTTTCGGTGGCCGTTATCTTTCCGAGCAGATTCTAGCTTTAGGTATTTCCAGGCGAGCAGCTCCGAGACCCTGGACGCTTGACTCTTCACAAGGAAAATGGCCCTTTTCTCAATGTTGCTTCTTGCTTTGGCACGAAGCTCACCAGCGTATTGACGCAGGATTCGGTTGAACTTTTCCTTGAAAAGATAGGGGCTGATGTCCTTAGATGAAAATATACCGTTGAACAACGCATCAAGGTCTCCATCTTGCATGAATAAATCAACGAAAAGATCTCGAGCTGCAAATACAGTAGAGTTGACTGACGATGCGGAACTGGCCAAAGTTCCCTTGGAGAATGCGGACTCTTGATCAGATTCTTCAGAATTCCCATAGTCGGTTCCGTAAGGGTAATCTTGATACGATGGTACTGTAGATGCGGAAGTGGTCGGGATTGCGGGAGTCCGAGAAGGCGGGCGTCCAGATACGTTGAATTCAGGCGTATACGTGAGTCTCGGATCCAAATATTGCTGTTGCAATTCAACGGCACCACCTTCCCATGCACCAGAATCGTCCAGATCTGTTCCCGAAGTAAAAGAGGATGGAAAGTTTCTCAATTCCTCACTGGAAAGAGAGCCAGTTTGAGACCCACGAAAGGCAGCTGTCGGATCAGTCTCACTTGAGGAACCTGAAGTACTGCTTTCGCTATCCGAGTGCTTAGAAGAAGAGTCTCTCTGACGTCTGTTATATTTGCGCACCCCCCACTGAATCAGTCGTCTACGATATGCACGGGTCCTAATGATAAAGTCAGTCCTGGTAGCAACCATCACGTTGGAGGAACGGCATTACTTACGAGGCTTTGAACCCATAAGTTTCCCCCATGATTCTCCGAACAGTGGCAAGGGTGTATTTGGCGTAGAGCGACTTAATAGTGTCCTCGTATATCTCCCAGTCTTTGGTCATCTTCTCCTCACAGATAGTCGCAAATACAAAAGGATGGCGCCGGGGCCGTCAAAGTGAACATAGACGTAAGGGTTTCTATCATAGATGGTTGCCTTTTGTAATTTGCATCACACAAGGATAACAATAACCCAACAGGGCGAGAGAGGTAAAGGTTTCTATATGCGATGATGACCCCGCAGCAATGAGGTTGGCCAAATCAGCCCTGGAATATGCCTTTTAGGCAGAGGGATACGTAGCCCTGGGGTGGGATGCATGAATGATGTAATAACGCATGCACCGCCTCAAGTCACTCACTACCTAGGAATCTACATAGGTACTCGTCGGGACTCAAAACGTCTGACCCAATTTTTCGCAAGCTCGACCATTAAGGTAAGGACTTCTATCTAATAACAAACTCCTATTCAAAAGACACCCGTGTAGGTGTGCGGTAAGTCCCACGGTGCACCGTCCTGACAGTTGGTAGCCTTACGCTGGATTGACAAGACTCTCGTAGCTTCGGACTTTCTAGGGAGTTGCCTAGCTGAGTTAAGCCCGACATTGAATCGGCCAAGCTCTGCATATTCGGTAAAGTAATGAAGAAGAATCCCTGATCTAATCTGATCAGTCGTCAAAGGAATGTGAGGTAGGCTTGAAGCTCCCTATGAAGCCGGGGATGACATGGACAGGGGATTGGGAGGTTGTAAGCCCTAGAGATACGGGCTAGAAATAGTAGGAGATCGCCGCACGGGGTGCCGTCGACTGCCAGGTCCCGTGCCAACATACATTGATGAGCCGGACTGCCAATTACATAACCACTTGTTGTATACCTAGGACGCCGCGTGCACCCCCCTTCCCCGCGTAGACTTCCGTTGGCCAGGGACTAAAAGAGAATTATCAAACGCTGGGCTTTGTGGATGTCCTCAGTCATGTGTTTGTTATGACATGTCAGTCACAAGTCGAGCCCTTTTGGAATTAGAGTTATTTGGCGTGATGAGCTTTCTGGAGGCAATGAAACCACGCAGACTGCCTCATTCATGGTTTTAGGCTAGGTAGATCGTGATACACACCGAAACTAGAGTTCACTATTGCTGAGGTTTGCCACAAACCGCTATACCGTTCTCTTCTATCCTCGTAGGTGGGTTACCTCCACCCCTTATTTGGTATGAGGTCGAGAACCCTGTCATCCCTAGTAGCAGATTCACAAAGATAGACTTGTGCAACTTGGGTGTATGCAATTATCCATGGCATGTGGCGAAGATTAAGTCTCTCCGGATCGTGGTGGCAGTCGGTTAACCAGCGCCCACTCTCAGCTCACACTAGTTACCTCTGTCTTTTGACTTCTCCCCACAACTCTATCTTTAGCTTCTCTTTTCATCTAGAGCTCCCATTTGGTGATTAGCCTCTAGACAGAGAATCAAGCTTTTATTCAATTCACCAGCCTTTTACCTGTTTCTTCTTTTGCGTGCTATGCTGCTACACTGTTTCTTGTCCCGTAATCTGGTGCGCAACCAGCCTCCTTAACAAGATATAGATAAATAGTCGCAGCAAGCGCCTACTTCGCCCTGATTCTATATTTGGAAACAACTCCCTATAACTACTCAATTTAATACGCTATGTGCCATTGAAAGAAGCTTCCTAGATATGGCACAAGTGTCTGTATTTCCTTGTAAATTTTCCTTCTCAAAATTCTCAATCTTTGGTATTCTGAGCCCAACCTTACGAAATAGAAGAAAAAGAAAGTCAACGCAAGGTACACCCACAACGGCCCCATTATTTGGTTTACGCCCCTCGTCAAAGGAGCTCTTCCCGTCTTTAGAGGAGGGTTATCTCTTGCTGTAAGTAACACGATAAAGTTTCCTACTTAGAGCCACAAATCTTTAGTTCCTTTTTTTCATGATTTTAAGTTCCACTATTCTGAGCCCAAACAACAGAACCGGCACTAAGTACAGGCACGCTTGCGCCAAAGGTTCTTACTAGTTACCTTATTCCGTCCCTTATAAAAGGAGCTCTTCCCGTATCCCATGCGAAGTCCCATACCTTCCTTTTTTTCTCATCACACTCTGGTTGACTGTATTTCCTTGCCAAACGAAATTCTCTCCCAGCTCTTCCTGATACATAACCGCGACATGTTGTTTCCACGCACAGCTTCGTTTCCTGACGATCTTCTCGGTATACGAAGAAGTTCTTAAAGCATCCGAGTTGGAGATACATAGGCTATCGCCTACGGAAATCTGCTGCAGTGTTGCCCGCAACTGCGAAACATCGAAATTGGAAAAATTTCAATCCTTATTCCCAAGCCTCGTCGTTTCGATACCCTGGACTTTTTCCTGCTCTGTTTCGCAAAGAAGAGTGTTAACAGAGCCCGCATTTCAGTTACCAAGGTACGTAACAACGGATACAGCCCGTGTTCAATACATTTAAGCATTTGGCTAATACAACATAGGATCGCTGCTACACACCCAGAGACCGACATTCTCACCAAGGTTTTTATATTGGAAATTTCCCTGGAACTTTCGCCCAAGTCCTCGACAACTGAATTTTGTTTACACATCTTTACCCGCCCCTTACCCGCCCTCGCTCGTTGTATCTCCCATACCTTTAACTTTCATAAACTTGAAATCTCAGCATGGCCGGCCATCTGTACGAGAAACCCCCCCAGGAACTAAAGGACAATATTTGGCTCGAGTATTTTAGAAGCCGCAATATCCATGTCATCCACGACGGAATCGATATCTCCAGAGCCCAGGACCAGTTTCGACCAAAGTGTACGACGATCGACGCGGGTACGGGCAAAGAAGTATCAGGCACCGTCCGCAGCGATATCGACCGCGCAGTACAGCACAGGGCATGCAAATGTATGTCCCGCGAGCGCGTTCAACATCCCGTAGATGCTTTCAGGTTCGAGGCCACGAGGGACTATGGGTTGACAGCCGATCGTCTGGGGGAGCCTATTGTTTCGCCAATCGACATCGATTGGAGCATCGATCTCGTGTACCTCTGCTGTGCCCAGCCCACGTACGCATGGCGCACCATTCCGGGACGACCCTGGGCATCGAAGGTACAGAGCTTGGCCATCGCGTTCCCCTCGCCCCCGATGACAATGGGGCCGTACCAGTGGAACGATGGTCCACACTTGAGGCGCGAGGTCACTAATCCACATCCATATTCAGCATGGCCTCTGCCGGAGATGCCCGCCCTCAAGGAGCTGATGATCGTCTTCCTGCCCCTGTCCGAGGCTAAGAAATCGCACACAGCGGCTCCTCCCGGAACCGAACAGGATGGCGGCTCCTTTGCGAGCCGCGCACGGTCGCTGAAGAGGGATCACTTCGGATTCGTCGAGCTCGCCGAGGTCGGCAAGCTGGGCCGGGCTCCCCTGGAACTCGACAACTTCACGAGCACTTACGTCATGTTGCAAGCCCTCAAGACCATCGTCGACGCCAGCGGTCGTGACATTGTCGTGAAGAAGCTTGTCGATGTTGACCTGGTCTGCGCCGAGAATGGCGAATATAGCCGGATCGTCCGAGGACGCTCGCTCTAAGAGCACCAGTACGATGACCCCTCCGAGTTCCTCGGGATATTGGGCTACGATGTGTGGAAAATTTGAGAGTGGAAGAGAAGCAGAGCTCGATTCTTGTTGTCGATGTTAGTTGTCGGCAATCTTGATACCCTGGTTTTTTTTGTTTGGCAAATTTAGGCGGCTTCGATAGGAACGATTGAGATTTATTAGGACCAACGGTCACTAGCTATAAACTCTGCCAGAAATGGTACACGGTTTCCCTACCCCCTGATGACATTACTTGATTATGCTGGTCTGACTACCGTACGCGTGCAGTTGACGATTGGTGCATCCAGCGCCTACTTGTGCTAATAAAGGGGTAGCGTAATAGGGAAAGTTATCTGGCGAAAGATCCTACTTTGAGCCCATTATGGGTCTCAGAAGAGACCCTAAAATACATAGCCTTCGTATGTTACATCCTCAGAAACTTGGTAGGTAAACTTGCCCCCTGAGAAATCGAAAGCGCTAGGCAGACGGTCCTTCCACGCTGCGGGCAAAATGCTATCAATCTCAGGTAGCTTGACATATTTCCCGTCGATGAAGGTGCGGTACCATGGGCCCTGCTTCGGGTCTTGAGCGAGCTCGAAATACATCTTAGCATGAGACTCGCCGCTGAGACCGGTGAACTTCGGGCGCCCATCGGGATGCCTCTCGTCGCCATAGTAGAATCTAGACAATAAACATAGCCGGGGTTAGTCACAAACTCTGGGCTACATATCCCCTGGGGTGAAGACGATCAAAGATGTCAGGGAGTATAGACTAGGGAATGTCGTCGACTCACTTGTAAGGCTTGTCCATGAACGAACCAAGCGCAAGGTGCCTGATCATGTTCGCCCCAACGCCCTTGCCCAAGCCGAAGAGCATCATGCCGGGGGCCGCGGTACTGTCAAGAGCATTTCCAGTGTAGATGAACGTAGCCCCTTCGTTCCCCAGCTTGCCCGCGGCATGCAGCTCTTCAAAGCCGCCCACCGCCTCCCGCGCAGCTATGTACGGGCTCAGAGCGTTGGGGTTCATCATCCTCTGCAGAGACTCAGCGTCGCCAGCCTGGAATGCAATGCTGCTGCCGAACTGGGAGTTGGAAGAATTATAAGCTGCCTGGCTGATTAGTAACCGTAGCAAAGGTCAGGGATGAGTAATCCGGTAAGACAGAGTATATATAGAATGGGGCATGGTTAGAAAAGAGGTTACCCAACGTACCGTTGTAAATTACCACACTAGGTACCCCAACCTCGGCCCGGACTTTGCAGAACAAGTCTACCGTCGTGTCTGGCTTCTCGGCGTCGTAGGCGAAGAACTTGTACTTGCTCAACTCCGGTTTCTCGGTCCTCGACGCGATGGCGACACGGTAGCCAGCTGCGGCAAAGGCGTCGGCGCAGCTCTTGCCCACTCGGGCTCCCGCGCCGATCATTAGAGCCGTAGCCCTTCTTGCTTTGCTCAGAGGTCCAAATAGATTAACAGATAATTCGGATGGAGATCTCAAGTGGTGTCGCCGTAGGATGAGTAGAGAGTCCAAAGGTCATCCAGGCTTTATATCAGTATATGAAACGGCAAGTGATTAGTAATTGAAGTTATACACCTACTCATAATACCCCCTTCCCCCCGCTTTCATACATGAAGGTTTAGGAAATCACTTGAGTATACGATGCTGACAAACCCAACTACACTCAGACTCATCCGCTCTTCGGCCGAATCCCAATTACTAATTAGTAATAAGTTGCTCGATACATGACTTCACCGGCCATCTGGAAGGGCATGTCACTTGTGGATGCAGTCCTATCGACGCATCGTATACTTTCATAGATCTGATTAGTCAGGCAAGTTCTTTTCCAAACGCATGATCGCTGCATCTACCTACGTTATCCACCCAGCTCTCATCCAGTCCCATAACCCGGCCATGTAGCCCACGATCCATCCATGACACGCAGCTCCCATCATCTACCGCACCCAGGCACCCCACACACGGTCAGCTCATGAATGTACCGGATCATGCCCCCCTCGACCCTGATCATGTTACTACTCGGCGTCGACGCGTTCTCCGGCTTGGACGCGTCGATCCACGGAAACCCGTTGAAGATATCGACGACGCCGAGCTCCTCGTCGATGACGTAGCGGCGATCCCCCACCTGGAGGGGCTGGGGAAAGGCGCCCATGGCGCACGTGTTGGCCTCCGGGTCGGTGCCCCCCGTGTAGAGGCCGCCTTCGAGCCGCGCGCACGGCGTCCCCAGCGGCACCGGGTGCTCGACGTCGCCCCACTGGTCGAGGTAGGCGTCGCCGGCGGCCTGGAGCACGTCGCGGGCGTCGCGCCGCTCGGCCGGGATCGCGTCCCAGGCCTCCTGCGCGGTCCAGCGCAGGTGCTCGGCGGCGTCGAAGACCCAGTCGCCCTCGTCGGTGACGACGGACTCGACGCGCGTGATCTTGTTGTCTCCGCCCGTGGCGGCGTAGAGTATGCGCGTGTGGATGACATAGGGGTGCTCGGACGTGGCCGCGTTGAGCTCCGTCATGGTCGCGCACTGCACCGTGTCGTAGATGCTGCGGTCGAAGTCGACGGCGATAGGCTGCGAGAAGATGCCCTCACGGACGGGTATGGGCATGTTGTTCTCAGCGTAGCTAGCGTTGGCGGCGAGGTTGAGCAACAAGGGGTCGCCGGCGACGACAGCTCGCACGTATGCTGCCGCGGCTTCTTGGAGAGATTCCCGGCTACATTCTGCTGTTGCCTGCGATATGAGGCCCAAGCCCAAGAAGGCCAATAGCTTTGGATATTTCATCGCTCCTTTCTCTGCGGGATTTCCGTAGTTTTACGATGCCTTCAGACTCTGCCCGGACTCTGACTGCGGCGACGCATCGCTTGGTCGGCCTGGTCGCCTCCTCATGGCCGCGACACCAACTTATATAACTGCGGCGGCAAAAGAGGAAGGCCTTTTGCCGGCTTCAAAGCTCCACGACACGCTGCTGAAGAATGGCTCGTTTCCTTGTTAGGCGACATTCGAGAGATGGCGGCTAAATCTGGTATGCATTTGAGAGTGCCGAGAGGTGATAGCTCTTCTTGAGCGATTTAGATGTCTTAGTGAATAATCTGCTTAAGTCGATAGATAAAATCTATGCACTCGAAATAATCACTTGGCGGCTCACGGGCTTCCCGGAAGCTGCCCGTTGGTGCACACAGCACTGCGCCGCCATACTATCTTTGATGCTGAATTCCATGGGAATCACTGCGGAAATTCTTCGCATACATCGACAGCTGAGGAGGTAATGGGCAGCATAACTGGGAGTCCCTCCATAATGACACTCTTAGAGCTCTTCTAAAGGCGATACTGGAGTATGCGGAGCACGACGATGACGAAAGCCGCGATGCACTCGGCCTCGTTCTCGAAATCCTCCTCAAATCCGATTCCGGGTTCACGGGCTCTCCAACACCGGAGGGGAGAATCATTATCCTCGGCAACTCTTTCTTCGCCGCCCGGCATGGCTGCCTTGACACTCTGAAGTTGATCTACTCGAAGTATCCGGAGGTAGATGTCAATCATTTTTCGTTCAATGTACGACCAGGGTGCTACTCTGCTCTGTACGTCGCTGCTGGCACAGGTCGCAAAGACGTGGTTAAGTATCTCCTCGCAGAGCACGGGGAGCCGCTGGACAATCACCTGGGCAACGGAACCTACGCTAACGGACCGACGCCACTTTGGTATGCGGTGAACAAGGGGCACGCAAATGTCGTCAAAATGCTGCTAGCGCACGGCGGGCCTGTGAGCCACATCGGCGAGTTCGTGAATCCAGGTGTCGGAGAAAAGGGGAAGATGAGGCTCGTGGTTACGGCAGCCGATGCATATCGACGACCGGTGAGGGTCGGGTCCGAAGCGGAATGGGAAAGTGGAAACAGTCACAAGTTGGATCATGAAACCGATAAAGGAATGTATACTAACGGTGAAGGGCGCCACGTGGGATATGTGATCTTGGAGTTAGATGCAAGAGATCGAGAATGGTTGCACGATATACAGCTACGCAAGAGTGACAAGGAACTGGAGTCTATGGAAAAGCGCGGAAGAAAGCCGGAGTCGCCGCCTCAAGATCAACCTTGAGAAGACAAGACAGCATGTCAGCACTACTTCAGGGGAGCTTAACCCTGGGCGAGCCGTAGCCGTTTCGTCTATCGACAACACGCACGCCAAACTTCACTCATGGCTCCAGGTCCATCCAGTAGTCCCCCCGACGCCTGAAGACAAGGTTAGGTCCATCATGGTCAGCCACGGCCATATCATAAAGCTGGAACTCGTCCACCCTATGTCTTGTCGTCGCCATTACCATTACCATTACCTTTACCATCATCAGCAGAAGCAGCAGCAGCATACTTCAGCAACTGCCTCAGAAACCCTAGGATCTCGAGGTCCATCGGGGGCTCGATGGCTCGTAGCGAGCGGTCCGAGAGCACGTTTCCGTACAGCTTTGTGACCTTTCGCTCCTGGCGGTGACGCTCCCGGTCGAGCGTGCCGAACACGTTCGTCTCGGCGTGGAACTGCGCCACGGCATAGACGCGGGATTTGTTCATGTTCGGGCTCAGGTAGATAGATGTCTGAAAAAGGGGTTAGAGATTAGCGGATCTCTCTTGATGAGGTAGGGGCTTAGGGCGGGAGGGCTGGTGTGCCTCGGAGAGAATTGGCCGTGTTGAACACCAGACGGTTCGGAGCTTGTCTGTACACGAAAGGACCTGGGTAGTTTCTCAACAAGTGGAGCGTAAGGTGATAGCCCAGTATCACGAATGCCTAGAAAGGAGCAATTAGTATCGGCTATGCCATGGAGAGACAGGGGCGACAAAGCTAGAGACTATAAACCCCAGAGCACACCAAGGTGTGGTAGCCATGTTGGATAAAGGGTGTACAATGGGATGTGTATATTATTTTCACAGACACGGAGGGTGTTATTTATTGGAAAGGAAAGAGGATCAAAGTGTTAGAGAAAGGGCAGTAATGCAGGCGTCGGAAAAGTTGGGGCGGATATATGCCGTTGGTTGTGATGCATGACTAACTTAATCGTCAGACAGCCTCATGCCGATCGGGGCTGCTGGGTCTAGCTAACTATCGTAACCAGGTCTACGAACGAGCTCATAAGCTTGACAGTCTTTTCTGCTGATGAACCTTGGGTTGCGTCTACGGTCTCATCCCATTCTGAAAGCCAATCACTCCTCAACCTCAGTCTTGATACACGCCCACATCTAAGCCCCCACGATCATGCGGTTCCAAGCCTGGGAAAAATAGCCGTCCCAAGAACGGAACCCCGGATATTTGCTCACTCATAGGCGAGAACAAACGCCTCATCCTCGCCGTAGCGATAATACTTCTGCATCAGCGTGTGATGAAATCCTAGATGGTCCATGACCATCTCGACGTCAACGGAGCGTCCGAGGAAGTTATCCCTCGCGTCTTGCCTCGTGAACTGAACCATCCGATCAATCCATTGTTGATACGTCATGACTGTGTCTCCCAAGTGTATATTACGGCCAAGAAGGCCGTAGTCTTGCGCCCCATCATTCGGCTTGGCTGCGCGTGGTATTAGTGGAAGTTCATCTTCTTTAGTGGGAGGTAGTGTAGCTAGTTGATATAAGTGTTCGAGAAACTGAGTGATGGAAGCAAGGTAGTTAAAACGTATATTGGTTACTAGACGCTAGGCTTTGAATGGGAGAAGGAGGGGGGGGAAGATATGGAAGGGTGAAAGGTCATTCTTTCATGTATGAGTAACTTGAACAATTCAGCGAAATTAGTTTGCGCACTCACGGTGGTGGAAGCCATAGTCGTCCTTCGGCCACTTTCTCACCAGTTTCTCGTACTCGCATGGCCAAAATTTTTCTGGGTGAGATGTTTTCATACCATCCTCCTGGCCGTCCTGAATATATGTATTCTCCGATACACTTTCGCCACAGGGTACCACACCGTATAAAGCCTGCCTCACGCCTTTGTAAGGCAATACGAGCTTCACTTTTCGTACGGACGTCAAAGATTCGCGGATAAGCCTCAGCAATTCAGGGTGGAGAGTTCGGTCAAGGATAAACACTCGCCGGGGCTTATGCGCGATGTTGCCGATTGGGCGGAGGCTCGGATAGCTGGTTTCGAATGCGATGTGCTGGATCTTGTTCATGTCTGCCTTGCTCAGGAGGCATTCACGCGAGATGGTCTGGAGCCCTCCCTCAAAGTAGACCATGTCCATATCCCAATTGACAAAGAAGAAGGCCTTGACGATTGGACAACCATAACCCAGTCCACTAACGTTTAAATCGGGGTTCGGGAAACAATGTCGGACGCCGTGGAATGCTCTGGTACTGTACAACATTTGAGGTCAGTGAGATGCCAGATCTCGAGCTGAAGCTCAACGGGCAGATCTGGGAATAACGTGAACTCTTTGGGTGGCTCCATTGTGTACCCAAAGTTGAGTTGATGAGGATTCAGGGTAGAGAATGAAAATATGCGGATGGAGAAGCAGGAGATGGAGAACTGTGATGAAATTCGTAACTTATATCCCTGGAAGAGTTTCGTGCCTGAGTCCCCATGTAGGTTAAGTAGGTAGCCAGCTGTATTGTCTCGACAGTAGATCAGGCAACCAGGCCGTAGACGCGGCAACAAAGAAATAAGGCATCCGCGAAAACATAGATCCCCAAGAATTGTGATGGCACCTGAGGTTACACGAAGTTGAGTTATCTTTCAGATTCCAATCAACCATTGACTTTCATTACTCATCGTTTCGTACCACTGCATGCCCGAGGAAACCCAGGAAGGCTTTCGCTACTTTACTTAAACTCTAATTTTACCCCTATTGCCAAGTATGCCTCCGTGGATATTGATCAAGCGTTTGATCGTTACGATACCGCCCAAGCTTCATTATTATCACATCGGTTTCTTGACTACCCCATGCTACACCTTGACATCATGCTCTAACAATTGATCTCAACGCATAACAATTCATCAGGGGCTGTCACGGCACCAAGTCGCCCATGCGCTACGTCTATATAGAGGGGCTGTACAGTATCGCCCATTCTACGTAGTCCTATCTCTCTTCCCTCCTTGGACATCAATATAAGTCTTCCTAGAACCCCAGCAGTTGGGAGCATTGGGATTATAATTTTTAGGGGATGTAACACATTCATATCTACCTACATGTAGGCAATGCTTGGATACTCCGAGTTCATCGGCGTATAATTCCTATTGGGTACGCTCAATTCATCTCATCAACGACCTACAAAGGTTTCAGTATCCGCCAAGGGGGAGCCATGTTCGCTACTCATTCGCATCGCATCAAATATCCCGTTATAAATTGCCAAGTTTGCCCAATTTGCGGCTCGAAAACAATAGTCGAGAACTAGAATACTCATCAAGCGGAATTGCGGAGCGGAAGCCGAGTGCCGGGAATTCCGTCATTGATTTACTTTATTAGTCTGGGGGAGTAGGTAAGCGGCCTTCTTCCCCGCAGCCACGAACCATCTCCACTGACCCTCCCTCCCTCCTCGCTTCAATCCAAAATCCCCTTTGCCAGATTACCCGCCAACCAGCCTTCGCCTTTCTCCAAATCTGTACCTAGCCTTTGGTGCGGAGATGACACCGAAAAAACGACTTCAGGCACCTCGGTGCTTGGCGAGTCAAATACCCTGGATAGGACACCGGGGCTCTGGTTGGCTCTGTTAGTTATTAGGAGGGGAACGGGGAACGCCTCTAGACCGACATACTCACTCCCAAGCCGGCCGGAATGGAGGGTGATTGGCACGGTAGCAGTTGGTAAATGATACACTCGGTCATGATCCAGATGCCTACCTATGCGGAGATAATACCTAGGTATATATCATGGGTCTATATCATTCACCAATGTCCAGTTTCGGTCCTCGTGCGACGTGGGGAACGGATTCACCTGTGTTCCTCGGTACCGTACGTCACACGCATGTTTGCGCCATCCATTGCGAAAGTACACGCTTGGACACTGTCGATTCAAGGAACGGGTCAAATCGCTTTCCAGGTTAACAACAGAGTAGTTAGAGAGTAGACCATCTGAAAGCATGCGATCCTCATCGCCGGTGAGATCACTGCTGTTAGCAGTCGCCGCGAGCCTGTTCGCACCAGCAGCCGTGAACGCCCTCGGCCAGAAGCAGATCATCAGCTTCACCAGCTCGCCCGACAACTTCCAAGTCGCCGGCGGCTCGATAGCGCAACCTCAGATCCTCGTCTCTGGTGATGACTACTGGGGTGTTATCCGTGCGGCGGGCGACCTGGCTAAGGATTTCGGACGGGTGACCGGGACCAACTTCACGCTGAGTAATGGTGAAGCTGGGGCCGGACCTGCTACGTATGAGTATAGACCGATCACCACGAATTATACACATGTAAGCATGGGGCGAGAGATTCATGGCGCTGGTGAGTTTGGAGGATTGATGGGGATGTCGCTGACAACAAGACCCAGTACTCGGTGAACGATGTTCAAACTTTCTACGGGCCCTACTACACCGACCCATCGGCCGAGAGCACTGTAATAATTGCCGGAACCCTGGGCCACTCAAAGGTCATTGATGACCTTGTCGCCGCGGGAAAGCTAGACGTGTCCGAGATCGAAGGACAATGGGAATCTTTCACCACCCAGGTCCTTACCGATCCCATACCTGGATGTCCGCAAGCCGTCGTGATCGCGGGCAGCGACACGAGGGGCGCGATCTATGGCATGTACGACATCAGCGAGCAGATCGGGGTGAGTCCGTGGTACTGGTGGGCGGATGTGCCCATTAAGAAGAACGACGAGATCTACGTCCTTTCCGAAGGGAAAGTGCAGGGGCCGCCCTCGGTCAAATATCGCGGGTTCTTCATCAACGACGAGCAGCCTGGGTTGTCGGGCTGGGTGAACTGGAACTACGAGGACACGCCGTACGGCGCGGGCTATAACAGCCAGTTCTACCCCAACGTGTTCGAGGTGCTCCTGCGCCTGCGCGGGAATTACCTCTGGCCGGCGCTCTGGGGAACCATGTTCGAGATCGACGACCCGGCGAACCAGCCCCTGGCCGACGCGTGGGAGATCGTGCTGGGCAGCTCGCACACCGAGCCCATGATGCGCGCGCAGAACGAGTTCGGGACCTTCTACATCAACGAGGGGTTCGGGCCGTGGGCGTACAACCTGAACAATGAGACGATAGATGAGTACTTCGTGTATGGCGCGCAGAGGGCGAAGCCATACGCACGCAATAGCCTGTGGACCATGGGCATGCGGGGGACCGGGGACACCGCCATCGAGGGCCTCGGTGTGGACGTCATCGTTACGATGCTGGAAACTCTGGTGCACAACCAGCGAGCTATCATCGAGGACGTTTTGGGAGTCAACGTGACGGATGTCCCGCAGACATGGTGCTTGTACAAGGAGGTTATGTCGTATATACTAGAAGGCTTGACTATCCCCGAGGACATCACCCTTCTCTGGGCAGATGACAACTGGGGCAACGTGAGGCGCGTACCTATCGACGATGAGAAAGGTCGGTCGGGTGGAGCAGGCGTATACTATCACTTCGACTATGTCGGCGACACGAGAGATTATAAGGTGCGTCTTCTATCGCTAGCCTCGTCTTCTCCAGGAAGCTCTAGCATCACTGACTATTCTCTAGTGTATGACTTCCCCTTGCAATTATGTTTGAACAGATGGCCGGAATTGACTAACGCGCACACATTTTGCTACAACAGGGGTGAACACGATTCAACTCGAGAAAACAGCCGAGCAAATGCAACTCGCATTTGATCACGGCGCGGATCGCATTTGGGTCGTAAACGTTGGAGATCTGAAACCGTTGGAGATCCCATTAACTCACTTTCTCGACATGGCATACGATATTGAGTCATGGGGCATTGATAATGTGACAGATTGGACACTGGCTTGGGCAACGCGCGAGTTTGGGTTGGATGTTGCTGAGGATGTCACAGATATCATGACGAGGTTTGGAATGTTTGCGGCGAGGCGGAAATTCGAGTTGGTTGAGCCGTTCGTCTACTCGGTCATTAACTACAACGAGGGTGATGCGATCTTGCAGCAGTGGCAGGATCTAGCGGATGACGCACAGTCGATATACGACAGCCTTGACGAGACTTACCAAGCTGCCTTCTTCGAGATGGTATTGCATCCCATCCTGGGTGGCCAGCTCGTTCACCAAGTCCAGATAGGGGCGGCGAAGAACGTGATATACGCACAACAGAAAAGGAATTCGGCAAACGCTATGATCGCCGAGGTCATGGACCGTTTTGATGCTGATGGGGAGCTCACGGCCAGATGGGATAATCTGCTTGATGGCAAATGGAGAAGAATGCTCGATCGTAAGTCAGTCGACGATGATGATAAGACTGATTATCTAACCATGGTTTTAGAGACACATTTCGGATATGATGGGTACTGGCAACAGCCGATGAGGAATACCCTACCTGCGATGGCATATGTCCAGACCAAGTTGTCTGCCGTCGCGGGTAATATTGGCATATCGGTCGAAGCCTCCAATGGCACCATCCCAGGTGACGATAAGTTCCATTCGAATTCCGGGAACACCCTGGTTCTCCCTCCGCTTGACCCGTACGGTCCTGCTACGAGATGGTTCGACGTGTTTTCTCGCGGGACTCTGGACTGCGACTGGTCCGCGCAGTCCAGCCTGTCCTGGGTTCAACTTTCGCAGGACAGCGGAACAGTTGGGCCCGGCAACGGCACGGATACTCGGGTCTACGTTTCCATTGACTGGGAGAGTGCTCCGCAGATCGTCAACACCACGACTGCGGATATCAACTTCACGACCGGCTGCGGCCACGACGGGTTCTCGAAATGGTACGGCGCGCCCATCGTGCAGCTGCCCATTAACCTGCGGTCGATCCCTTCCAACTTTACCGAAGGCTTCGTCGAATCTGACAAGCACATCGCCATCGAGGCGCAGAACTACCAGCGCATCTTCACACCATCTAATGCCTCTGATTCAGACATAACTTACAAGACGCTCAAGAATTTCGGGCGCACACGAAGCGGCGTAGCCCTCTTTCCCGACACAACACCACCGCAGACTCCTGAGTCGGCGCCATCCCTGGATTACGACCTGTATCTCTTCACGAACAGCTCGATAGCGAACGTAACGCTGCACCTCTCGCCAACGCAAAACTACCTCTCGGATAACAACCCGCTCGCATTCGCAGTCTCCCTCTTCCCAGCAGGAGGAGCCGAGGAGGTCACAGGAGCAGCCCCAGAAGTAGTCAACTTCGTACCGCCCAGTATCGGATCCAACATGCCAGTGGGATGGAACGCGGCGGTGGCCGACTCGATCTGGGGGCTCGACAAGAGCCACAACACGACGACGACATGGGAGGTGGCGCAGGAGGGCGCGTACACGCTCCGGGTCTGGGGGCTGGCACCAAGCGTCATCGTGCAGAGGATCGTGGTCGATCTCGGGGGCGTCAGGCCGAGCTACCTGGGCCCTCCCGAGAGCTTCCTCGTCGGGAGGGACGAGGTCGGCGAGTACGCGCAGTTGAGCTTCGCTGATGCGCCCGGGGTACTAGGGAGCACTGGGGAGAGGGGCGGAATTGCGAAGAGGAGGAATGCGAAGCATGACTCTTGAACAATATATACGTACCCAGGTCAAGTAGGTATTTCTTCTCTGCCTACTTTGCCTCGGTTTTTGCATTCTCATGTCCTCGTTACCAACGCCTACGTGGTATTGACATAGCCTCGTCACATGCGTTTGCATCGCTTTATTGTCATGCTCCCAGGCTCCAGCGCCTTGGGTGCACGGGCCTCAAATGAAGAATGGCAGCAAAAGCGCTCGAGAGAATTTTTCTGTTGATGGATGGCACTTTGACGATAGCGGAATTTGCGCTTGTTTATTGCCGTGACTAAGTTTGGATACTACCTAGCCCTAGAGGTCTCTGATTCGTTGGAAGACCCTGGAACTGCGAGCTGCCAGGTACCTACGTAGCTAAGTGGAGAGCTATGACTTCACAACCACCAATCACCACCCGGATCCAACCCCACTATAGCACTGTGGGTACCTGCCAATGAAAACCACCCCACTCCCGTTATTTGGGCAGTCGCTTTGAGCCGTGGGCTGTTGCTGGGCCAATCTCCCCAGACCCAGCAAAATAAGTCAACAGTCAGTCATGCACCGTCTCCATCCCATTAATTCTTCTGGATAAGGTCACCTCCTATGACGATAGCTTGTCTCTTCAATTCTTATCTGTCACCAGAACCCATATCACGACATTGCCATTAATCGCTTTTGACTTCTTCACGACAGCCCGCATTTGAATAAAGACTTTTTTCCTCTCGTTTTGTATCACCATCTGGTTCAGAGAGAACACGAGAGACAACCGCGTCCCGATTTTGGTGTTTTGTTTATGTCTCTACTACCATCTCTCTTCGGCCAGTTCTAAGGGGAGGATATCAACGAAGGCTGCCACCGACGCGTACAGCAACCACCATGTCTCGCACCGATCCAGGAGCCTCCTCCATCACAGTCGCAGGTAGGCATGACTCTACATATGCTAGTTCACAGAACCAAACTAAGTACTATTGCGTCTAGTTCGAGTGCGACCATTCACAATCAGAGAAGCCGCTTTACTGTATGTCGAATCTCACAACATGAGAGTGAGTAGACTCGACAAGTTCAACAACTGACCAGCTCATAGACAGCGGAACGATGACGGCACAACATTCCTAGGAGATGGCTCACTAGCCGCTGCTCCTGCGCCCAAACTGAGAACGACTGGTATTCGACCAGTCATCAAAGTCGTCGACGACAGATGCTTGTAAGTGCCTCTGCATTTGCGCTTGGAACCAGGTGAGCTGCTGACACAGGCAACGACAGAGTCTTCGACCCTCCCGAGGATAACCCAGTCCAGAAGTTCTCCCGATCCGTAGTACCGAATGGCAAGAAAGTCAAAGACCAGGTCTTCGCGTTCGACAGAATATTCGACGAGAACGTGTCGCAAACCGAAGTGTACGAGGCGACGACCAAGAACCTCCTGGATAGCGTCCTCGACGGCTACAACGCCACCGTCTTCGCATACGGCGCAACAGGGTGCGGAAAGACGCATACAATCACCGGTACGAGTCAAATGCCCGGCATAATCTTCTTGACGATGCAGGAACTCTTCGAGAAGATTGCGGACCGGAGCGAGGAGAAACATACCGAGATAACGCTTTCCTACTTGGAGATCTACAACGAGACCATTCGAGATCTGCTCGTCCCGGGTGGCAGCAAACAGGGACTGATGCTTCGCGAGGACTCGAACCAGGCCGTCATGGTATCTGGACTTACAAGTCACCATCCCAAGGATGTGCAAGAGGTTATGGACATGATTGTCAAGGGTAACGAATACAGAACAGTATCGCCGACCGAGGCGAATGCAACATCCTCGCGATCCCACGCCGTTCTGCAGATCAATGTCGCACAAAAGGACCGAAACGCCGCCGTCAGCGAACCTCATACCATGGCTACTCTCAGCATCATCGATCTCGCGGGTAGCGAGCGTGCCAGTGCTACCAAGAACCGCGGTGAGCGTCTTATGGAGGGCGCCAACATCAATAAGTCACTACTCGCATTGGGTAGCTGCATCAATGCGCTGTGTGATCCTCGAAAGAAGAACCATGTTCCCTATAGAAACAGCAAGCTGACTCGGCTGCTCAAGTTCTCACTCGGTGGTAACTGCAAGACCGTCATGATCGTCTGTGTCAGTCCGTCCAGTGCGCACTTCGACGAGACCCAGAACACACTTCGGTATGCCAATCGAGCCAAGAACATCCAAACGAAGGTGACCCGAAACGTTTTCAACGTAAATCGACACGTCAAGGATTTCCTGGTCAAGATTGATGAACAGATGGCCATGATCAACGAGCTCCGAGCACAGCAGCAAGATGCCGAGAAGATGTTCTTCGCCAAGTTCAGGAAGCAGATGGATAAACGAGACGCTTCCGTCAGGGAAGGCGTACAGCGAATCCGCACTGCTTACGAGCACTCTTCACCCGAGCGACAGGACAAGGTGGCCCACATGAAAAAATTGCGCGGTATAGAGCGACGGATCGGTCTTCTCTCTTCCTGGATTGCATCTTTTGACACCGTCTGCGACACTAGAGAAGATGAGGATGCCATGCCGTCGAATCTCGCGGCCATGAGACGAACGGCCCAGGGCATTCTTCTGGAACTGGAGAATAGCCGGCATCACATTCACCAGAAGTTGGACAAGACGAATTGGGAGCGTGCTATTGACAGTGCTCTGCAACATAGTATCAGCCAACTACCATCCGGGGACGGCCATGCTGATATGGGTGAAATTGCCAGCCTCACAAGGGAAGCAGAATTATTAAAACAGCAATTCGCCAGGGACGCCTACAGGGACGTTCTAGAGCAGGACAAGGCTGGAGATGCGGGTATCATGCAAGTGCTGCTCACTGCCCAATTCGAAATCCTTACCTCTCTAAATGAGACTACCCAAATGGGTGAAGAAGAGGCAGTTTCCCGTGCCAAGGAGATCATTGGGCGTTTGCTTGAGACTGGCTTCTCCGCTGCATCTCAAGTTGTGAAACCGGACGGGGCGAAGATGCCTGTGGAGGCGTTCCCGCCCACAAAGCGGGGGACACCCAAGAGAAAGAAGATGGCAAGCCTCTCGAAAGACGCAGTGAGGCCAATCCCTAACCCGACATTGGCAGCCGTTGCCTCTTCTCAGTCCCCTCAAGTCTTCATGTCCCCAGCCAAGGGGTCCCCCCGAAGACGTAAGGCGCTCAACTCGCGGAAAGGCGTCCAGTTCACACCGGTGAAGAGAAAATCGCCATCGAAGCGTATGGTGCGATGGCGAGACGATGATGGCGAGTCGGGCACCCTGGCTGATTTCGAGAAAACCCCCAAGAAGTTCGACACGACGCCAGAACAGAGCTCGCCAGAGAAGCCCATGCCGCGCATACCAGAATCGCCGTCGTATCTCGGTCATGATGATGCAGACGAATCGAGCCCGTCTCTTCTGGCGCCTGAGGCTGCAAGTCTTTCGCTTGCGAAACCTAACAGGTTCCAAGCGGGTTTCTTGACCAAGTCCCGGCCGTCCACTGGCAACGGCTCGCCCATCCCACCCTCCATGTCTCTGAATCTGACGTCTTCATCCGATGGAGAGGATCGAAACAGCCCGCTCCGCAACCTTGACTTGTCGCGAGCTGCTAATGTCAGCGCGCCAGGCAAGCGATTCTCCATCAGCCCGCGATCCCCGTTCGCGTCCTCACTACCCGCGCGCTCCACCACAAACGCTACCTCGGACGAGAACCAGCCGCCGTCGGCATCGGACTCGGACGACGCGTCCTCGCTGATCGACGCCTCCAAGCTTCGCTCGGCCATCCACGCGAACAAGAAGCCCAAAAGGCTCTCTTCCCTCGCGGGGGCGGGCACGGCGGCCTCGAACGCGAGACGCGTGTCGTCCATCGGTTCGGTGAGCGGATCCTCCTCCAGCCACCACCATCACAGACCCAGCTACAGCCTGTCGGGATACGGGTCCCTCGGGGGCAACCCCGCGTCCTCCTCCTCGGGACCACCATCCCAAGCGCTGGCGTCGACGGCTAACGGGATTTCCAGGCTCAGGCGCGGCAGCGCGGAACGGCGTAGGAGCCCCCCGATCAGCTGCTCGCCGCCGGACCTGCTGTCCCACAGCAGCACGCGGGCCTTCACCCCGGGCCAGGCCCGGCGCATGAACCTCGGCGGGTCCGTGAGGGGGACGACGGGGCCTGGTGGTTTCGCGGCAGGCAGCAGCAGCAACTTGGGAAGCCCTAGCGAGAACCGGAAGATGGGGATGGGGATGGGCATGTCGACGACGGGCACGGGAACGGGAACGGGAACGGGAACGGCGGCGCCGGGAGGAAGTGCTAATCACCCCTCTCGTCGTATCACTATTGGCGGTGCGGCCATGAGGGGCGGTGGTGCTGGTGCTGGTGCTGGTGTCGGGAGCAATAAGGATAAGAGCAGCAGCAGTGTCGTTTGGAGATGAAAAGAAAAGCTAAGCTTCCGTCAGTCACATTTGTCTTGTCTTGTCTTGTGGAGCGAGCATGTTGAGCATCCATCCACCCGCACTCGCACTCGCACTCTCGCAGCGGAGTACTGTATATAATTCACCTCCTTTTTTTCTCTCTCTCTTTTCCTGCTTACATTGTGTGTATTACTTTTTAAGCCCAAGCCAGCCCAGCCCAACCCAGCCTAGCCTAGCCCTCTAGGTAGTTCAGTTTAGTTTATTAGCCCTGTCTGTCTGTCTGTCTGTCTTTCGGTCTTTCGGCCTATCGGTCTGTCAAGTCTGTTTGGATCCAGGTTGAATCAGAAGCAGAGGGGTAAGAAGGGGGGGGAAGGGGGCGCTGAGGCGTATTTTTGTGTATCACACATACATAATGAATGAATGGATTGTGTCAAGCTGGCACGGTCAGATCAGGTCAGGTCTGACTGAATGAATGGATGAATGGATGATGATTAAGAATGATCAGAGTGTGTAGCGGTTGTTTTCTGTCTGCATTGTGAATGGTGAATGAAGATTATTATGGTGATGAGATTCTGGTTTGGTGAATCTTGATATCGAGAGGCTCTATGATCCTGTCCTAGGTATCTATAGTGTTTCTCATGCACCTTCACACACTTTCAAACCCCATCCCCCCTTTTTTTTATTTTCATTTCGAATTCCCAACAAGATTACTTACCGGGAAACTGCAACTTTTGTGAGAATCTCTCACTAGTGTAGGTCAGTCAAGCTTATGACGCGGTCGGTTTTACGGAGTGTATGGGTTCGGAGGTTTCAATTTGGTAAGTACTGATATCATTCATCCTTTCACTTCTCGCTCGGAGTGAGCAGCATCTTCTTTCTTAGCTTTCTTTGCCCGACCGACCCAGTGTCTCCGAACAGCTAACTTCCCCCCCCCCCCCCCCCCCCCCCTCTGGCATTCTTCTGTTCGGCATCTTGCTCCATCTCCTCACCATCGTACTACTATCCGATCCGAGAGTCCAGCCTGCCGCTCGTACATATTCCGTACTCGAAGATTCCCCATTCACATCCCAACTAAGTCCCACTCCTTTCCTTTCCGTTATCCCTTTCCTTCTCTCGTTGTTGCTCGCGCGCGTCTTGGGCTAAAGCTTGTTTACGAAGCTCCCGTTCAGCCCATACCCGAGGCGGTCTCCATCGATGATCGTGGCTTGTCCTTCGCTGAACATGGCTTTGCCTTGGATTCTACCAGCCCGTCGTTCTTCAACCTCGCCCTCGTGGAGAATCTCATGAAATCCCTCGTGGAGGGCTTGTTGGATGTCCAAGAAGTCTAAGTCGGAAACTTCGCTGGTGCCACCACCAGCACCTCCTCTGCTGGTTATCCTCCAGCACTTCACTTTTCGTAGTTCCGATACTTCCCTATTCCTCCATCCTCGGACTGATGGCCACTTCCGCTGGCCCGGTTGGATTTGGATCCAGCTCTGATCATCCTCGGAATCATCATCGAGATTCGCCACGAGTGCGTTATCGTACGGATTCGAGGGGTTATAAGCTCCCCCTCGTATCTTGCCGCCTCGCCATATATTAAGCCGATACAGCTCGTCCTGCCGATATTCCTCCTTAGACACTTCGGTCGGGTTGAGGTACCTAGTACCAAAGCCTCCCCGGGAAGCACTCCAGGCACTTGCCGACTTTGGAGGTTGGGGGGATACAGACAGGGATCAGAATAATGAAGGCACAGAGAGCTCCTTCACCTGTCTTTGGCGTCCCCACCAGTGGGCCAAGCCCCCTAATACTTGTCGACATGGTGGATCAGCCAAACAGGAATCATGATCAGGATGACACAGGAATAGCTGGCATCTTCATTCGCCAGAATCTCACTAATCATCGAGTGGGCGGTTATGACCGCTTTCGCTCTTGCAGTCCCTTCCACACCGTGGCCACCCCAGAAGGTCTTAAACCTTGGCAGTGTAAAATGCAGGCGAAAGGACGAAAGGCGACAAGGTCAAATATGGTCGGGGTGGTATAAGAAGACCGTGAATGGTGTAGATGTCCCATGGGACGCCTTAGTCGTCTTCGAGATCGATGACCACCTTAGATTGAGTCTTTACTCTTTTGGCCGCACGGCTCGGACCTGCAGAAGCGCCGTCATCTTCTTCTTTCTTGACCTCCCGCTTTATGCCTTTGGCCTCTTGCTTGACCTCTTGCTTTATCTCTTTCTTGATTTCTTTCTTTATCTCCTTCTTAACCTCTTTCTTCACAGCCGGGGCACGTCTGCCAGTTGTGTTATCCTGGCCGTCGTCGTTCTGGCTCTCAGCCTTGACGAGCTCATTGGCCGCACTGCTGCTCTGCCGTTTTAGTTACTCGATATCGATAACTTCTTTTCAGCCAACCCCGCGGGGCTACCCAACACGCAGACTTCCGGAGCACTGGAGGCTCTTCCAGTCACACCTCTCTCTCTAGGTAGCCAACGGCCGAGCCGTTCCTAGTCGACTCTCTCCGGCCGCTTTGCACATAGCAGGCTGGGTAAACTCGACCTTGGAGAATATCTCTTGGCTTCCAGAGGCCACGGTCATGGCTTCGGAACTCGAAGACATACCACACAAGCGCAAGAAAAGCAGCACCGACCAGCAAGAAGACGTCGACATACTCGACGCTGTCACCCTCTGGCTCGCTTTCCGAGATGTTCATTCTCGTCTTTATGATAATGTTCCCGCGTTGCTTGAGATTCTCGATGACCGAGGCGACATCGGTCTTGGTTCCCGACAGCGCAGTGCGCATCTCGCGCCTCTTGGTGTCGACTGCGCTCAGCGAGTCTCTTGGATACTTCAATAAGTTCCATCTTCACCTTGTTATACTGCCTCGATGCGGCTCTCGAACGAAGCGACCTGGCCCTCGAGGTCCTCTATTGTGGCCTTATGGTCTTCGTTGGCGCAGGCAAGCACTGCTGTCAGGCGACGGATCTCCTTGTTGGCCTTATCGAGGCGAACAAGAGCCTCGTCTCTTTCTTTGACCGCCTGGTCCTTCTCCTTTTCGGCCACAGATGGGCCCGCCGTTCGGATCCTCTTCTTTTCTTTGATAGCCTGGTTCTTTTCTTTCAGAGCCTGGTCCTTTTCGTCGTCGGCAATAGAAGGGTCTGCAATGCAGACTCTCTTCTCATCACTGTTCTCCATTTCGACGTCTTCTTGCTGAGCGCTGCTGTCTCTCTTGCGCTTGTTCGGTCCGTTGTCGAGTTCAGGAGCCATTATTGTGGCTTCTGGAAGCCAAGAGATTTTCTTCATGGGAAGCCCACTACTGTGCCGACATGCCCATGGCAAGGTTACAGCGCCTGCCGTACTCATTGCGCCTTGTTGGGCGGCTGCCACAGAAGAATCGCTCTGGTCCCAGTGAACTGATGATATGGTCAATGTCTTCCCATATGACATTGCGCTTGGTTTCGGAATTTGCCATGTGGTAGATCTTCGATGCCAAATGTCCAAAGTGGTCGTGGGTATTGAAGAAAAGGGGTAGGACATCGCCCACGCTTGAAGATAACCAGGACAGCAGCAGACAGAGCGATAGCCATGGTGATATATACCATGAAGTAAGGGGAGACTTTTTCCGAAGACGACAGCACCTAAAGTACCCTGGGGGAGCTTTCTGCCCCTGGGCTTGCTCTGGCTCCGAAATCACCTCCGCCACCCCTGAAGTCACCTCGCCCTCCCCCTGTATTGTACCCTATGCCGGTGACGCCTCTATGCCTGTAGCGCCTTATCACCATCGGACGAGAGGATGCGATGCAATGCAATCGTACACAAGATGCCCTGAGACTCCTTCCTGTAAACTCCAGTGACAAACGCTCAAACCTGAGGAGGAGGAGCAGTCACCCTAGTCGTCGTAATCATACCGAGCTCCGAGCTCTTGGCCCAAGTGCCGTCCGGGGCGCGGCGGTAGCAATCCAGAGAATCCAGCAGACCCTCTACCACGTCCGCTCTGGAAGCCTCTACCCCCTCTACAATGGAGGGCTCCGCGACCACGGCGAATCAGGCCAGTCACGATCTCATCATCAGAGGAAACGATGTGATCCTCGCAGGTATACGCATCTATAGGAGGGTATGCGAACTCTGAAGGTCTCGGCAAGCCGCTTGGGGCGAATTAGGCCAGTCACGATCTCATCGTCAGAGGAAACGATGTGATCCTCGCAGATATACGCATCTATAAGAGGGTATGCGAACTCCGAAGGTCTCGGCAAGCCGCTTGGGGCGGGTGCTATGGCTTGTCAGTCAGGCTGCGAGGGGCTCATCTAACAAAGGATATCGGCGACAACACCAGATATAGGTATGGCTTACATGGGATCTCCCTTCTCTCTCCTGAGGGCTGCTCTTAAAGCCGCCCCACGGTCATCTTCAGCCTGGGAGACCCAGAGGCCCGAAGCATGCTGTCTTTCGTCTAACATATGAAGGTTAGCTGCCTCGGTCGCCGCCACCATGGGTACGCAGGATGCGATACCTCCCATGGTTTCGGCATCTGCTTCACTAACTGGTCTCTAGGCCGATCTGTGGGGGCTTCTCTTCTCCCTCTCGGCTCTTGCAGAAACATTCCTGCCAGCTCTCCTCGCAGTCTTTTATATCTGAAGGCCCCGTAAGCAGCACGGCGCTGTCGACATATTGCGCCTCGGACCCAGACGCCGTTGAGCATCTGCCTCGTCTTCTTGTCGGCCCCTCGGACCTGCGCCATGGCTTGCTCAATGGGTAGAAAGCGAAAGTGATTGCGTGACCTCGTCCCCCGCCATATTCGTTGGTGACCTTGACGTTGATCGTAAAGCCGTTTCCATCTTTGGGCTTGACGTACTTTAGTACGGTCTTGGGTCCTCGCAGCTCGCTTCTGCTCTCCCAGGTCCGCGGAGGGCAAGGAAGAGCCCCTGACCAGCATCGGGGGACAGTCCATCCGGCTCCTCACCATAGGCAGCCTCCTGGACAGAGAGCGAGACTGCTAAGGAAACAGTCTGGAGAACTCTTCCTGATTCCAAGGAATCCGCAAGACCATCGAGCCATCCTAATACAGGTACGTACGTACCCACAGGTGTCCCTCTTCTCAGTCGGCCTTCTTCTCTTGCTCGACCTTGTCCTCCAGGCCACCATCACGTGGCCCATACCATCTTCCACGTGATCATCATCTTGTTCAGGACTTTATATATATAATGTCCTCTTCGCCAGAATGATGATAACCTCATCCTGGAGATTGGCCCTGCTGGTGCTAGTAGGCAATTTATTCGGGGACCTTGGTGTCGATGGCAAAGCCGAGAGTCCGCTCCACGGCGAGGGTTAAACTGTGAACATCATCCAACTGGTCATAAACGGCCTCGCCTCGACACTGCGGTTGAACGAGGTTTGGTCATAACCCACAATCTCGTTGTTCCCGCCCTCATCCACGCTCTCCGGTAGTTCTGGTAGTCAAGGTCGCTGAGTATCCATCTTTTATAGCCTTCTAAGCATCACCCTGGTCTAGCGACGTGAGGTGGGTAAGAGGCATTACCAGACTTGGTAAGCTTTCTGGTAAGCAAGGTGGTTCTGGATGCCTGAGACCCCTGGACATGAGGTGAACTTGGGACATTGCCAGATTGGCCCGCATTTCTCATGGGGACATCGGCGTAGAAACGCGCTCTGGGGTTGATACTGGAGGATACTACCGTCCCGCGGATTCCGTCCTGTCTACTCTTCCTTGGTAATCCAGCTTCTTCCAAAGCTCTTCAATTCGAGCGTCTCGCTGGTTCTGCGGGATGAGGATGAATATGCGTTCTGGTCTTTCAGCACCGTTTGATGTAGTGCGACCAGACTTGGATGGACCTGTAGTAGGACCAGCATTATCGCGAGGACTCAAGTGTCGCTTTCTCGACCCGTCGAAAGGGCCAATTTCGGCGTCTCTAACGACGAATCTACATCCCAGATGCTTGTGCTTGCACGGTTCCGTGCTACCGGCTTCCGAGATATACGGAGTGGTAAAGTCACGTTTGGCCGCGCCAGCGAGGATCCTAGCCCTTCACGTTGAAGGCCGTCGCAGTCCTGTCTTTTGGGCGTCGTAAAGACCCCAAAATTGTTCCCTCATAGCTTGATGGCGGACAACACATTCCCAAGACGGACCCCTTGTGCCCCTGAGGCGGGTGTCGGACTACCCTGCCCTGGTCTGGAGATTGTCGCTCTACTCGAGCTTGGGCCGGCTGGTCTTGTTGCTTAAGGAAGCGCAGACGTTGGAGATGCCATAGTAGACTTGAGAAATCAAGGACATGGAAATGACAGTAGAACCGGACGAGTACTCGATGACGGTATCAGTCTAGCCAGGAACGACGGTATTCTCAAGAAGACCCAAAGCTCGGGTTTGATCGGATCCAGGATCTCCCTTCCCTTCTTTGTCTTGTAAACTTGTCGCCGCCGGCCTCGGAGACGGCAACTTGTACCATACACGGCAGACCCCAGGCCCATCAGCCTCTGGGGCGGCGATTTGAGCCTCTGGGGCGGCGACTTGAGCCTCCTCGGAGTTCTCGGGACCCGAAGTCTGCCGTGTATGGTCGTTAAATCAGACTTGATTACCACCTCCAGCAGAGAAGCTGGCCGAGGGATGGCCAAAAGTCGGGAATGCCCTTGGAGAAATCCTGGAAGAACAAGTAAGCGGTAAGAATAACCTTGAGGTTAACTTCAAAACGCTGGGGAGTGGTAGCAGAGGGGTTATAGTGGCAGTATCGACGGTCGAACAGTATGGATTGGATCTCCTTATCGGCCATGGGAGACATGCCAGGGTGAAGACCGCGGATGTGATACTCGTCAACCTTCAAATTTGGCATTGATGAATCTGTCCTTGACAGTGGCGAGATCGCGGTTCTGATCGCCTAGGATACCCTGGAGGTCATCAATCTTGTTATAGGTGGCATTGGCGACAGCAGGAGGATCGGCGCCAATGAAAGAATCGACGACAGGGAACGAATTGGCGACAGGGACTGAATTGGTGACAGGGAGAGAACGGGCGATAGGGAGAGGACCAGCAACAGGGAACGAGTTGGCGATAGGGAATGAGTTGGCGACGGCCAGAAGACTGGCGATGGGGTATGAGTCGGCAATAGGATACGGGTTGGTGACACCGTGACAGAGAGATGGTCGGCAACAGGGGCTGGAATAGGAGACATAGCAACAGAGCCATCAGTCTCAAAGGAAGTCTGACTTTGACCAGGAGACACAATGGGAGTCTGACTTTGAGATATTGCCGTCTTCCACCATAAGCTAGTCAGCCAACCCTTGCCAAATGGATGCATATTCTGCATCGGCATCCCGCCAAGGACAGAACGCCTCGCGCAAACTTGGAGCTCTTCAAGAGTTCCTCCCGGCCTTATCTCAGCTTTCTCAGCTCTAGGATCGCGAAGCGCGTTTTCACGATCCTAGAGGGGCTTGACCCGTCTACTCGAGAAGTCGGGTCTCCCTGGTAGCTGAGACAATGGGGGATGAAGCCCTCAAGCATACCAAGATGGTTCATACCAACTACATGGCGCAATGACTCGACACCCTTTACCAAGTCTCCGTCTCTGCCATGGTCGAGGAAAGTATGGATTCTAGAAACAGAATTCCGTGTACAGACAGGGCGGCGCAGATTCCACATTTCTCGTAGACCAGGTAAGGCATTCCGTCTGCAGGCAGGCAATAGAACCGACCCGGGCCGCGTCCTCCAGCCTGTCGATTCTCTCCTAGTCAAGGAGAACCGAGATTCTTCGGCCGAAATGCTATTGGTAGCAGAATTGGATGTAGAATCAACTCCAACCCTGTGGTTCTTCGACCAGGATCACACAAGTTCTCTCTGCCTGGATAGTGCAGATACGCTTGAGGTTGAGGGACGTTGACGATTGCACCAGACATGCTTCCGATGAAGACCATGCTACCGGGGCTCTTGCGCCCGATGAGGTGCTTGGCAACGGTAACAGCGAAGAGGTAGGTACCGTCAACGTTTCCACTCCAGCGCTTTCGGGTACCCAACGCTTACGCTCCAGAGCTTTCGGATACGGTCGATGGGGTAGTCGATGGCATTGTAGTTCCCAGCGAACCCAGCGCCTTTGCTTGTATAAGCCACTGCTCATGTTTGTATCATGAGAATGAGGACAACACCATTTTGGCCTCTATCCACCAATCGTTCATCTTCAACGGCGACCCCCCCCCCCCCCCCCCCCCCCCCCCCCAGGGGACTTCTGGGCCTCCAAGGGAGGATTGGCACCCAGCCGCTGCCAGAATTATCTCAACCCTAACTACCAGTCATGGTATCACGTGGTCTCAAGCTGGGAATCATCCACATATACTTCATGGGCATCTCTGTCGCCGTCGTCAAGCGTCCAGGCTCTGCTGCTGCCAATAGGCAGCGTTCGTGTTGGACGGTTGTTGAGGCGTAGGAGTGTTGGATCTGGTGTACTGGGCTATCAAGGCTAGCGTGTCCTGCACGCTCATAGGTTGGGTGGCAGCTGGCAGTTGGCAATTGTGCTTGTTGTGCTTGTTGTGCTTGCTGTGCTTGTTGCGCTTGTATCTGCTGCTATTGCGCTTGCATAAGCTGCACTTGCTTGAGGACGTAGGCTACTTCCGGTGTGATCTCAGACTCGGCCGTGGGGGCTTGGGGAGGAGGAGTATATGGAGGCTCCTCTTGATGGAGTCCTGCCTGAGTACATTCATCCAAGAGTATGACTTAAGGCGATTTCTCGAGGTACGGAATAGTTTCCCTTAAGCACGTCCTTAGACTGCTCGGCCAGATTTTTCCAGCCTTTGATATTGAATTCTGGGTTCTCCTGGTACATTACCAGCAGGACGAGATTGAGCGGGGACCGGGTAGGTGCCTTTCAAGACACCACCTTTTGCCTGTTCGGCGATTCGCTTCCACCCTTTGATATTGAACTCAGGGTTGTCCTGATACATAATCAGGAAGACAAGGTTGACCTTTGTCGGGTTTGGGGGTTAGCAAATGATTATCTTAGATAATATCGCAGATACCTGGGAGCTATAGCTCGAATCTAAAGATAAGAAACAAGCATAGACCCTAGCCCACAAGATGCCTAAAGGTTTCAGAGAAATAGAAAATTCTTCGATGCTTACATTGTCTTCCTCCCAAGTAGTGTTGGGCTTCTCTGGTCTCTAAGGGGGCCTTAGAAGAAGACATGGTTATTCGATCGACCTGGATCACAAAAATAAGTGTCAGCGTCTCGATTCCTCTTTTCGGCACTGCCACATCTGGCAAGACGTCCATGGCGATGGTGATACACCACGGATGTATCCTGTTACTAGCTTCGGTAAATCGCAGATATGTGACGGCGAAGGACGTCTTGTTGAATGCCTGGGCAATGGAGTTGGGCAGTTGAGTCTCACCTTCGGAATGCAGCGGAAGATATTCGCATTCGTTTCGATCATTAAGAACGAGCGGATCGCTCGTTCATCGGCACTGCCATATCATCACTGTATATTAGCCTCCAAGTTCTTGACGTATGGGCCTTCTCATGAACGCGTGGGGATGTGATCTTTCGGGTGGTCCTGGCACGTGAGAGTTTCCACCTCTTACCACGGTCGCTGGTGGCGTGACCACAATCGGCATCGCTGAGCCTCCGAATCCTATTAGGATGGGGTCAGATCGCCCGCCGCAATGACCGTTTAGAGATCAGATAGTGGAACGAAGTCGTGTTGACTCGGTGGATTGGGATGATGGAGTATGGGTAGGATGTACAGGAATGGATGGGCTGTGTGGGTTTGGAAGAGCTGGGCTGGCTTGATGTGTTTGAGGAAAGTTGACTGGTTACGGGGTTGCGAAAGGTAACCTGTATGCAAGTACCATGCCGTGACTTGGAGATGCCGCAAATGAGACACAACTGCCACCATCGTTTCTCCAGTGGTGGTTGCAGAGGACGAAACAGCCGGTAAGAAAGAGCAGAGTATGAGATGATATGACTTACGTGGTTTGAATTCCGCTACGCGGGTTATCTGCATATCCTCGAAGCCAGTCTCTGAGTGTGTTCGAATCTCTCTGCTCTGATACGAACTAGCAGCCGCTTGATGGAGAGGCATAGTTGAGTCTGTAGATGGTAAAGTAATTAGATGAGGAAGATCAAGGCTGGTGGGAGGTTTGTGATAACAAAGGATGTGAAACACGCTCTGGGGTGGAAGAGTTGTTGGGTGATGGAGTATTGTTACCTTGAAAAGCGTTTGTTTTAAGTTGTAGTCCTTGCACACTGACAGACTTAGCAACAGCCGGGGCACAAGGCGGGTGCATGCTTTCGAAAAGAGTGTAAGCGTCTCTTTCTGTGATTAACCTACCCCGTCTTTTTATTTATATCGCCCCCACCACCCGGGTCGCCGATATCCAACCCGGCCCCAAAGTTCCAAGAGGACTCGGCGAGGCTTGGTGTGTGTACCACATCTCGGCGAAGTGGAGGTTTGATGAGGGTCGAGAGACTACCTCCTTGGTAAAGCCTAGGTGTTTCTATAAATTCAGTATGTTATATATCTGGGGAAGCCAGCCCCTTTATATTAGGAATCGAAACAGCTGAAATAGGACGTGGAGAGGGGAAAAGGGGTAAATATTCCTCAAGGCACGCAGGGGTTTCCATTTCATCGTTTTTCTTGAACGAAATATAGAGCTCGAAACAATGCCAAGCGATGATGGAATTTGTATATAGAAGTATTGACTCGAGCAAAGCTATCTGGACAGCTCTGGCATCGAGTTACACAAGAGCAAGGAAAGATATTTAATGAGTGGCCGTTGTGCGCAGTTTTCATGACCTGTGTTGCTCTTTAGAGGCCGGTTCTCTTGCTGGATATGCCGACGATGGCAAGGCTTGAGACTATATATCCCCTATGCAGTCAGCAGTAGCTTCGTAATGATCCACGTATAGTGTTGGAATATCTATGAATATCCCGTTGCTAGGCTCTGTGGCCGAAGCAGGCTTGATAGAGTCCTCGGAGACTCTTATACGGGATAGAATACGCACTACTACTATATGGAAACTCTTCTAATGCCGCCGATATTGTCTCAATTTAAATGCTCTCTTCTCTGCTTTGGTTGCTTCTCATAGACGTGGGCTGATGTGAATTATATATAGGTGTCCTCAGGGGCCGACTGACTACGCTGCATAGTTGATTTCAGGACTCAGGATAAAGAGTCACTATTCTGTCATAATTGCTTGGGGAGCAACAAAGATGTGATGTCGGTGGGAGTCAGTCAGCGGCAGTATGACCAAGACGATGACGACCTCTGTTTGCGTGTCACATGGGAATTTTAAGTCTACAGATGACTGGCATAATGCCCAACCGTTTTGCACAAGTAAACAGTCATCCAGGGGGGGGGGGGGGGGGGCAAGGAGAGGATAGTAAGTAAGCTAGGTAGGCTTCGCTCAAGCCTCAAAGAATGCGTCATGTTGCCTTATTCTGATCATTCAACGCTCCCTTCTTCACGCTGGTTTCCTATGCATCCTTGATCGATGTCAGCTTACAAAGTATCTCAGGCTGGAAACATGCTCGCCTCGTGTAATCCCGCGTATAGTAATCATCCCACCCAAGTACCTGGGTTAGGTATTTATGGGCTCGCAAGCCCCAGATGAGAGAGCCAAGCGGAGGCTTTAGACTGGCGCCGTTGAAAACTAGATAAGATCCTTGGACCAGGATGTTTACATAGCCTATCAACTGTGCGGTGCTGACAAATGGTGCGGCCGCATTGTCCGCAATCATTTTCCATAGCCTTTGCGAAGAGAATTCTATTGGTCTGTTCATGTATTCATATATAAATGATGCCCATATACCGCGTCTACAATCCGTAACGATACCATCATCTGCATAACCTCGAGGCAAAATATAAGCCATCATCATCATCATCATCATCATCACCCTCTGCGTCACCCGTCACCTGCTAGGGTTTTGCCCCCCCCCCCCACGAAGAATCCACCTTTCCCCCCTTCCGAGATTTTCGCTTGACATACATAGATATCGATAACATGGCACCCGCAACTCTCTACATCGCCTACCCCAAGGGCGCCAACGTCGACATGGACTACTACATGAACAAGCACATGGCGGCCGCCCGCAAGGCCTTTCCCGAGGATGCGACTCACTACAAGGTCACGAAGACGCTCGGCGACGACGCCCCTTACGAGGTCGTCACCGCCATCGAGTTCTCCAGCACCGAGGCCCTGATGAAGATGGTCCAGAACCCGGACGCGGGGGCCATGAAGGCTGCCCAGGACGACGTCAAGAACTTCTCCAAGCTCGCGCCGGTGAGGTGGATCGCCGAGGAGGTGGCCGCTGGCCCGGTGAGGGAGTGAGTAGAGTACGCACGTACCTACCTACCTACATAGGGGGTCAGGCAGGCCTTTCGGGCTTGGACGATTCAAGGTTGAGCTGAAGGAGCACAACGACGGCATGTGAGAACTTGCGCCTCTTACCATTTTTGCTATGGTTCTGGTTACCATGGAGGACGGGCTCAGAACTTACGTGTAACCATAGCATGTATCATAGCACTGTCGACCAGGAGGAGAGTATGCTGGACCCGATCTGACAATTATGACCAAGTCCGAGAAGTACATACGTCCTGTCAGAATAACGCGGTAGCATTCAGGTGCCCCAGACAGGCTGCGTCCTAGTTACCCGGGGGGCTGAAAATCCAATATCAGTGCTGAACGAATTCTCCAATTCAATGCAATTTCATCAAACGAGGCAAAACACCATAAGAATGAGATCTCGACGTGGGTCTACCTTTATGAGAGAAGGCGCTGATGTTTGATAGCCTATCTCAGCATCCATCGACGCCAAACATGGTCAGTCAGTACATAAGTAGCTTATCCTTGCAGACAGACCATCCACTCAAACCACCTACCTAGGTAGGTAGTCACCCTCGCTTGTCCAACGGGGTAGTACTGATTGACCATTACTAGCTACATATCTATCTAAGTTACCTACACCTATCTACCATCCAGGATAATCCAACGGTCAAAACGCAACATCGCTTAAGAATGACGAGTGGTGGTAATGGGCTAGGAGTCTCTCTCTCTCTCTTCCATGCCCTCCTCCGTCGTCGGGTGGTTTGGTTTAGTTGGATGGTCGTGCCAAGGCTCATGCAGGATATATTACCGGCGTCCCGGCCAGTCGGAACAAGTCAGGCTATATTGGCCCCCCCCTGAAAACTGCCGCGTACACACATTTCATTTTGCTCTCAAGATAACACGTTGAGAACCAAAAACAGGCCCGTAGCACGCAAAATGGGACAGGGCGGAACATAACTATATCCGGGCGGCAGGAATCTTTACTTCTAACGGTCCATTTCCATGATCTTATCTCAATCTGGATGGTTCCGCGCGCGGCAGGGAGGGACGGACGGAATTATCAAGGCCGTTGGGGAGGGTCGAGGGGGGAGGGCAGAGGTTGGTGTGATCTGCTAAAAAATAAAAAAATAAAAAGTATTAAGACAGCAATAACTGCCGCTTCTCCCAACGTTTCATCCATCATCATATACATTACAATTTTCACTATCTACTACGCAAAATCCTGGGGAAGGGATCCGAACATTTTCATTTCTTGTCACTCATCCATCTATCTACCCACCCATTTATCCATCCATCCGACCATCCGTTCTTGCCACTCTGAAAAGAGAAAAAAAGAAAGAAAGAAGAAGAAAAAACCAACCATGGCCCAGACCACGATCCACCAAGGCCCCTACGAGAGCATCCCCTCGACCGCGTCCCCGGGGCTCCTCTTCCTCAAGGAGCTCCTGCCCGTGCTCGACTCGCTGGAGCCGGACCAGGCGGCGCTCCGGTCGCTCCTGAGCCCCGACGCCACCTTCACCAGCAACGCGCACCCGACCAACTCGCTCAACACCGTGCTCCCGCTGTTCGCGCGGCGCGGCGAGAAGGTCGCCCGCTTCCACCACGAGGTGTCGTACGCTTGGGATATCGCCGCCGAGCCGGGAGGATCGACGACGGCGGGGGCGCGTACCGTCCTGTACGAGTCCGTCAGCACCACCGTCTTCAAGGGCGACCCGGACGCCAACGAGGCCAAGGTCAAGGAGTTCAACATCGTCGAGCTGGCGCCCAAGAAGGCCGGCGGGCCCCTGCACGCCGTCGCGCTGAGGACGATCATGGACGCCAGCCCCGTGACCAAGCTCGCGCAGGCGCTGATCGCGAGCAAGGCGCAGGCTGCAGCTTAGAGAAAGCAGAGTGGAGGAGGGATGCTGATCCTACTTGGGGGTCCCCATGGTGAAGACAAATTGATCCACTGTCGGTTGGTGAGGTGCGGTGCGGTGCGGGCGGTGTTGGAGATGGATCTGTTCGAGGAAGGAGAACTCGCCAATTTGCTTTGACATATACATGATCAGATATCAATTGAGTTTTTAAAAAGAGATATAATTCTGCCCAATTCAATCCCCTAGGCAGGACCTGGATTAAGTTCTAGATATCTACTGTCACGCAAATTAGTAAAAAGAAAAAAAAACCACCAAGGGACCCGAAGAATTGTTCCAAACCTGCAAACCTTTCTCAGACAGTCTAGCCCTCGTCTCGATGCGGTACATCAGCAACCTACTTCTCAGCAAGCGCTTCGCTGTCGACGTCGTTCACCAGGCACCACTTCTCGAAACACTTCGCAAGCCTGACGATCGGCTCATCCACGAACCGACAGAACAGGTGTGCAGCAATCATCACAGGCACGGCGAGCAAGACCAGTCCGAGGCCCCAGCAAATGGTCCGGCCAGCCATCGTGTCGATCCCAAAAATTCCTCGCAATTTCGTGCCCGCATTGTATTCGTCCCCGTTGTAGTAAGATGCACTCCCCAGGATGAGTCCCTGGCAGATATCAAGCACGGGCCCGTGGACGATATAGACTGCGAAACTCACACGTCCCGCGTACTGCGCGAACCGGGACTCGAGCAATGCTCTGAACAGAGCCGCTCGACCAGCCGTCCACACGACAGCTACCGCACACAAGGCGAACCAGAACTTCTGAGGCCCATCGTCCCGGTCGCCGGGGAATGTCGCGGGCGTGTGGCTCGCCAGATACCGGATGAACGGCGTGTTGATCGAGTTTTCGTTGGGCCAGCCGGCGATGTACCACGTCAGAAAAATGATCGACGAGTGCAAGAAGGTTTGAGGCTCGAGACATCGCTTCCAAAACCCAGCTTTTGGTTTAGCCGACCTCTGGAGACCCGGCGGAAGGGAGAACGCTGTGGCCTGCTCCGCGGACCACAGCTGCCATTCCGCAAGCACAACGCCGGCGATAAATTCAAAGGCCGCCCAGCGGCCGCAGTGCATACAATACACGACGAATGCGGTGGTAGCGAGGACCCTGGCGCGAGTCCTGAGTCTCGATATCCCGAGCAGAAATAGGAATAAGAGCATCGAGTGGCACAGCTCGATGGGAATGGTCCACAGATGGATATCATATCGCGGATCCAGAGCGTCGTTCCAGCCCCAGGGCCAAGTGACGTGATAATAGACCGCGTCGCACCAATCTCGGAGTTGCTCGGCCAGCGATTCGCGGAAAAACCTGGGCATGAGGCCGCAGCGCACGAGCGCCAGGATACAGGCCATGCTGACGATGGGCGGGCCGAGCAGTCGCATTGGGCGGCGGAAGACGGACGATGAGAGCGCAGCGTGGAAGCCCGCAAAGCGGCGGGCGCGAATCTCGCGCAGCGGGCGGTAGGACAACGCGAAACCGGACACGACGAAG
This sequence comes from Xylariomycetidae sp. FL2044, assembly GCA_022376275.1. NCBI lineage: Eukaryota > Fungi > Ascomycota > Sordariomycetes > Xylariomycetidae sp. FL2044. Next base: position 626,538 of record JAJNOH010000026.1, on the reverse strand, counting down.
AATATGTGCACCATGGGTCGGCCAGAGAAGATGATGCGGATGAAGGGGAGCTGGATCGGCGAGGAGGGGATCCCGTCCGCCTCGTCATGGGTTCCTGGCAGGTAGAGCCCGTAGGTGGGCGTCAGGTACCGATGGTTGTTCTCGGTGTAGTGGCATATGCAGACGATGAGGGCTGCGAGGCCGCGGAGGCCGTCGAGGTAGGCAGTCGGACGTGGTTTCTCCTCAAGGGGGCTCCAAGGGATAGTGACGGTGTCCAACATGCTTCTGGGGGAGGCAGGGGGTGTCCTGAAGCTGGTGAGGAGGGCCGTCGGTGGTCGAAGGCGTGAGAGGGGGAGTAGTCTTGCCATGAAATTTGCTTTTGCCTGCCCTGTCCCAGTCGACCTATCTCTAGGATTGATATCCTCGTATCGTTGAGGATCTGCGCTTCACAGGGACACCATCGTGGTGCACTTCTGGGCGGAAAGGAAAAGCCAGGCAGGGTGGCAGGAGCGTATCCCTGTCAACTCTGCTTGGCATCTTCGTGTATTCGGACTGTGCTTTGGGGGCTTGGTACAGTAGGTTAAAAAGGTTGGGCAAAGTCAATTCGCAGATATCAATGCAGAATGATGAATATCTCTCAACGCCAATTCGAAGCTCAACATTGGGTTCCTCATTTTGAGAAGGTTTGATCCCATAGATCGAGCTTATACGCACCTATACCTAGGTAGAGGTCAGGGACTTCTATGCTGGCGCCGCTGCAAAGCCATGTTGACGTCAATGCGACAACACAGATACTCGTGATCACCGCAAATACGGAGTGCCTGAGACTGTCTTAGGTATTTTTATCCACCACGCCATCAGGACAATAGCCTGCATGTTGTACCTGGTGTACAATAGATACATAGTAGGCAGATGGGGCTTTTTCTCGGATTACGCTCGATTGTTGGTGGCTTTGAGGACCTTGGTAGATGTGTTGAGAGCAGCAAGATGGGCTTCGATTAGCGCCGGTCGAGAGAAGATCTGTAAGTTACCTACTTTTAGTGATTCTCTATGTTGTGGGGAAGCAGCTGCTGGCACCTGCCTCGGGTGCCCTGAGCCACTACCTCCTTCCAAGGTTATGTGATCTTCCTCCCCAACCCCCTCGCCATTCCCGCTATTCTTTGCCAATACCGGAGTACGTGGGGTCATTCCGCAGTTCATCAGATGATCAAGCCCTATCCAGAGCTAATTGCTCGCGGGCGTAAAATGGGTGCGAAGTAACGAACCACCGGTTTGTCCGTAAGAAAGGGGCTATTGCTTGCAGCTGGCCACAGCTGGCCGGGGTAAGAAAAGGAGAGGGACCGCGCACTACTAATAGCATCATCACTCTGCTTCGGAGGTCCAATCCAGGTTGAATACCTGCTGGTGATAAACTCAGCCATTTCTTCAAGACTAGGGAGATCCTATCCAGTACGTACAGGCGGTAGGTAATTCGGTGCGTTTCAGCAAGACAAAAGGCCGCAGTGATGCCCAGCAAAGTGTCGCTACACCCCAGCCCTCAAGCCTCTGCGACGTCCCTGCTTCCAATTTGGTATCCCTCGATACCTTCACGGGGTCGCTAGTTTCTCCGGTTGCTAGGTCTAGAGTATATTAAGCCAGAAAAACGACCTAGGTTATGTACAATTTTTATGCAAAAATCGAATTCTCTTGGTACAGGACTGCATCACATTCTCTAACGGTTCACAAGATCGCGAGCAAAGCAATCACTGGATGCCGAACACAGGCGGCAAGCATGTCCCAGATGGTCGCTTGCTAGGTTTACATCGGTCTGCTTCCTGGGTGTTTCGACTTTCTCCTTGGGAACGAGGAGGGGTCAGGAATATGAGAAAGACGGACAGGCGGACAGAAAGGGAAACCAGATGCAGGTTGAAATATTTTGACTTACCAGAGAGTAATAAATTCCCATTGTCCTGGCCTGTTCCCAAAAGAAGGCGGCGCCAAACAACCAAAACGATGGTGGATTATAATTTGAAGGTCCATGTGGAGCTGCGCCCTGGTGAAGAAACGAACCCAAAGTGTAGCTATGTTTGGAACAGCCAATAATTTCACTTTTCATAATCAGGCCTAAGGAGGTCACAGAAGGGGATCGCAGAGTCGCATATGAAGACTGGGAAGAGAAAAAGCAGATACAATTTTGGCGGACGTCGTCTATCAACTGGTCAAGATGCCGCTGTGTGCTAGACCTATGGAATCGTGAAAAAACCACCCTGATTCCCCTGGAGACGAGTCCGTCCGAGACACCCTGTCTTAGATGGATGCACATTGCGCATCTCTCTAATGCAAAACCCTATAGCAAGGCAATGGCGTTGTATACTGTTCCATATACGCCCTTGGGAACGTCTTAGATGAAAAACGTCCATGCAAACTCTCCAAACTTTTGTTCCCTGTCCCTGACTTGATTCCGAGCCTCCAAGATCGTAAGTGCATCTTCAGATCCCCGAGCACTTGTACAAACATTTCGATCCCTGGTCCAAATCCCTGTCGATCCTAAGATTCTTGTCCTCCTTTAATAATGGTTTGTCCATCATTGGTGGTAGACTCTTTATCGGCGACAGCGGGCTCCTTATCGGCATCGGCAACGGTAGAGTCTTCATTGGCAACAGTGCGCTCCTTATTGGCAACAGTGTGCTCCTCATTGGCGACGGTGTGTTCCTTATTGGCGACAGTAGAGTCTCCATTGGTGACAGTGTGTTCCTTATCGGCGACAGTGTAATCCTTATTGGCGACAGTGTGTTCCTTATTGACAATGGCAGACTCCTTGTTGGCAACAATAGACTCCTTATCGCCGATTCCAGCTTGATCTTCAAGTCCAGTCTGTTGTTGGAACGCAGTCTGTTCATTGAGGGGAGGATATTCTTCGCAGATTTCAATCTGTCCTTCGCCAATTGCAATGGTTCCTTCGCTGGTTGCAATGGGTTCAATGCCCGCCAATGTCTGTCCATTCCAGATCATGACCTCTGCTTCACAGATTCGGGCTTCTTCTTCACGGATCTTGGCCTGTGATGTAAGGATCTGGGCTTTTCCTTCTTCGATCATGGCTCTGCCTTTGATTCTGCCAGCCCGTCGTTCTTCCACCTCGCCCTGGTTGAGGATGTCATGAAAACCCTCATGAAGGGCTTGTTGGATGTCCAAGAAGTCTAAGTCGGAAACTTCGCTGGTGCCACCACCAGTACCCTTCTGCTGGTTTGCTGCTAAGATCTGTCGTATCTCCTGAAACTTTCTTTGGGGTCCCCACCAGGGCCAAGCTCCCTAATACTTGTCGACATGGTGGATCAGCCAAACAGGAATCATGATCAGGATGACACAGGAATAGCCAACAGTAAGTCCGATCAGTCGTAAACCAGTGAGAAGAGTCGCATGAGTGTAGGCGTACAGAACTCCACGCTTGACAATGACCAGAACGGCAACCAGGGCGAGAATCATGGTGAAAAATACCATGAAGTACGGTGAGAGTTTTTCCAGAGACAGAAGAGAAGTTGACAGCGTGGGAAGACCAACAGGGACTTCGCCACTAAGGGCTTGCTCAAGGTAAGATGCGACAGAGCCCATGGTCGCGAGTCGGAGTTCAGAGGAGCTGATTGGAAAGGAGTTGGGAATTGTATGAGGCAATGGAGGCCCTTTGGTGGACGAGGGTATGGGAACGATGAATACGAGTGAGTATGGAATCGCGACCTGTGGAGCAGAAGATTCACCCCGACCGTATGACTTCTCAGTTAGAATCGCAGTTGATGTGGTGGCGACAGAAGTCGCGTATTGTTGATGATTGTTGTTGCGACGCGTCGTCGCGGGCTGGAATCGCGTGCTGCAAACGCGGTTGCTGATCTGGAGATGCCTCTGAACTTCGTAGATTGGAGTAATTAACTAGAGAAGACAAAGGGCGTTGATGATCGGTTTGCCCGGTCGCAAATGGTGATGAGTTGTGCACGTCGCCAATGATTGCGATGTTGTTGTTGTTGCGTTGTGGATGGTCAGGAAGAGATCAGGAAGAGACCAAGTAGGGAAGTAGTTGTTTTTTTGTGGAGTGGGGGATGTTGGGTCAGAAGAGGAGGGGCCAGTCAAGATACTTGTACGTGTCAACACACTGGTGGGTAGGAAGAGGAGACGGGAGCACGTGTTGAGAGGTAGGTTGATGGATGTAGGAGTGTGGATTCACAGGGGCTGATTCTCTCGTAGATAGTCGCCGCTTCCTTTGAGGATGAAAGGTTTGCACGGGATCCAAAATAGCTTTCGGCTAATGTTTCATCAGCACGCCGCCTATAGCCAATAGAGGTATCCGCCAGTAGACCGTGATGGCAACAACGACGCTGTGAATCCCGTGCCTTCCCCCCAGCCTGATCTATGCAAAACTCGGTGTTTTGGCTCATCCGAGTTTTGCATGACCGCGTGAATAGGGACCTCCAGGCCTTTGACTTCTATCAGGGCACCCAAACCTTAGCTGTTTGCTTGATCCTGCCGGGTGATCTTTGTGTAGGAGGATCAAACCGCCATTCTAATTCAGCACCCCTTCAAGCTCCTGTTATTCGGCTCCCGTGATCTCCCTCCATGGCCATGAAGCAGATCCTGGACTTAGCGTTGACCTATGAATCTGTATGAGTAGGTGCTCTCTCCTCTTTGATGACCAAGACTCTCCCACGTGGTTCAGGCTTACAGCCCTAGTGTTTCTCCTTTTCAACACAAATAACTCTAACACACATACCCTCTCTCCTCTCCTCGTTAATCACCAGCTCCAGATCCCTACACCAATCAAGCTTGGCCATATCATCCCATCCTGGCACACAAAGCTCGATCTCCAAGTTTCTCAGGCCCTTCAGAAGCCCTAATCCATCACTCTGACTCACCCAGTCCTGGGCTAACCCATTACCACTTCTCACACTAAGGTTTTGTCCAATTCCCCGTGTGCCGCCCCTATTATCCGGGGATGTCATCGCGCCAGATCCAGATCCAGATCCAGATCCATCCGACGGTCCGCAAGCGCTGCCATCATCCAGTATTTGGAGACGCAAGCCTCGTAACCCGTTGGCCCACGACTCACACATATCCTTCCATTCGGCCGAGTACATACCAGAGAGATCCTTGGCCAGAACCTCGAGTCGCACATACCGCATACCGGCTGTCTGCCACGGTTGGAGGTTGTTGATAAAGCAGCGAGCACCCCACAGTCCAGAAGCAAACCAGTTCACGAATACGAACTCGTTGAGTTTGAACGGCAATTCTCGACATTCGTTATATATTTGCTTATTGGTCAAGAGAAGGGCAGTAGGAAGGCCGGCAAAGGGGCGATGAGGGGATAGGGAGGGCTGTGACACGGATGATGAGGACAACTCGGTGGTGTGGTCACCTGGTCCTGAGGTCGACCAGGCTCTGGAAGACGGTTGTTTCTGGAGACTGTCGAGAGCTGCCAGGGCTCTGTCATAAGAAGCGGGACAGGGCAGTGCCGCGGCGTCCATGATGATGCTATTTAAGACACAGGCCTGGTGAACTGGGGGCGGATACCATGGAGCCAATTGAGTGAGCTTTATTGGGTTCATCCTATGCAAGCACTCATAAACTTGCTGTCGTATCTCGAAAGGTAGGTCCAAGAAGCGAAAAATGCCCTTGTCTTGGTCAGGTTGAGAGTCATGGTTGGCGTGGCTCGTGGGAGAGTCTCCTTGATGATCTTCGGGATTGTAGCAGACCCCATCCTCATCCCCTCCCATGCTATTCCAGAGCAACTCATCCATCATTAACGCCTGGAGCCCAGTGAGTCCTTCTTTGCCGACAAGTTGAGCAGGAAGCGAGTGATCCTCCAGACCTCGGAAAACGGAGTCGTACATGGTGCTGAGCGGTCAAGCAGATCAATCTGTATCAAGAAACAGGGTCCAGGTATGTTGAAAACTCGTCCAAAAGAAACGATGTCGAAGTCCACGGAGAATGCAACTGGCTGGGCTACCGGGGAAAATGTTTTAAGTATGTTGGTCTCAAGAGCGAGTCCTGGGTGTTGGTAGATGGGATCAATGCAAGGGGTCAGGCTCACATATATGCGATTTGGGAAGGAGAGCTGACCAGAAGGATGATCCCCCGGTGCGAGAGCACCAACCATTTCTTGATAGCCTCTGCGCATTTCAATTTCCATTGCACCCATCCCATACCACTACATCTCGAGGATATCGTCTTATGTGGGATGCACAAGACTCCCTAGCTTCGATAGTCTCCGCCCTGTCGTTCAGTCTGACCTCATCTCCAATACCCCGGATCCGGGTGGGCCCTACATCACCTCTCAAGCGGGCTGTTATCTAGACAATGGCACATCGAAGCTTCTTCACTGCTTGCCAGCCTCGACGGACCTATGAGACATGGCACAGAAAATAACACAAAGGGGGGTCGGATAATAACAGCGAGACAAATGTCGAGCCGTTCTTCTGGGCTTATTGGACTAGCAACAGCGGGAGGGTTCTGAAAAAAAAAAGGCAATTATCTTATTGGAAATTGTATACGAGAGAGAGAGAGAGAGAGAGAGAGAGAGAGAGAGAGAGAGAGAGGCTGCCTTTGCTCGTAAACGCTGACGCCATCCATCCATCCATACCCGGACTGGATGTCAGCTTCAGCTTTCCCTAACCTTGGCGGAACCCGCTAAGTTACTGTAAACGGGGGCGGCCGCGCGTGGAAATCTGGAACAAAAGAAAAAAAATTAGAGATAACGAGAGCATGTAAGTACGATCGCGACGCTGCCCTGTCGAAGTTGAAGGAGGAGACTGGAGCAACAAAGTTGAACTGGTGATGGGCCCAGCCCAGCCGAGTCGCGATACGATACGGTATGATTCAGCTGACTCAGCCAGGCTCCGTGGGCTAAATCCAGGCAGGGGGGACATCCAATGGATTGCTCTTGGGGTTCACGAAGTACGACGCATACCGGTATGTATCTATGTTCGTTCTTCCACTCCTTTGATTACCTACCTTACACATAGTACAGCCTGGCCTATTCACCTATCCTATCTTTTTTTACCCTCTTATTATTTGACAAAGGATATGTATGTGAGTTTGACCCTACGCACCAGATCTGCCTGTGCGGATATATCTTGATGTCCTTAGTACACCAAAATCTACTACCTACCTAATGTTTTTCTATGGTATATAAAGTATGTATATGGTGAAGCCTGGTTATAACGCACGTCATGCTTATGTTCCCTGTGTAGGTGAGGAGGTCCTTCACGTCGAGTCGTGCCATTTTCACACCCCCCCCCCCTTCCCTCTCCATGTGCCCAAGTACATAAGTAGAATACATCCTTGGATTGGTAGATCGTCACAATTTTGCAAGTCAGGCATTTGTATCAATATAGACTACCTAGGTAGGTAGATACCTACCTAGATACTCCGTAAGTACCTAGGTAGTGGAGGCTACATTTCACGGGAGATACGATATCCCAGAGTCTCTCTGCCAAACGTTCAAGCATCCAGAGGTGAGCGAGCAGATGCTTGGTTCTCGTCGTCGTTTCCTCTCACCCCCATATCGCCGCGCCGCGATGGTTTGACGTTAATGACATGCGGAAGGCTGTTACCCAACTCGCTCGCTCGCTCGCTCGCTTGCTTGCTGCTGACTCAAGAAGACACCGCGTACTGTGTATGGATGCTGAACCAGAGGAACCAGAACCTGCTGCCGGGTCACGGTCGGGTTTGCCGTGACATCTCCCTCCGGACTGTGTGGTGCGAAAGACAACGTAGGCAGGTTATCAGATCGGCAGGGGCTTTGCGCCGAAAGACAGCTTTACCTTCTCGTCCTCTTGTGGTATTAGCCCCCTTTCCTCCGCTATCTTGGTGAGGTTCCCACATTCAGCGACCATATTCATTCTGAGCGCGTAGTCCCGGCTCTCTGATCACCTGTTGCTCGCGTTGCTTGTGTGGGGTGATAGAACCATCTCGCAGATGGCCTTCAGTATACTAGTCCGTACCATCCCGTTCAGCCAGTCACAAATTCACCCCGCGCCGCAAACCGCATGACATTCTCGATCGATGCACCTTCGACCTCATTCGTCGTGACGGCAGGGGCAGGCGGTGGCATCGGTCTGTCGATGATCATGATATCATCATCGCCTGCACCACCAGCACCACCAGCAGGACCTCCCCCTCTCGGCTGTCCATTCCCCCCTTCCTCGTCTTCGTCATCCTCATCGTCGTCATACTCATCATCGAAGTTTCGCCTCAAACCCGTCCTCACATTCTCGACCCCCATCTCTCGCTCCGCGGCGGTGAAAGGGTCGCTCTCCTCGTTCATTGCGTATTCGATGATTCGGCTCACGCAAGCGTCCCTAGCAGCAGCCCAGTTCTCCTCGAGCTCCTTCTCCTGGTCCTCCAGTCTCTTCTTCTGCCTGTCAGCCTCTACCTCTTCCGCCGCGCCACCACCGGCAGTAGTGTTATTATTTCCAGTATTCGTAGCCGTAGAAGTAATGCCGGCCGCTGTGGCGAGCGTGCTCCGTCCCTCGGCCATGGCGGCCTCGACATCGGGCTCAGGCTTCTTGCGCAGGAGCTGCGAGAGAATGTTTTGTTGGGTTCGGCCCGGGAAGTTGGTAGAAGGGTGGACGGCGACGCGGCTCAGGAGGCCGCTGTGCTGCGCTAGGAGATTCGCAATGCTACTCAGATTCTCCTTCAGGATGTCGGCGGAGTTCTGAAGGGACTCTCTGTTTTTGCGCGAGGTCAGCTAATTGATTGCGCGAGGCAGGTAACTGCATACAAGGTCGATACAATGACGTGGAGGTGGCATTAGGAAGTTTGAGTAGCTTGCAATAACTAGCACCCTACTCTGAGATGGACTACTGAAGGTAAGGAGGTAGGAAGGCGATGCTTGCACGGCGGCCAGAGTGACAGAACCGCTTGGACCACGACAACTTACAAATCCGGCAGAGGATTGCTCATGAAAACCGAGGTTTTTAGACTCTCTATGTTGCTTGAGAGCTGCCATAGCTTCTGGCGTGTCTGCTCCACAGCCTTGAGCTCCTCCGGTTTGAGGTTGAGGGAAGCCATGGCGACTTGTTCCGTTTCGTATCGTGTGGGCAGAGGCGAAAAGGTCAAATAGCTTCACTGTACAGTCGGTGTCAAAGGCCTCTAACAGATCAAGATTCTCATCAGCGCATTAGGTGAGAATTGCACGGCATGCAAGGGATGTAATAAAGAAAATGCAGAATGGCAGCTGCCAGCTGCCAGCTGCCTTCGACGTAAAAAGGCTGGGGATGACACTAACCATATCAGGTAAGCGTAGTACCTAATCTGATCGGAACCCTGAAACGCTAGCCCAGTTGTATCCTAGTGCAAGTTTAAGTACTGTACACCCCCTGCCCCCCTCCCCTCCGCCTCCCCCTCCTTGGCCTCTATTACAAGCTGTAGTCTAGTACGTAGCATGTCAAATTCACGCGTATGCCACGCAAGCCAATATCTGGGGAGTGACGGATCAACCAACCCGCCAATATCCTCCGACGGTAAAAAGGGGAGACAAGGAAGGGGGCAGGGGGGCCACTGGGATGCGATAGTCCATTGATCTTCAGGGTTCTTTCCTCTTTCTAATCTCACCCCCCCCCCCTATCTCCTTGACATCGCCGACACTTTTCAACTTCTCGCAGAATCACTACCGTGGCAACCATCACTCATATATATCTTAGATTTTAATCAGCTATCAAAGTAGATACGCGAAGATCCATCCCAGTACACTTTTATCTTCCTGTGAGCGAACCCGCAGAACTCCAGAGATCGTAATCCAGACCGCCATGGCCCATATGTGACAAGCGGATGTGTACCATAACATGACATCAATTGACGAAATCAGAAGAAAATGTGGCAAAGATAGGTATCTCGTGCTGCGTAGACTGCATGGTAATTCCACCGCTCGCTTGACGAAGAAAAAAATAATGAATCAAATGCGTATAGTGTCGGACGATACAATGCGATGCAGATATGCTGAAAATGCCATGCTGAAAGAATGGTGACGACTGAGGATTACCATCGAAAGAATGAGTCATAAGCCAAAATTATTTGGGTCTCTCCTGTTCGTGAACTTCACTCGCCATGGGACCCGGCCTGGTCGATGATGATGCTTCGGGTTTCCTTGCCGTACTTGTCGACAGGCGGGTAGCGAGCTCGACGTTCCAAATCATCCAGGGGCAGAAATGAACGGATATACCTAGTATCCTGTCAGTCAACTCATTCCATCCACATTTTTCAGGGAGTGTGGTCATACTTGTTGGTACCGTTGTCATCAGGGTTATAATCCCAGGGGTCGAACTTGCCCTTCGTCAGGGCGCCCCAAACAAGCCGACGCCTTCTTTGCGAGAGGAAAACGGCTTGAGTGATAGCATCAAAGTCCCAGCGAGCCCTGGCCTCCACTTCGAATTTCAGGAACTTGGTCTTCGCTTCCTCCTCATACGCCGTTAAGGGCTCTGTCTTGTGTACCAGCTGAGCTAGGTTGACCAATTCCAGGGGGTCCTTCTCCAGGTTGAAGAGCTGAGGGGGATCAGTCGGGCAAGTGATATACTTCCAAGCGCCACGTCGGATCATCATAAGCGGGTTGATGGTGCCCTCGCCCGTGTACTCAGCGATGACGGTGTCGTGGCCTTCTTGACCTTGAAGGTGGGGAAGCAGTGAAAGCCCGTCCATGGGAAGGCCAGGAATAGGTGCTGTGCCGACCAGGTCACACAATGTGGGCAGAATGTCTAGCGTCGAGACATTCTGCTTGACACGGCGAGGGGAGAATCGCCGGGGGTCTGAAAACAACAGGGGTACACGGACGGACGACTCAAAGTAGCTCATCTTGTACCTAATTAATCATCAGTAATTGAATACCTATTTTCAAATTTTGTGAGAACTCACCACAAGCCACGTTCGCCAAGCATGTCACCATGGTCGCCGCTGAAAACAACAATGGTGTTCTCATCCAAGCGGCATTGTCTCAAAGTGTTGAGAAGCTTTCCAATGCAGTCATCCACGTAGGACACGGCGCCGTAATAAGCGCGTCGTGCCCGCTTGATCTGCTCGTCGGTGAAGTCTTCGTCCCAGAGATCACAAACCTTCATCAATCGCTTGCTGTGGGCATCCTGCTCCTCCTTGGGGATCCTGACCTTGGGGAGTGCAATATCGACACCTTCATACATATCCCAATACTTTTCCTCAATAGTGTATGGGTCATGAGGGTGCGTTAGAGAGACCTATGAAGAATATAAGATTAGCTTAACAACAATGCAAAACTGAATTTGTCTCTCCCTTGAGTCTCGTGCCAAGTTCGTCAGACCGCTATTTCTGTTCTTTCTACGTACCGTCAAGCAGAAGGGGCGGCTATCCGGGCCTTCCCGGACCTGATCGTATAGGAATTGTTTGGACTTGTACATGACCTCCTCATCATAGTCGAGCTGATTACTGCGTACACAGGGTCCAGCCTGGTGGATGGAGCTCGAGTTGTGATACCATTCTAACCGCCGATCTGGTTCATCCCAGTTCACGGCCCAGCCAAAGTCTCCGGGATAGATATCGCTAGTGAGACGAGTCTCATAGCCGTGAAGTTGATCACCCACGAAGTGCATCTTACCAGCCAGGGCGGTGTGGTAGCCCTTGAGGCGCAGGTAATGCGCGTACGTTGGTACATCGCTGGCTATCTGGGAAGCGTTGTCGTAAGCTCCGATCTTCATCGGCAGCTGCCCAGAAATGAGGGACATGCGAGAAGGAGCACACAGGGGAGAAGGGCAGTAGGCAGAGTCGAATTGGACCGACTTTGCTGCCAGAGCATCAAGGTTGGGTGTGATGATCTGAGATTCAGGGTTGTACATCTTGAGCAGGGGGGCGGCTAATTGGTCCGCCATAATGAACAGAATATTGGGCTGCTTGGGAGGTTGAGGGAGGGTGGCTGTAGCAGAAGCAGGAGATGAGGATGGGGTGGGATCTCCTGCTGAGCTAAACCCGTTGCTTAGATGAGAATCCGGCATCGTGTTAACGTCAGGAGCCATTGTCCGCATGGGGAATCAGATATATCAAGTAGGCTGGCTCAGAGTAGGTAACACAGAGAAAGGGGATACCTCGTGAGATAGATGTGAGGTAGGAGATATATGAGAAGCTGAAGTTATATGACCCTGAAGAATCTTGGACCCGACTTGAGCTCGATAGAGGGAAGAAGCAACTTATTTAAGCTCAGGGAGAATCATAACAAACTGAACGGAAACTAGAAGCCGGAGACACGGAGGATGTAAGAGCCAGGAGTCGGCATTAGTCAATAGTAGATTATAGTGATGGGAAATAGAGAGACAGCACAAGCAAGATATCAATGGCTGCTAGACAAGCGAACATTGAATGAAGGACAATATTAACCCAGGGCACGGGGAGTGGCAAGCAGGATGTGTCGATGTCGGTGTATGATAGTTTCCGTTACAAGAGGAGAAGGTGAAAATGAAGATCTAGATAATCTCCTCTACATAGTACGGGAGAATCGGGTCGTTTTCTGCTGGTTGGCGTGAGAATGTCGAAGTATGGCGACAGTTGACACCGCCTTTATTGGTCGTGGGGCTCTTCATTGATAAGAAGACGCCAGCCAGCGAAACTAGACTGCTAGAGACCACGCAACCCCTGAAACCTCGCTAACCGGTGGACTTATTCTGCTTAAAGCGCTGGCTTACGGTCTAAACGGTGAACCGAAGATCACCGTATAGGGTATAACAGCATATCTGCTTGCATAAGTGGGTGTGACTAGTCTGGGTAGTGGAGTGCAAGTCGTCTAACGTCGTGCTAGCGCGTGCAGGTCCCCGGCAGGGCTAACGTATCAAGCAACGCATGCATCTAGACAGTTTCCAGAAGCACCTCTGGGCCTATCAGGGGGAGGTTTCAACCCTATTCGGTCGACGGTCGCATCCATGGATCCAGCATTTGTCTGATCAGCAAGGGGTCGAGTTTCCAGGGTCTTGCTTTTCTCGACGGAGACAACCCCAGGGGGTGCAGCCAGCGCTATTCACCTACGCACCACCACATACGGTAGTATTTACACTTTTGTCAGAGGTTGCTGATCTTTCTAGCTTGGACGATGACGTGCTGGCACCAAACAATCAAAATAAAGTGCTCGTGGAAATCCGGGGTATCAGCTCCGTCCATCATGACTGGAGCGTCTGGTCACAGATACTCCATAGAGAGACTTTATTAAAGTGAATCAATGACGATTCCACGATTCTGTGGATCCCCCGTCGGTATCTGATTCATACTTGCTGCAAGCTCTCACCAGGCACCAGGCAAAGTTTCAGATTACATCAGCAGACTGAGCACGCCAGAGTTGCTGATACTCACGCAAGAGTGGCCGGCGCACATTTCGTGAGTTCTGTCGGTCCAGAGTCCGTGGGAAAGTTGGATTAAAATCTCCACCGGAGAAAACTACGCACCGTGTTGCGTGTCTAACAGCAATCGGATCTACATACCTACTATGTAGGTAACTGATATTAATAGATAGGCCTGGTGTTCCATTTACCGAGATTATTATGTGAACAATCACCACCGCCAACAAGCAACACAGCCCAACCGGGAGGACACTAGACGCCGACTTATTAAGGACGACAGAATGGACAACCAACCTATCATTGGTGCGGGCACCTATCAGTTCCGATATCGCTATCCAGCCTTCCATCTGTTCCCTTCCCGGTCACCGGTCATCTTTTCCCTCTCCCTCTGGGGGGTTTTTTCTTTTTTTTTTCTCTTTTTGTTGGTCAACGAAGGTCACCCTAGGTTCGTTATCATTAGCGCAAGTGCAGATGCAACAATGACGAGAATGACAGACATACATACCATAGCCACAGTACACGGTAGTAGGTAGGTACCAGGCGTGACCAAAGCGCATTCCGCTTCGCCGAGCACGTCTCGAGTCCGTCCCAATTGACGCCTGAAAGGACATTTCATTTTGAGAAATATAGATGTACGTACCACAGTACTGAGTAGGTACGAGGTAGGTATGCGTACGCATCTACGCACACATCCAGGCGGAGCAGATATTCATTTACCTACTTACTTACTTATTAGTATCTGAACGTTTATCAGCCAGTCCCCCCCCCTTTTTTTTTTCTCTTTGTCACATGTCGCCTCCCTTCCAGATGCATATGCATCATAACCTCTTTTCTTTATATATCTACCTACCTAGATAGCTACCTACATACCTACATACCTAAGTACCTAAACCATCACCCGTCCAAGCCTCTAGCCCTCCCTCCTATGCATAAAGTCACGCCTGAGGGACGTCTTTCGTCTCTTCCAGTCTCTTATAGTACTCTGCTCGCTTCCCAGATCCGTAAACGGAGGCGGAGACTTTTGGGGGGGGGGGGGGGGGGGGGGGGGGGATTCTCGCCTAAATGAATAGCCGAAGTGGTAGGTGCCTAGGTAGGTATGTATGACTGACTTGCTTTCTTTCTTATCAATGCCGGGCCGCTTAGGCTTGTTCGGCAAGGCTTTATTTGATAGATCGGTCAGGATCAGCTATCGGTTTATTTCATTGCAACGGCTCTAGAACGGTGGTGGTGGTGTGGTATTTTATTATCCAATGGAGGAGGAGGAGGAGGAGGAGGAGGAGGAGGAGGAGGAGGAGGAGGAGGAGGACGAAGATCAAGGCCAAGAAGCATATGAGAGAAATATATTATTAGGTATTAGGTAGGGGAGGGAGCTCGCTTGCTGAAAATGGATAATAACTCTTGGGATCATAGCCAGCCAGCCAGCCAACCTTTCACACAAATACTAGTGTTGACCACCATCGACCATCCAGGTGTCTTCATTTGTTCTGCTCATCTTTATCTCTATCTCTATCTATCTATCTATCCTCTGCGTCTCGTTGTTGGGCCCTTGCTCTTTGGGGTCGGCGAGGATGTTACACCCGCACCCGTACCCGGTGGACCGGCAGCGGCAGCGGCTGTCGGTGCCTCCTTCATCTTGCCTCGAACCTTGGCCGACGGGGCGTTCCAGTAGTAGACCATCTGCGCGGCCAGGATGCAGTTCAGCGCGAACCCGGCCACGAAGCCGTACAGGATCAGCTTATCGTCCACCTCCTGCAGCGTGGTGAAGATGCGCGAGAGCGAGCCGGCGAGATAGTTGAAGGCCTGCATGTTTGCAAATGAGCCACGTAGCCCAAGTGATTAGCGAGCGATCAGAACCAGGATTGAGTGATTGATTGGTGAAAAGCAGCCCCCCGACTTTTGTGTGTCATTTTGAGGAGAGATTGCTTGTTTCTTGGGTGGAGCTTACCGTGAAAGCGCTCAGCTGTCCCGTTCCCCCTTGTTGGAAGATAGCCAGGATCTGAGGGATCTTGCTCGCCACGCCCAGGACTCCAGCGCCCGCCTGCAGATAGCTCAGGCTCTGCATGTCTAGGAGATCGCCATTGAACAGCGTGACGACGCTCGTAGCCAAGGCGGCGACGAAGAGCGCGGCGGCGCTGGCCCGCCCGCTGTAGTTCAAGACCAGGACGGTGATGATGACATTCTGGCCGAGTATGAGGGCGGTCTCGCCGTAGGTGCTGAAGGGGAAGCTGTGGCGGAAGTTGTAGGCGAGCGAGATGAGGTACGACGAGGTCTCGAGCAGGTAGGACAGGAAGCTGACGCCCGAGGCCGACTGCGACTGGACGAGCTTGAGGATCTGCGGGACCTTGACGATGGAGGAGGCGCCGATGATGCCGATGCCCAAGCCCTTGGACACGGCTAACTTCAGGCACTCGGTGTCGGTGGGGTCGAGGTTGAGGACCAAGGTCTCGTAGCAGGCATCGCCAATGATAGACACTCCGAGATCGCGGATGGGGGCCGGGAGGCTTTGGGTTATGGGTTGCAAGGGCTGCAAGGCGGTTCGGATGGTTTCCATCTTTCTTGGCTGGAGCTAGATGCACTCACTCACTCCTCACGGCACAATCTTTTCGCCAGAGACTAGAATCGCGGGTGTGCTGTCGGTGGTCGGTCGGTCGTTTGGTCGGTAGGGTTGTATTGGGCTTTCGTCTTTCGGCTAGCTGTTAGAACGGCGAGCAAAAAAAACAGAAGCAAAGGAATGGATGGAAGCAGGAGTCAAAGCAAGCGACCTGGCAACCTTGAATGAGGCTGACTGACACAACACGTACTAGCTACGTATTTTTGCAGCACTATTGAAAATCGTCAGACCCCGAAGCCAGGGTTCAAAGCCAGGGTTTAAGTACCTTGTACATGTCCCCATTCCTGTCACATGTGGAGATGCCCCGCATCCATTGGGGATAGATCATAGAGCCCCCCAAAGTAAAAAGTTAGGACCAACTCGCCCTGCATTATGTATCAGTAACACCTCCGGGATTATAACATCATCTCTCAACAGTCGCTCTTATACTGCATTACCAACAACCCTGAAGACACATAGATTCACTCTCACATGCATAGCTTAAAGAAAAGTTGACGAGCTTGTATATTAACTGTACCAGCAATGTATGTATGCAGGGCTAAGGGGAACTGACCAGATGGCTGTGTCCAACTTGATGCCACCCATGAACTAGAACCAGTTCTCCTAGGGAGGTTGGCAACCTGCATACATAAGAGCATCATGGCAACAGATCACCGGACTCATGACTTTTCCATCGACATCGACATCTGATTGGTCCAGCGAATCCTTCGAGTCCACGTCCATCCAGCTTCAATATCACCTGTCCAAGTGACGAAGATCCCGAACATTCTCCTATCTCAGAATGGGCCGCTGTAGACGAAGGTTCGTGTCAGAGGATCATTTGGACTTCGATTTGCTGTTCATGTACTTGGACAGAACCCGCTGACAGTGAACGAGGTGCTCGGCAGGCTCCCAGGTATTGTCGTCGTCAGAATAGTTGGCCCACTTGACGAGATACTCAGTTTCCTTGGTCTTCTTGTTTCTACGCTCTCCCATGATGTGCTCGACAGCCCACTCGCGTTTGGTGCTCTTTTTGGCACTACCAGTACGCTTGGATCGCTTATTCTGCACAGGCTCCTTGACTTGCACAGGTCTCTTGACCTAGTAATGAATGAGTTATTTGCGTGCCAAGATATCAGCCTGCCATGAGTACTTACAGCCTGTCCGGTAATCTGGAGGTTAGCAGCCCCGGCTGCAGCTCGGCTTGATCGACGGAGGGGTCCGGCAGTCTCCTCTGTCTTCTTTGCGACAATACGACCTGGGCGGCGAATAGCAGATGTATTGGCGGTGCTGGCATCAGGAGCAGAAGTGCGGGTGGCAGCATTCTTCGAGGGTCTACCACGACGCTTGGCAGGTGCCTCCTCAACATCCTCAGACGGTCCAGCGACAGCGTTCTTCATGGCGCGGCCTCGCTTACGACCACCTTGGTTCTTGCCTGCGTTGGGTGCCTCGCCCTCTTCATCTGCATCACTGTCTTCATGCGCCATGCGGACAACAGTCAAGCTACCCCAGACGTCAGCTATGCCGCATGATGATCGGTGAAATATGATGAAATGAATATGGGCTTGGGAGGAATCAGGCAGAGACTTACTGAGACACTGGAGGGATATCATTAGCATCATCATTGCTGCTGTTATCGTGGTCTTCAACAGTACCACCCTGGTGGTCAGCGAAGACATCAGCGGCCATGTCGATTCGGCCCTCATCGGCCTCACGAACTGGAGGCATTGTCGCCGTGAATTTCCTCACGAGGAAAAGTTGGAGTAGAATGGGACTATGTCGAGGAAGAGATTGTCAAACGCGGTGCTGTTCCACCGAGAGATTGGCCAGACGTTGCAGGTAGAGAGAATCTGGCACCGGTTAATGTTAATACTTGACAAAATCGGCAGGGTGGGGGACGGTGTATAGTGAATGTTGTTGTTGCTGTTGCTGTTCCTGGGCTAGGTAATAGTGGGTGGCCTCGTGTCTGTGAGATGAAAGTGTGCACGGGAAAATGTGGGTTCAGACTCAGGGAAAGAGCAGTGCAGAATAAGCAACCACGGCACGTGTGCAGCAGGTAGCCGTGGCAGAAGAAATGAAAAATACTGGTCAGGGTACCCAGGTACCTACATGTAGGCAGTAATGAGAGCAAGAATGGTCATCCTGATCACAAAACGCCACTTTTGTGAATATGGGCACGGGATAAAGAGGGATAAAGGTGGACAGAGTCTATGTGTCTTGGAGCTCTTCATCCGTTCTATCCACGCTGGTAGAAGATGACTGCATAGGACCTTGGCTCTCTGTGGTGTAGGAGTGTATCTGGTATCTGGTATAGGGAGACGCGCGGACTTGAGCAGAAGACTTACGCGATGAGCATAGGTACGTGTCCGACTTGACGCGAAGATGTTGCGGTGTGGTGGGTATGTGTGTGTGATCTTGAGGGGGGTGGTGTGTGGTTGCAAACTAAGTTGAAATTTGAACTAGAAAAAGGAATAGATATGTTAACTTGCCTTGTATCTGGAAATCTGATTTGACTGGATCCAAGACCTCTGAACGTGTTGAGTGTTCAGCGTAGGTGACCAGGTTGTTGCTGATGGTGGTCGGAGAATAAACCAGGGTGGTGCTTGAGATCTTAAAGAGGGGAGAGAACAACAAGGAGCAGGAGGAGGGGTATAGTAGCTCCAAGGTTGAAGAGAAGTTAGCTCAAGGAAAGTAGTATTCACTAGGCACGTGATGATAATAGAAACGTTCTCTGAGAGAAGAAGCTGCTTTACTGAGTTGGTGCACAGGAGAGTCACTACAAGGTACAACACCTAGGTATCATGGTCAAGTTGCGTTGCCATTATGTACCGAGGTATCAAGCCTGACAGCTATCCATCCGATTTTCCCAACTTGGGACTGACCATGAATCACTCAAGGGCTTACAAAGGCAACATGAGGCCGTGCGAACACAGGGGGTTCTCTAAGTGAAGTCACGAGCCTTCTCCCAAGTTAGGTGCTCTTAAAAAGAAGCATAGCTAACAATAGAGGCACGGAGACACCAGACATGTTATCTATCATCAAAGAGCTCTCTGAACATCGACTATATGAGACAGTGGAGAAGGGGTTTACTACTGTTGTAGTATTCAAGTCACCTCCAGGGCTATCATTCTATACTACACTATGCTCATGCAGATATACAGGTGGTAGGCCTCTAGCCATAGCCAGCCAAGCCCCTATTAACACCACTACTCTTTGTAGTATGCATTTTCCCGGCCAGAAAAACACAATATAGCATGCTGAGACTCAAATAAAGAAGGTAGCACTGAGTCCTGTGACATCCATACACTTAATCAACATCTTCTTCATAGTCGTCGGGCAACTCCTCAAAACGACCCTCCTGCACAGCTGTTCGTACTGGGTTCTCAGCAGTGATGACACCGTTCGCCCGTAGCCTATGAATAATTAGTAGTAGACCCGGATCAGTGAGAGACTAGATGTACCTTTCAAACAAGACGAATAATCTCTCGGCTTCCCGTTCTCGTTCAGCTTCAGTCATCTCGGGGCCCTCCGGCTGTCGTTCAGCATCAATGAACTGACCGGTCACGGGGTTTACAGGCCTGCTAGAACTGCCTTGTCCGGTGCTGAATGCCTCGGAGGCATTTTGGGGAATGGGCAAGTTCCTGTTATATAGGAAACCTGATGCAAAGCCGTATCCAACGTTTTCCACAAATTTTGAAGCATCCTTGTCCGACATATCAAACAGAAGATCTGATATGCCCTCCCGCAGTTGAGGCGTCAGTGGATTGGTGGAGTTCTTCAGTAGCCACGATGGCAACGAGCTCGTCCGTCCAAGAACCTCATTTCTGTCGGCTTCGGTGGGTAAGAGATGGGATCTCATCCAGGCTCTCACATCGTCGGGTGCAAACTCGTGGACTACCCGAAGCGCACCGATCAGCGGCGATACAAGGGTTTCAAGCTCTTCGTCTTTGTAGGCCGCACGAGACTGCTTCAGCAAATCCACTAAACGACTGGCCACCAAGGTTGACTCGTGCGCCGGATATAGAGAAGCGTGGACTTCCTTGGCTTCGAGCTCTAGATTCAGGAGTGCATTAACTAAGAAATTGATCGGTTGATCAAGGGGCTTGCTGGTTCGAAAAGTACTTCTGCACAGCAAAGTGATGGTGTGAGGGATAGCCGAAGTGAAGACAGAAATCCTGTCTTTACAGTGGTGGGTGATATTGAAAAGCAGTTTCAGCGTCTCTGAGAGGGCCATTTCCTCCATCGGGTCCGTAACCTCTCGTCCAGCCGCATGGTTTCTTGCATGGCGGTCTAGGTTCTTGTTGATCGCATCTGCGAGATGATGCTTGTCGATGAGGTCTCCTAAGTCGAGATTCGTGCCATAAGTTGTTAGAAACAGTATCCTTGATACTAGAAACTCGTCGTCGTTGCTATCGCTCTTCAATTTTCCACACGCCTTGGCCTCGTATCCAAGATCGACAAACATCTGTCGAGTTTCCTGCTTCAAGAGCATTGCGTTGCATAGGCAGCGCAATGCATTTCTCGAGGTTGTGCTGGATGGGCTATTGAAAGAATGGCGAGTCAGAGTCTCAATTCCCTTGTCTATAGTCAACATCGAATATTCTTGGGGTAGCCGGTTATGAAGTTAGAGTTCACCTTCTGCGTAAATATAGGATCAGCATTGCGAAGATCCCTCCCATATATCTTGAGCTCCTCGAGTGCCGCATCCCGCTCTTCACCCATATTAGCCACCGACACACACATGTAGCTCATAGATCATACTCACGATGAGGTAGGAGATTGACATGCTCAAGGTCCTGGCTCAACTTATCCACTAAGCTTGTGACAGCGTTCAACTTCTCTTGGAAAGGGGAAGGAGGTCAGCGATCCTCTGCTTTGCTCAAGCAAGACAATGACAGGAGCGACGTACCTATTCCCGTTCGTGCAGCAGCGGCCGCCAAATATTGCTGGGAGTTGTGAGCCATCGGGGGAGACACTAGGGGTTCGTGTGTATTAGCCCAGCGTTGGTTCGAGAATATCCTTCTGAGGTTGCCCGGCCGGGCTCGCGTGGACTGTTGATGCATGGTAAGCAGTCAACATGGGAAAATGTGGATGAGGTAAACTGTGAAAACAAAGTAACCAGTGAATGGGGTGATAAAGGGGGTGAGGAATAAGCAGCGCATGGACCCTTCGGGTGTTGCTAGTCACTTGATAATCTGTAAGAAGGCAGATGCGGCTGAACTCAATGGGTGGACCTAGTTAAGGTAGGACGAAGGCAAAGACGAGTTGAAGGTGACCTTGAGGGAAGTATCCAATAAAGTAAGGGTACATATGTCGTTAATCCCTCAGAGTAGAATGGCCATTTTGGCAAAGTAAGACATTGGCTTTGCGGGTGCTGGTGGTGAATGGGGTGAGATGGATGGTAAGGTAATTATGGACGCAGCCATTGACAGGTAGGTAAAGGACTGATGCAGAGGCTCACCAGCTGGGGAGCTTGAGAATACCTATAAAGGAGGAGATATCCGTGATGATCCAATAGGGGACGGTCAAGCTCCCGATACCAATGTGGCACAAGAAAACAGCGACGTAGACTAATATTTAACGACGTCAACTTACACAAGTCGGTACCTACCTAGGTTCTTAGGTAGGTAGTGAGTGCTATGGCAGTTTGGACTGCTGATAAATGGCAAGACCGGAATTACCAGATTGGATTGGGGTTCAGCATGAGAATGCAGGGATAAGAAAGAGGATGAATAGTTTGAATGCCGGTTTGGACGGTATGTATTAATTACCATTACCCCGGATGTAGCGCTTTTCGACCTCAGTTTGCTGGGCGCCTTTGAAGCCGGTGGTTTCCATTCCGTGAGAGCTTGGAAGCCAACCAACGAGCGAACGCCGACGTTAAGTTTGACCACCTGGGCAACAAGCTATCACGCACAGACCAGGCTATGGAGCTTCTCTACTTAACCTTACTTAAGTCCGCTACTCCGTAAATGACAATTGCCCAGATAGACACTGCTGTGCGATAGCGCGACTTCACAGCGGGACAGCCCCGCATAGAGACAGCCTTGGAAATCAATTAAACCACTTTAGGAAATTCAAAGTGGATCATCACGCTCTGGCCAAAGGGGCGCGGCGGCCTTGGGGGCCGTTGTCGCGTCGACACGAAAAAGTGGTCGGGGAAGTAGCGCTAGGTGCGCGTCTGTCGCGTTTCCTTTCCCGAGCCAGACATCTAATAATTGCCCATTGCTTTTTTAAGTACTCTGTACCCAGCCCCAGCACGCCAGCCTCACTCATTTTTTTTGTTGCAGTAAATGCCATATTCAGACAGCAAAGCTGTGTTCCTCTCCCTACTGCGAATCTGTATTTACTTGTTCTTCCGTCCTTGTTTTGCATCAAAGTCATTCTTTGCGGTTTTTTCCCTTTCCAACGCCTGCCTAGGTACCTATCAACTCGTCTTACTCCTAATCGTCTGTCGAGCATTACAGGACCTCGAAACCCGCCCTTCGAACCGCTTGGTAGATATCTAGATACCTACCCGGGCACATGCGAATCGGCTCAACGGTAGTGTCTGGATGTGGTGGGCTTGCAGGTCCTGAGGTTGTTGGATTGCAGTCATGGTCTCGCCGCCAGCCATCACTGTGTCACATGGTTTCGAATCATTGCCCGTGAGGCCACCAACACCACCCCGTGAGAAGCAGGTCGAGGCCGATCCGAAGCAGCTCCTTTCTCGTCAAGCCCAGAACTCCCGTCTGAGTCTACATACACCTCCGAGCCATTCTCCAGGTTCTGCCGCTTCGACGAACCCTACTTCCCGGAGGACAAGAAAGAAGGTCGAATTTACCATAGAAGCCAACTACCAAGACGCACCCGCTCACGTCGCCAAAGACAATGCACCCAAGCAGCCCACCCCGATCTCTGCTCCTTCATCCGGTCCATCCAAACCCATCAAATCTATCTTGAAGTCCACGACGAGCCCCAACCCCCCGAACCCCCTAGACCCCTCTGCTGGAAGCGACGCGACTCGCTTCGTCAACCTTGCAACCATGCTAGAGTCCACCATCAAGCAACTGGCCGGGACCGATAGGGACTCTAAGGTTGACGCATATACCATGCTGGTACGGGCTTTGAAGGCTTCGAATAACCTTCCCGACCGCATCGCTCTTCAGGACAAAATGAGTCTTTTCATGCAATTCATCCAGCGGGATGTCACCTTGAAGGGTCCCAATGGAGCCATGGACACTTCCATGGTCAACCATGCTCTCACTCTTCTCGTCACCTTTCTCCATTTTCCGGCCATTGCTTCTACCCTCACTCATGATTTTGGTATCTTCATTGTCGACCACTGTATCAGATCCTTCGAGGACCAGTCCGTTCCCAAGGATGTCGTCCGACATCTGATGCAAGTAATTGCTTTCCAAGACTTCTCGCCTAAAGTGATGACTGCTGATCGAGTCGGCCGCCTTGTGACTGCGCTCCACAGGATCGAAGAGCATCTCAAGGGCAAGAGCATCATCATGTCGAGGATACTGATATATCGAAGATTGATAAAACAATCGAGATCTCACATGGTCATCCATTCGGATTGGCTCCTGGACCTGTTTACCGATATGCTCAGCAGCATGAAAGAAATGCGCGCTGCAGCGATCGCCTTGGGTCTCGAAGCTAGCTTCACGGTGGGCAAGGAGAAACAGTTGTCTAGACGGGTTATGGACATCCTCCAATTAACAGTCGACGATACTAAATATATCGAATTTTACGTGGAACGGCTAATGGCAATGGCAAAGGACAAAGCTGACTCGGCGGTTGTGCCTCAGATATGGAGCGTCGTCATACTCCTCTTGCGATGTCCTGTGGATCGGTGGGAATTCTTTGGTCCTTGGCTTGAGATCATTCAGAGATGCTTCAACAGCGGCGAACTGCATACCAAAGTGGAAGCCAACTATGCATGGAACCGCCTGGTCTACGCCCTGCAACTAAATGATCAATCACTTTCGAAGACTATCGGCACTGTATGCCAACCTTTCTCCAGCCAGCTAAAGAGAAGGGTGGCCGGCAAACAGCTCGAAGAGTTGCGAAAAGTCGTTGTCGGTAGTGTCTGCAATCTTTATTACTATGCATTCAAGCCGAACTCGACAACGGCCCAAATCGACAGCTACTGGGATGCTTGCGTACGCCCCTTGCTTCAGCGACTAGCCTTTCCGGAAACAGACAAGAAACAACCATCTAGTACACCCTCGTCTACTGATCATGTGACTCAGGCTACCCTCATACTCACCGGGCTGTTGAGTGCGTCGACACCACGGATATGGAAAGAAGATCGCGTTGCGGAGAACCCTCTAGTCAGGCCGGACGAACTACCCCCTTTGGATGCCAAATGGATACGCCGGAACGCATCTAGAGTCTTCATCATGGTCGAGCCCATCTTGAAGAGGACGTTTCTCGACCTGTCCGACGCCAAGTCGAGCTCCTTCAAGCTTTGGGAGACTTTAGTCGGCGCTGTGGCTATTGCTGCGTCCAAAGAGGTCAAGGTATCGACCGACACAGCCGCCTTTGTTGGACACGCATTTAGTGTTCTACTAAGAATATGGTCTGAAGGCCTAGCAGACCAGATCAGCGATAAGCCTTCTCAGCAAAGATTCTTGAGCGCTTCTCGATCTTATCTCTTCACGATGATCAACGAACTAGGCCTCCTACCCTTCACTGAGAAGATGCTCTCGATGAACAAGCAGAACTCGTTCATCCCCGTTGCTACTCCATCTCATCGCACCGGGAAAGGGCAAGGTCTTACACGGACTCCGCTTCATCACCTCTTCTCAATCCTCTCGACACTGCCCCCGGGGATCTCGGACGACGATAGCCTAACAAGCTTAATCACCGCCGTCTTTGAACCTTTCCTTGCAATGAGGACATCTCGGGCTAAGGCAGATGTGGCCCAGGAGTTGATGCAGATGCTAGGGGTGGACGGTCTCATACCTTATGGCCCGTGGGTATTTGTCTCGGAGGCCATCTCTTCCAATTTGGAGAATAGTCAAGCCAGTCATGCTAGCGTCAATTCTGGCAGCGAAATCCCGATAGGTCATGAATATCGGGATGTTGTGAAGCACTTAGAGAAGGGCATCAAATCGGCACCAAACCTGCCGAAGGAAAAATGGGTTTCCCTCTTCCACGCATTGACATCGCGCGTTAGGGAGGAAGTGGGTGAAGCAGGGTGTGCAATCGCGGTCGTCGAACCGATGTCAAAGACGATAATGGAAAATGGGAATGGGAACGGGGATGCTGAAGTACCATTGGCTATTTTCCATGCTGGCATTGAGTTGATTACTTATGCCCGACAACCTCGAGACCGCCAGGCACTCGATGCTGCCCGCCGGCGTCTCTGGGGGACAAGTGTTGCCGGCGGTCGGTCAGCCTCGTTTGACCCTTTTGATGGCTTGTATCAGCTGGCCAATAAGCTGCTCAAGTCATCATATCTCCATATGAGCCAGTTCAATCTTGATGAGATTGTAATTCCACTGCTCTCCGAAGTAGCCAACTTCCTCGCTCGGTGCAGTCGGCTGCTCGTCTTTCGTTCTCTTGCGCAATTACAACAGGGAGTCGGTTTATGGATCCAGGATCCGGATGGTCGATTTAGCAGCAAGGGCCCCACGAAGGTGTACGAAGCGGTAAGTATTCAGTGCTTGACAATATGAGCCACGGAGAAAGCTAATTTACTTCACTTGCAGGTGAAAAGTTTGTGGGGTCGTATCTGTAGTCTCTTCACTGACGCAGGATCCCTTGAAAACTTTCAGCTCGACGCCATCGAGGGGCTGCTATGTTCAGCATTTGGAAGCAAGCACAAGTACATTGTTAGCACTGTCGTACATATATGGAATGTAGCTTTTGAGCATGCGGATGGAATCCAATATCCTGAACAGCTCAAAGCAGTACTCATCTCCCTTCACCCGCATGTCGACATCGTATTGCCCGGTTTGGATCTGGACAGCTACCAGTCGGGCGGACAAGTGCCGTCTTTCATCGATTCTCAGGATGACTTTGTCGCAGAACCGAGGTCAACCAGATCCAGCCAGCGCAACACGCCACAGCAAGATCGACCATCCTCTTCAAGACATTCCGCTACCCCAGGGTCTGTCCAGCTGTCGTTGCCGAAGAGTCGCCCCAAACAAACAACACCGATTTCTTCCCGGTCAAGACTGACCAGAAGTAGTGCAACTCCTCGCCTTCGCCACGACAATTCTCAGATTCAATTTGCCGCTGTTCACTCATCGTCACCTAGTCATGCCTTGGATTCGCAGGTTCTGACAGATCGTCAGAAAGAAGTGCGTGAGAGACAACAAGAGAATGCAGCATTGTTTCCCGAGATACGTTCCAGCATAGAGAATGGGAAGACGGTAACAGAAGCTCCTCAACCGCTCGAACAAGAACCGTCGAAGCCCGACGCGAATGAAGAGGCAGAAGCTGCTACGCCTGAAGCTCGCCAGCGGTTCGATGATCATGTTTCTTCTACCCCAACGCCTAGGCGCGGCCAGGCACTTATGATAGAGTATGACCATGAAATGACAGATGACGTACCTTCATCGCCCCCCGAGCCTCGACGAAATCTCTATGAGAATTTGAAGTCACGTTCGAGGGGTAGTAGTGTACTGGACAACTACGAGATTCCATCGTCGCCAATTGTTGGTTCCC
>JAJNOH010000025.1:600000-763180 GCA_022376275.1 Xylariomycetidae sp. FL2044 | reverse complement strand
TTTAAAAATAAGATATAAATAATAAAAAAGTTTATAATAATTAAAAATATTATATATTAAAATTTATTTAAGTATAAAAAAGTTATTTAAAATATGCTTATAAATAAGTTATATAAAATAATAAAAGGTTATAATAACGTTATTTTTTTAAATATAATAATTAATTATATTATAAATATTTTATATTTTTTACGAATCTTTTTAATGCTTTATATAAATTTAAAATCATTATATAATTATTTAATAAAGTTAAAAATAACGTAAAAAAAAGCTAATAATAAATATTATATTTTTTAAGGAATTATATAAAAAAAAAGATTAAAAAGATATAATAAATAAATAATAAATATAACCCGGCTAATATATATATAAAACGTAATTTAAATTTAGCATTTAAATAATTTATTTTAATGAATAAAGTTATATTTAAAATAAAAAGGTTTATTAAATAATTATATAAACCTTTTAAATAAAGTAAATAATATATAAAAAGAAAAAAAAGTGAGGGAAAAAAATAAAAAGGATAATAAAAAGAAAAACGAAAAAAAAGGATAAAAATAATTTTAATTTATCGTATTAATTATAATATTATATAAAAAGCATAAAATTAGCTAATTTTTTTTATTATATATATATTTATTTATTTAATAAAATTTATTTATGCTTTATTGCCTTTTGCTTTTTTTTAATATATAAAAATTAAATTATTTAAAATTAATATAAATAATAAACTTTACATAAAATATAAACGCACGTAATATAAATATTATTTTAATAACTTAAGATTATTACGTATAAAAAAATAAAGCGCTATTAAAGCTTATATTATATTTATTAATATATAAAATTAATATAATACTTTTTCGGCTTTAAATAAAAGTTATATAAAAATATCTTTTTTAATAAATCTAAGAAGTAATTTATTTTTAAGGGGTTTAAGCTAAATAAAGCTAAATTTAAACGTTTATATTTAACATTATTATAATTTAAGCTTTTTAAGCTTATATAATAATTAATTATTTTAATATAACGTTAAAATAAGGTTATATTCGTTTAAAATAAAACCCTAAATAAATATACGATTTTTTAAATAGCTTATTAAAAATAAAATTTAATATAATTAGCTTATATTTAATTATTTAATAATTTAAACTTAGCTATATTATTAAACTAAAAGATAAATTAATTAATTTATCGTAAAAATAAAAAAGAATAATAAAAAAAAAGGTTTATATAATAATTTAATAATAAAGAAAAAAAAAAAAAAACGTAAATAATATATTTAATATTTATCCTTTTTTTTTATGCTTTAAAATTATATAAGCAATAAAAACCCGGCTATTTATTAAAGATAAATATTTTATATAATATAATAAATTTACGTATAAATTAGATTTAGCCTTAAGGCTAAACTTTTTTTAAAAAATTAATTTATTTTATTATATAATAAAAAAAGCCGGCCTTTATTTTTATTATCTTTTTATATTACGCACTTATTTAATTTGCTTTTTTATTTAATTATTATTTTCGCATAAAAAAAAGGGAAAAAAAGATTTATCTAATAAATAAAGGATAAATCGAATTAAAAAAAAAAGATAACGTAGCTTTATTTAATATAAAAATCTTCGCACGGCAATTTTCGCATAAAAAAAAACTACCAATATTAAAAATAAAAAAGCATATAATACCACCCTTATAAGGGTCACGTGCAAACCCATTTTATATAATTAGCTGGTTTTAAACCTATTTTAGCCCCTTTTTTATTCTTTTTCTTTCCTTTATTATAATACATTTATTATGCTTTATTAATAGACTTAGAATATTTATTTATTTATTTACGTACGTACGTACACAGCCCTATTAACACCGGTGATACTTCTGGTGCATGGTTCTTGGCACACGCCTCACCACTATGAGCTTCTCATCAAAGAGATCAAGGCACTTGGATACGAGTGTATCTGCCCGGAGCTGCCTACCATGACCAACACTGCAGGCCTGACCTGGAAAGACGATGTGAAGAAGATTCATGAAGTCGCCATCCCGTTGATCGAGAAGGGAAAAGAAATTGTTATAATTGGACGTAAGGCATTCACCCACAACGGGGATTCCCGGATACGCTGCTGATACTCTATCCCTATACAGATCCCTACGGTGGCATTCCAGGCTGCGCTGCAACTGAGAACTTCAGCATGGCAGACAGGTCGTCTAAAGGCCTGACGGGTGGTTTCAGCCATGCCATCTTCCTCGCCGGCTTCGCCGTGCCAGAAGCTGGTCTTGACTTAATCCAGACCTTTGGCGGCACGCTGCCGGAATGGATAGACCATGATGAATTGTATGCCGATACTAAGGTTTGTGTCACTGACCCCTCTAGGATATCTGCCAGCCTGACAAGTAGTCCCAGGATCGGTTCACGCGGGTCAACGAAAAGGGCAAAGAGGCTTTGTATAACGACGTGCCGGACGAGCTGGCTCGGAGGGCTTTCGATGCGCTCGTCACCCCATGCCAACTGGCCATCGAAACACCTGTGACTTTCGTGCCTGCCGACTTGACCATCCCACGTACCTATATCGCTGTGCGAGAAAGACATGGCATTTCCGGTAGAGCTCCAGCTGGAGTTGGTCGAGAGTATTCCGGGTATGGAGCATGTTAAACTCGATGCTGGACATAGTTCATTCCTGTCGAAGCCCGAAGAGTGCGCGAGTACAATCACTACCATAATTTCGGGTTAAATAGAGGGCTCCATGCTATAGTCAAATTCTTCTTGTATCTGAGAAGGATCAAGTTCGTAATCTTCATCTTGTAGTCTTCAAAAGTGCCAGCCAAAGCAATTGTATACGGAGGGTGGGCTAGAGTGGATTGATGTTACATTACCCCTATTCCACCCTTACCAATCGATGCTGCTAATCTGGCTTGTATAGCGATTAGAGTATAACCAGTTGTTTATTGAGAAAACTCAGCTGAGTTACGTGATCTGATCTGATATCGCATTAGCCAGCGTCCCGCTAATATGAGGCAACAACGTCGTCTGAAAGTTCCTGGTGATAATCACACTCAATGTAGCTTCAAGGCGTTACCACATTGAAGCTCACTCTACCTCATAAATAGCCCTTGACTGATAAGCCAACAGGTGCGTGCAAAGTCCTACTTTCCCCGATTCCTGTGAAGTAATTCAACTCAACCCAGGATTCCAGCGAGCTCACTTCGAGACCAGGCTGCATATCACTCAGTCACAGATACTGGCTCGATAAAGTTGCCATACGCGTGGTCGACTTTGACATCCACTGGACGAGGGCGATACCGAAATAGTGAAACATGCTCACCGTTCTTTAGATATCGGGCGCCGTCGCTGTTGAGGATTGCGGAGGATGGCAGCAAGACGATAGACTTGACGCACAAAGAGATAGCAGTAATGGGCACTTACTCTCGTCAGAGTCGGGGCGGCTGGAAAGCGCACTCATCCTGATTTTACTCTCCCGAACACTTGAATCATCGCTTTTACCTGCGGGGTTGAATTTCATTAGTCGGTGACCTGGAAGTGTCAGTGTGTAATATCCAGTCCGTCTGTCCGTGTAGGAACCGTTGATATGTGCGTGAAGATTGCTGGTGTGATACTACTCATGACAACCTTGATTTAGGGGTGTGTGACTGTGCTTGACCAAAAGAATTTGAGGCTCGAAAGAAAGAAAAGATCGACATGATAGGGCTGATGTCATCTTGGGCCTCGAAAAGCTCGGAATTGTCGAATACGATTACAGTACTTCGTAAATTCCATTACAAGGACTCGACATGGGCAGAGCTGAAGTAACAAGGAACGCATCGAGATGTACGCAACAACCTGGAAGCAAATTGAAAACCCACCCCCCTGAGCTGGACTCAACATCGCGCTCAATATGAGCAATTTCGACATTCTCTTCACCTATGCCTTCCACGCCCTCATTACTCCTGAAAGGACTCCAATGAAAAGGGGGCAGGAGGTCGATACTGGCAGTCGACGCTGCGCGCTAATAACGTTACATGGATACCGCCAAGGGTTTTCTATCATTTGCAGTTGACGATCATACTCCATGTAGAATGGTTGGACTAGAGGCCACATGGACGCCCCTGGCAATCGACCCTTGCTGCCAATTTTGTTGGCTGCGTATGGGGCCGGCAGAAGGCCTTTGTTTCTTCAAACGGATGATGTAAATTCAGCAAAGATGGCGTATTCTCTGTGCATCTCTCGCAACGATATTGCGATTGTCAACCCCCGTGTTCCTATCATCTATCCTCGGATAGTCTCTCAGATCTTGAATCAACGCCGGTACAGGTTAGTGCAGATACTGTGTAGTCCGTGAGCTCCGGCTGTCATTGTCCCGTCCTCGGCAAGTGTGCACTACCTTTATTATTAGTAGCAAGCGATCACACTCTCTGAGTGTCGGTACAGACAGACGGGATGTCACCTCTGGAGAGTAAGCTTTTTTTTCTTTTTCGCGGATAATAAAACGTGGGTGGACGGGGCAGACGGCAGGGGTCCTGCTATATTGCGATCTACCGCCGTAGTGCTGATTGCGGAGCCGGACCATACAATTAAATCTGCGGGAATGCGGAGTGCGAATAACCTCTTCTCCACTACGCAAGTTGGGATGAACGGGTGACACCCAGATGTGACTGTCATTGGTTCGACACTGAACAATGCTGTCCCACGGCCTCGGGTCTGCCTCTGTGCGTAGCTGACACCGCTGGCTACCGGGCTGCCAGATCCTTTTATTATTATGCCGTTCCAAATGAACCAGCGACGCAAGGGAAGGGGGAGCGCCAATGTCTATCACGATATCGTCCCTTGGGCCGGTGACGACATGCCTCGATACACCTCTCAGCTTTTCAGGAGAAGGAAAGGTTGGCTTCAAGCCAGGGTATTCTACACCCTGCGTATTGCATATCAAAGTTGTATGACCAGTGAGGCACTTCCTGTGGACTCATCCCTAGAATACGGGTTATCCGGCCAGCTCCATCCTGCGTATGCCGATTATTGCATGCTAGCTATTAGCGTCAGAGTAACCTCGAGCATCCCTGGAAGATCCAACAAAAGATATCAGGATCGTGCATCAGAATGCATGCATGACAGGGGATTGGCCGTTGGCCCTAATATCAGGTCAGGAGTCACCTGTGCTGCTGCTGTGGACGTTTATTATATCTGGCGGGATTCCTTCTCCTCCTCCACGAGATTCTTTTCTTTCTCATCATCAGCCAGCAAGCCAAACCATCAGCTTTTGTG
Organism: Xylariomycetidae sp. FL2044; assembly: GCA_022376275.1. Taxonomy (NCBI): domain Eukaryota; kingdom Fungi; phylum Ascomycota; class Sordariomycetes; species Xylariomycetidae sp. FL2044. The sequence continues at coordinate 757,926 of JAJNOH010000025.1, read as the reverse complement.
TCTCTCACTCACTCAGTCGCTCTCTTCCAACCGGTTTCCAACTCTTAGTCACTCTTTAATATCAACAACAACAACAACAGCTCTTCAGCCTTCTTGCAACCTTTCACGAAAAGAACACCACCCCCCAGAAACCCCAAATTTTCAACCATCACAATGCAGGTCACCAGCATTGCCCTCGCTGCCCTCTCCATGGGCTCTACCTTCGCTTTCCCCACGGCCCCGAAGGTTCACGCTCGTGACATCGAGATCCTGAGCAACGTCACCAGCACCGTCGCCGGTGTCAAGAGCACCGTCCAGGGCCAGGTCACCGAGATCAGTATGTGGCTACCCCATGCCATCTGAAGCACGTCTTGGGAGTGAGCCCCCAGCTAACAAGTGACAAAAAGCTACCCTCGTCAAGGGTGTTGTGGGCACGGAGGTTGTTCCCCAGCTCCAGTCGACCCTCAACGCTGTCGGCACCGAAGTCGGCGATCTCCTCGACGTTGTCCTCCCTCTGGTTACCGACGTCGTCCTCCCTCTCGCCGAGGGTGAACTTTCCGCCGTCTCCACCCTCCTGTCCGATGTTCTGTCCATCGTCGATGGTGTCGAGTCCCTGGTTGAGAGCATTGTTGGCAGTCTGGGCTCTGGTATGTTCCTGTTCTCATTCGTGACTCACGACGGCTATGCTGACCAACCCCCGTAGAGGTCCTCACCCTCGTCAAGAGCGAGCTCCAATTCGTCATCGAGACCGTCCAGCCCGTCGTCGGACCCGTCGTCAACTTCGCCCAGAGTGCCGTTGCTACTGCCGTCGGCGACGTTGCCGATGAGGTCAACGATCTCGTTGGTAAGGTCGAGGGTGTCACTGGCACCGTCGCCTCCCCTCTTACCCTCACCGTCAGCAAGATCCTGTAAATGAGGTTTGAGGAAGCCGGTGAATGTCATCAAAGCCTGAAGCGTCATTGTGCGACATATGGATACCCCTTTTCAGCATTGAATGGAGTTGGTCGTGGGAGTTCGTTGCAGGTTTCGCGTCTTGCTGCTTGTCCATAACAACTACTACTCGAGTGGATGGTTAGATCTTACCGTCCAGTAATAAAATAATGATACTTCTATGCACTTCATATCTTCGTCTCAAGGCCCGAATAGTAACGACGCTGTTGAGTATAGTACCCCAAATTCCTCAGCGTCAAGTGTTTGCCATGACACGTGGTGAATATGTTAATTTATCAATATAAGGAAGGCCAGCTAAAAGTCCCCGACGGTGCGAACGAATTGAACGCCATATTTCTCGGTGTTTATTTTGATTCGCTCTGCTTCCTCCCTGCTAAAACCAGCCCTTGTCTGTCTCAAGATAAATTGCGTTTTGAGATCAGATTTGATTCCACGTTCCACCGTGCATCAGCTGTATTCGCGACACCATCACATGTCATCATGGCATCGATTCTGGGGTTTGTGAAGCGGAATTGGCAGCTTTTTAACCCACCGAACTGCCCGGCCAAGGCCGCAAACCCGCTCAAGTTCGGCATCCTTGGCGCTGCGGACATCGGGTGAGTTGAGTCGCATGCCACACTGGCAGACAGCAGGGTAGGTGAGTAAGCATAATACTTACTGAAGATATCCAAGACCGCAAGCCCTCATCAGACCGGCGAAGTCGCACCCAGACGTCGTCATCCAGACCGTCGCCGCGCGGGACCCGGGCAAAGCCAAGGCATATGCTCAAAAGCATGGCATCCCGCAGACCGCCGAGTCCTATCAAGGTATGCTCTAGACCCCAACAAGCTACCTACCTCATGTCGCCAAGACTTGTGTGAATGGAAAGGCTCGTTGCGCGCTATCCGTGCAACGACGATGTGAAACTATCACACCTCACAATCTCGATTCATATCATCGGACCCGAGCCAAGCAGAGTCAAGACGAGCCAGCTAACTCATGATCCCATCCAAGCCATCCTCGACGACCCGGACATAGACTGCGTCTACGTCCCGCTCCCCAATGGGCTACACTACGAATGGGCGGTCCGCGCCCTCCAAGCCGGCAAGCGGTGCGTACAAGAAACATGTTACTTTTTTCATCTCTAGTCTCCCCCCCCCCCCCCCCCCCCCCCCCCCCCCCCCTTCTTTTTTTTTTTTTTTGATTTTCGAAACCTCTCATATCATCGAAGCGCATTGCTAACCCTGTCTCCAGTACGTGAAATGCCCCCTTTCGTGGTACTCCTAGAATACCTGGCTAGCGAGGACCAGACCAGACTAACCCTGCAACGTTTTATTTACTTAATACACCAGATGTGCTCCTCGAGAAACCATCCGTAAACAACGCCGCCGAAGCCGAGATCCTCTTCCGGCACCCCGTCGTCCTCTCGTCCGCCGCCCCCTCGCCTCCCGTCCTGCTGGAGGCCGCCCACCACCTCTTCCACCCGGCCTGGTCGGCCTTCATGAGCTATGTGACGCCGTCCGCCGTCGCGTCCGCGACCGCCTGCATGTGGATCCCCCGCGGCATCGTGGCGCCGGACAACATCCGCTTCCAGTATGGGATGGGCGGCGGCGCGCTGATGGACATCGGGCCGTACACGGCGAGCGCGCTGTCGCGGATCTTCGGCACCTCCTCCTCCAGCAGTGGCGGATGGGCCGTCGCCTGCGAGTCGTGCGCCGTCGTGCCCTCGGACCACGACCCGCGGTGCGACCGCGCCTTCCGCGCCGTCTACCGGTTCCCCGGAGGCGGCGTCGGCGTCATGGAGGGCGACCTGGTCGCGCCCCGGACCAAGTGGTCGCCCGACGTGACGGTCGTGCACCGGCCGGTGGCGGTGTCGGCGGCCGAGGCCGGGATCGCGGAGGAGGAGGGCGAGGTGAGGGAGGGCGAGGAGGTCCGGCGCACGCGGACGGTCAAGTTCTCCATGTTCGTGCAGCCGACCTTCTTCCACTCCATCCGCGTGGACGACGAGTACGCGGTGGTGGTGGCAGCGGCAGCAGCTACAGCACAGCACGTGGGGAGAGGAGAAGGAGAAGAAGTGAGTAAAGATAGTGTTGGCAGACCGAGGAAGACGTGGCGCACGAGCCGGACGCACAAGGTGTACACGTTCCGCGAGGGCGGCGTCGAGCAGGACGGCGAGGCCTGGTGGGCCACGTACCGGTACCAGCTCGAGCAGTTCGTGGACAAGGTGCGCGGGCGCGAGGTCCGGCAGTGGGTCTCGGCCGAGGCGTCGATTGAGACGATGCGGAGTAAGTTAGTTCTCTTCATTCATGTGCTTTCTTTCTTTCTTTCTTTCGTTCTCCCTTCCAGTCTCTGTCCGCGGTTTCTGCAGCCGGTCTGGTTGTTTTGGTTTGTTGGACAAGGCGGGCTGATCGAGGACTTCTTTTCATGCAGTGCTCGACATGGCGTATACGGCGGCCGGGTTACCTTTGCGGCCTACGAGTGAGTATAAGTAGTTAACTTCTAGCAAGACGGCTGGATCTCGCAGTTACAGGGTTTGGGATCTTTTTTCGGAAAAAGAAAAAAAAAAAAAAACATCCGCCGTCTGGCGTGTGCATGATATGTGACATGAGTTTTCGTTCTCATCTTGCGGAAGGGGAGTTATGTTCATATTGATATACCCCTTGAGGATATTCCAGAGTAGCACAGCACTGGATCTATCACATATTGAACGTTATGCGCTGTTTACCCTTTATGGAGTGACTATTGCAGATGTGCTTGTATGGTGTCTGTACACGTTTTTGGCTACCAGTGTGGTTATAACTTTCAATACTCATGAGAGATGGAGCAGCCAAGCGCTAATTCTATTCAAAAATTGCCAGTTATATTAAACATCTAGAGTAGTTGCAGAAAAGCAAATAGTTTCTGGGCACCAATTTCCCACGTCGTGTCATTCTGAAGATGATGTCCGGCGCCTGGAACCCAGGCGAGATGAACGCCTCGACTGACACTGTCCATACCGCCTTCTTCATCCAAGTACGTTACGGCATCCTCATCAGCTTCTAGGTTCTTTTCCGCGATCATCCCCTGGAAGACATTGCGATACGTTTCGGCTGCTTTGACTTGAACGTTCCTGGTCATCAGCATGTCGTCCGTGCCAGACATGATTAGTATTCGGGGGCTGTTGCCCCATGCAACTATGTTTTGCAACAACCTCTTCGCATCGACGAAAGGGAACATCATGCCCAGCGGCCACAGAAAGCTTTCGTAGCTACATAGAAAGCTCTGGAATCTGAGCACCTTGTCTTCGGGGTAGTCACTGCTGAAGAAAGCCCGTCTCACGAGAAATGGGTGCGAGAGAGGCGAGTTGGAATGCCAGCCGTGGAAAAGCATCCTGATCGCGAACCATGGATCGAAGCGTGCCCAGTTGAGATAGACACGCCATCTAGAAAGCGGTCAGCAGGAGCTATCTTGTCAGCAGCCTTGACGTCTGTACGCACGATCCCGTGCCTGGGACAGCCCCGAGCAGAGCTAGGGCCCGCACTTTGACATCCCCCTCACTCAAGATGAATTGGCTGAGCCCACCGCCACTGGAGTGCCCGACAAGAACGACTTTGCTCCCCTCTCGCTGCTGAACTGCCCGGATGCCAGCAACGAGATCGTCTCCGAGCTGTCTCTTCGTCACCGTGTAGAGCATGCGGAGGAAAGAAGGATGCCAACTCGCTCCGTGGCCTCGCACAGACACGGCGTAGCTGGTGACGCCCCTCGCCGCGAGGTAACGCATGTAAGGCACCCAGAGCAAGGCGCATCCCATGCCGCCGTGGGCGAAGACGACCGGTGGGGTGTTGAGGGTCGGGACTGAGGGTCTGGCGCACAGGAGCTCGATATCACCCCCTGGTGTTTCGACATACGTACGGTCGATGCCTTCAGGTGGAGGCGTGGGCAGACCGCTTGGTCTACGCCAGGCTAAGTACTTGTAACTGAGGTAGAAGTTGAGCATGTTGAGTACTATGTCATGAGTCGTTCATCCGAGGATCCATCCGACTGGCATCAGCGAGAAAAATTTGAACAGATTCAGCGGCAGGGCTCGAGGATTTCAAGGCTGCCCTCCTAGACTCCCTAGGAGAGGTCTCACAAGCTGATCAACCCAGAGGCTTGGCGTTCAAGCCACCGCATCTATTTTCGAATAAGACATTCGACGCTCAGCCGATACAGCCAGTTTCTTTATGTCTCAAAATTCATTCGCATTGTGAAGGTCGACCAACAAACCGCAGTGCTCGAAAGAAATAAAGTGGCAAGGCAAATATATGTAGCGACTTCATGATTCCGGGCAATCCACGGCTTGATCACATATATTTCGACGTTATTTGAGCCAGATATACATAGGAATCAATCCCATCGAAGAAATTCCGTGAAGAAGGTGAAAAAGGAGGGCCGAAAGCTACCTGAGGTACCACGGAGGGTAAAATAAAGTGGATCCTGAACTTTTCGAGTGAAATTTACTTGTTCGGACACTGATTCTCACACATGCCCATCCCCCCAACCCCCATCCCCTTCTTTCATACGAATCTTCATCATTTGAGTGCAACCAAGCAACTCCCGGCATGGCGACAGATCTTCTCCCTGAAAATCTGAGCTATCTTACAGATGCTGCACACCTTCTGGCGACCGCATCTCCCGAGATCTCGGCGCATCTCATGACACAACGCAAATCGTTGATGCTCACCAACGACATACACCCACCCGATCTGCAACGGGAGCATGTCTGTGGCTCTTGTGGCCATATTATGATTCCCGGTCAAGGTGACGTACTCAAATTCGAGACGGAGAAAGCCGTGCGACACCAGAGAAGGCGCCAAGTCAAGTCTACGACGCCCATTAGGTCTCGAGGTGTTGGATGCAAGAAGCGCATTACCTGCGATATGTGCGGTCGTTATACACTGATCTCTTTTCCAACCGCTCCTCCTGCTCTCAAGCATGGTGTGAAAAAGCGCTTGCCTCCGGGGCCTCTCCAATCCAGTACATGTGCACCGATTCTCTCCCTACCTTCGGCTTCCCATCCATCGGGTAGTGCGGTGTCTACTGGAGATGCTCCGAAGCCTTCCGCTAATGCCAACAGTAAGAAGAGGGCAAAGAATAGGAAGCAGGGGCTGCAAGCACTCCTTCAGCAATCAGCCAATTCCAAGTCCCAGATGGGGCTTGGGCTGAGTCTTTCTGACTTCATGAAGAAATAACAGCTACGTAATGAGCGCTATTCCCACCTACATTTACATGATGGTACAGTACAACTAAGTATTTTCGACTTCTCAACTGAGGATGCCCCCTATTAGGGGGGATTCTAGACTCTTCTAGCCTGGCTTACCTGCCTAGACCTCCCTAGGTAGGTACATAGGTACCTAACTGTACTGTGCTTATTGGCGCCGCTGGGCTAAGTCACGACCCCGCGGCCGACTTGGGCCGCAACACCGATTTTGTCTACCCCTCCAAAATTTTCTGGTCAAACAACAAAGTCGATAATTACTCTCGACTCTCTTCGCGACAATATACTTCATCGAACACCATCTGTCAACCATGTCGGCACCGGAAGAGAATACCACGAGTACCGTGACGCCCCAGGATTTCTTCCAGTCCATCGGCGACAAAGCTGCCCAGTTGGCCCCTGCTACCAACGGGACGAATGGTGTGTCGCAAACCGACGATGACGAAAAAGTCGTCGAGCAGATCGAGTCACTTTGTATGAACTGTCATGAAAATGTTCGTGTGATCCATCGCGAGTATGATGAGTATCAATAGGCCAACTTGCTGACCATCCCATCTCTAGGGCACTACGCGCATGCTCCTTACTGCCATTCCCTATTTCCGCGAAGTCATCCTGATGTCCTTTTCTTGCGACAAGTGTGGATTTTCCAACTCCGAGATCCAATCCGCCGGTGCCATCCAACCCAAGGGATGTAGTTATTCCCTTCGACTATTTGAAATGGGCGATTTCGAGCGACAAGTTGTAAAGGCCGATACTGCTGTCGTCAAGTTCATCGAGTTGGACCTTGAGGTTCCTGCAGGGCGGGGACAGCTTACCAACGTGGAGGGTATTCTCACTACCATCATGGACGACTTGGAGCTGGGACAAGAGGCACGCAAAGAACAGGCCCCCGAAGTTCATGCAAAGCTTGCCGAGGTTATTGCCAAGGGCCGAGCCATGCTGGCTGGGGAAGCCTTCCCATTCAGAATACTGGTCGATGACCCTGCCGGTAACTCCTGGATCTCCCCTAATATGAGGGACGGTGTGGGCAAATGGGAAAAAAGAGAATTCCTGCGCACACCCGAGCAGAATGTGGCGCTCGGTCTTGCTGCTATAGACCCAGCCGGCGCGGCTGATGCATATGACGATATTGTGCCAGATCAGGTCTACGAATTCCCGGCCACGTGTCCCGGGTGTATGCATCCTTGCGTCACAAACATGAAGATGGTGGACATTCCTCATTTCAAAGCCGTTGTGCTTATGTCCACTGTATGCAGCGACTGTGGTTACCGGTCCAACGATGTGAAGACGGGTGGCGAGATACCTGAATTGGGCAAGAGGATTACCTTGAAGGTCGAAAATGAGGTCGATCTGGCACGAGATATACTGAAAAGTGAGAGCTGTGCTCTCGAGTGTCCTGAGCTCAACCTACAAGTCAACCCGGGAACGCTGGGGGGCCGATTCACTACGGTCGAAGGGCTGTTGACGCAGGTCCGAAATGATCTCCACTCGCAAATATTTGACATCTCAGGAGGAGACTCGCTGCAGACTGAGGAGGAGTCGCAATGGAAGACGTTCTTTGACGGTTTAGACCAAGCTATCAAGGGCGAGAAGAAATTCACTATCATCCTCGCAGATCCTCTTGCTAGCAGCTACGTTCAGAAGAACGTTGACCCAGATCAGGACGATCCACAAATTACAATCGAAGAGTACCAGAGAACTGACGAGGAGGAGGAAGATCTGGGTTTGCGCGACATGAATGTGGAGGGCTACGGGGAACCCGTGAAGGAGGGCGATGAGACGCAGCAATAGTCTGAAATGACTTTGACATTTTCTTAGATAAGTGCATGTGATTGGGCGTTATGATACCTTGAGAGAAAAAAAATTGGAGATGGGGGTCCTTTTAACTCATACTGAGACTTTCTCATTCCTTCGTACTTGTTCTGACCTTGGCTCCCGTTTCCACGACCTCGCGATCATGTGTCCCCTTGCCATGGCCCTTGACACTCTTCCACTCAAACAACAACGCCGGTACGATGCTGACGGCGGCGATAGCAGTGCCAACGTAGAAGGTGGTTGTTAGGGCCTTGTTGTACTGAACGAGGACCGCGGGAAGCAGATCAGACGGCACATGATCACGCAGCTCAGTGGCTCCGACCCGCGACAATGCCGATGCGCTCTCTCGCGGTATGACGGACGTCAAGTCCTCGACGAGCTCCTGGAGGAAAACGTTCTGAGCGGCGCACAAGAAAACGGCACCACCGAGCTGCTGGCCGAAGAACATCAGCGACGCGCCGATGGGAACATCGTCGTGGGCTAGCACGACCTGGGCCGCGAGCCCGGATTGCTGCATTCCAAGTCCCATGCCGAAGCCCGCGAGGACCTGATAACCGATCCACTCCGCATTGCCGCTGTCTACCCGCAGCGTCGTCAAGAGGCCGGCGCCGGGGGTCATAAGCACTGAGCACAGTATGACACAGGGGGTGTAGTAGCCGACCTTGGTGACAAAGCCACCGGCCATCATGCTACTCAGCACCAGCGCCAAAATGAATGGAAGGCCACGGATGCCACTCTGCAAGGCGTCGACCCCGTCGATGGCCTGGAACCAGATGGGCAGGTAGTACCCCATGGAAAGCATGACGCCGCCAATGCAGGCCGAGTAGCTGACGCCCGCCATGATAGAGCGTTGGAGGAAAACGTGGGGCGGCACCGTGGCCTTCTCCTTCTGCCAGGCCTGCGTGGCAACCCAGGCGGCCAGGAGAACGACGAAGAGCACCAGGAGGGCTATGATGCGTCCGTCGCCCCAGGCGTAGTCGCTGCCGCCCCACTGCAGAGCCAGCAGGAGGCAGATAACGGACGGGGCGAAGAGCGCGTTGCCGACGGGGTCCATGCGGAGGAGCTTCTGCCTCCAGGGGAGGCGGGCCTGTCTCGGGGGCGAGAGACGCAGGAAGAGCAGGACGAGCAGGACCGAGACGGCGCCGATGGGCAGGTTTACGTAGAAGCACCAGCGCCAGGTCAGGTGCGCGTTGCTCGTGAAGGCGCCCCCTATCAGCGGCCCGACGACCGACGACACGCCGAAGACGGCGCCCAGCATGCCCTGGTACATGGGTCTCTTCTCCAGCGGCGCCATGGGGATCATGATGACGATGGTGCCCGAGAAGACGCCAGAGGAGCCGCACCCGGCGATCGCACGGCCCAAGATGAAGGCGGTTGAGGTGGGCGCGGCCCCGCAGAGGGCCGAGCCGGCCTCGAAGAGGACGACGGCGGCGAGGAAGACGAGCTTGTTGTCGTAGAAGAGGTACAGTCGACCGAAGAGGAGCTGGGTCACGCAGCCGGTGAACACGTAGGCGCTGCCGTACCAGCCGATGTCCCGGATCGAGTGGAACTCGTCGGTGATCTTGGGGACGGCGGTCGAGATGATGATGCGATCCAGTGCCACGAGGAACATGGCTAGGTAGAGCGCGACCATGACCGCGGCCACGGTGCGCCAGGGCGGGTATTCATCTTGGCTGCCGCTGCCGCCCTCGTCGTCGGGCATTGGAGGTTTCTCGGCGTTGGAGCCAGGTGGCGAGGCAGCTGGTGTTGCCCTTTGTTTCGTGAGAGAAGTCATGTTTTCTTTTTCTTTTACGAAATTCTCCAAGTTGGATCTAGGTACACGTTGTTCGACGTGTCTGACTTTGTATCACAAATGCTCCGATCCTGTCTTGCCTGCCTGATGAACATCATCTGAACGAAATTCCTGGGGATGGAAGACCGGGAGTATTAAAGGATATGACCCCATTCATAAATTAGCTACTTATGTAGTCACTTGCTCGCCATGAGGTCTCTTGAAACAGTTTCTATCCCGGCATCATCCATCTATCTGCGTCGGGATTTTCTATGTTTATTCGCAGAGTTGCGTCGAATCCTCCGAAAGTTGCGAAAGATGCGAAAATCCCGAATCCCCCGAATCCCCCGAGAAAGGGGTTGACACAAAGTCAGCCCAAGACGCTATTGGTCCGAAGACGACTGCCAGCTACAATTCCTGAAAATTGCGAAATTTCCGGAACCACGACATCACCCGACTCTGTATGTATCGCACAGCCCGAACGGATCATTTAGGACCGCTGGCTAAAAGTGCCGTCCCACGGTTGCTGCGGCGAGAATGCACTCGTCTGCAGAAGAATGTTCCAATGATCCCAATCCACCACCCCAGATCCATCTCCAGTCATGTTGAATAGGTCCAAGTCCAGATCGACATCGTCAGACATGTTAGCGAACAATCCGCCAACGGCAGGTTCGGCGGCTGGAAAACTCCCCTGAATTTGTCGCCGGGACTGCAGCCTCGCAACAATTGGGGGGGCCATAGCAGGCTCGAGCCCATGATTTGTCAAGCTCGATTGCCTTGCCTCCCAGGCCCTCAGGGTAAGGTTGCAGAATTCCACATTCAATTTGTTAGATTCATCCTCGACCAGTTCTGGGTGGTATTTGAATATATCAGACACCAAGGTCCAGGCTCTATCGACCCCCGGGCCAGGCTGTTGGTTTCGCAATTCGATCAGCATGAACACAAAAGCGTCCACCTGAAAGAATATGTCCATATGCCACGAGAACCCGTCCAACGTTCTGGTTGACTTTCCAAGTACGTCGTATTCAACCATCTTTTGGCTGGTGGCGAACAACATGTCTCTCTCCAACTGTGGCATCGAAACGCCCCTATCCGGGTACTGGCATGGATGGTGAGCCATCAAACGCATTTTACATATGGCCGACCGAGCCCCGCCCGAGGAGAGCAGATGTAGTGGCAGAGCGGTATCACAGTATCTCAGATATGTAGATTCCATATAGCTCTCGTAGTCATCGATAAGCTGATCCTTCTCGGGCAAAGGCACCGACGGGTCGCTGAGTTTGCGTGCGTTGGAGTTTAGGAACATTCCCAGCTCGTACCTCAGCAGGCAAAATATCATCTCAGTGGGCCCATCGCGTGGTGACACGGGGGTCTCCTTGCTCATATCACTGCTGATATCTGAGTCATTCAAGTTGGCAGGCAATGGGAAGTTGAAGGCGTCGGAGAATTGGTTGGTGTTTTGGGACCCGGCCAGCTGAGCGCTACGCCCATCAATAAGCAAAATTTGCCACCAGAGTCTTCTACGCATCTGCACATCAAATGCTGACATATCACCGAACGCAGGACTCTGGTGCAAGCCAAGCAGTTGGCCCATTCTTACCGCAGTTCCTGACAGGAGCCATGTGGCTTGAGCATCGTAAAATCGTCGAGCCGAGAGCTGAGAAGACAATTTGTTAGAGGAAAGCCCCCTATAATGTAGTCGTGACAAAATGATAGCTACGTACGATATGGAGCGTGAAGGCTTGCAGAATAGTAAAACCTTGTATTTTCATCAGACCCGCAGATCGAAGAGCCTGCTGCGTAGCAAAGAGGTATCGAGACAGTAAATTTTGTCTAGAGTCGCCAAGAGAGCTTTGGCAGTCTTCGTCTTTCATGGACATGACCGCCGCGGTGTATATGGCGAAAAGAAGGGCTACCGAGGGTTTGCTTATCGATTCCAAGTTCCTGCTTGCCTCGATGACGTCGAGCTGAATGGAAGGTGCGTGTATGACCTTAGACAAGGGGTTCACGTTCTGAAGGAACGTCTGCCACAGCATGAAGGCGTGCATTGGGAGCGGGTGCAAGTCACGAAACCCGCCGATGCCAGCTGGACTGCGGCCAAGAATGAGATTACTTGGATCTGAGAACGAACTGCTGATATCCCCGTCCGTCTGGGTTAAGGGGGGCTTAGTGGATGTGGTGGCCATCGGTTCCGAGAACTATCCAGCAGTCATTAGGCGTATGTCTCAAACGCAAGAGAAACATGAACAACGGATAATAATGTATATCGTGGACTCAACGCAGAGAGAGAGAGAGCGGCTATTACCTCATCGTTTAGTCCATGCCACAGGTTTCTGCTGTCTATCAGTTACCATGCAAGGTGGCTATAGGACGGATTCTACGTACTGGCCAAAGCTAGGAACAGGACCCTTGATCTCCCGCGCACCACCACCGGCCACTGATTCCGGGATAGTGGACTTCGGAGTGGAATTCAGAACTTGTGAGTGTTTTTTCCGCCGCGAGTACGGGGCACGCACGCCCGGGACGCAGTCCGTTCCGGATTCGATGCAACTGCAGTACAGAGATCAACGTGAGCCTCATGACATAGGTAAGTACCAAAGGTATATAACTTGCCTGGAACAGGGAATTTGTCGATTGCAACGGACTTTGCGTCTTTTGCACGAGATGCACGACTTCTAGCGTCAGCAAACGTCTTGCTTCCAACGCTGTGGATTCTTACCGTCGTCTGCAAACGCGGGTTGGGAGGCGATTCTGCGCTTGCAGGAGTCAACGACACCCGAGGAGACGTCTGATCTGACATGGTGGCTGCACGATGCCTGCACGATGTCGGCCGGGTTAGCAGCAGAGCGAGCCAAGGGCGTGGCCAAGAGCGTGGTTAAGAGCGTGATGAAGAGTGTGAGCCGAGACGGTGGTGGCACTGCTGCCCCTCTGTACTTACCAGTCAGCCAGTTGAAGGGGCTGATAATCGCTCCTGGCTGATTCCTGCTCGCCTCACACCCCATTGGACACCGCCTGAGATGCCACTATCCCTGCATTCATTGCTGTAGGGTGCACATCTACCCCTGTCTGCCCTGTATGCCAGGTACCATACATGCAGACGCAAGAATCGGCAGGATCCTTCTTCAAAGTTCTGCCATAGCATTCGATCAAGCGTGGTTGCTCCTGGATGTAAGTTGTTCCGACACTGCGCGTCCTACAATCTACCACGAGGAGGGAATGGAGAAGCACGCCTTCAAACACGGAGAGGAACAGTACGGGGCAATTGGTTCAATGGCGACCCGGTCTCGGGGGACAGTGATTTCCCCAGCAAGGCGCTCCGCGATGATACAAGGACATTATTGGAACATTGCTCGCTTGAGCTGGCTGGGAGCAAGGAAAGCAGAACGGCTAGATTGCGGACAGGCGTTGTCGTCTGTCTGAAATAGGCTTCTTTCACTTGTAGGCGACTAGCGTGTTGAATACAAGTCCCGTGATAATCAAGATTCATCTATCGATGGTCGCATCTTTGTCTCTGGGGATCAACCGAGAACACAGTCGAGGACTTGTTGAAATTGATGTTGAAGAAGTCACGAAGTCCCAGTCTCTAGTGCCCCTGGAAGCGTGGCTAGGTAAGCAGTACTTAAGCATAGACTGAGCCGAGCCTGAGCAAAAGCGGCGAATGCGCTAAGGTTAGGCCCAGGCAGCTAAGTAGGCCTCTCAGAGGTGCTAACCTCCGCAGCTACTTAAGCAGATAACCTAGACGCCCTCGTCAAACCTACCTTTAGGTAGGTACATAACATACAACCTTGAATTCACCAGTTGCGCAACAAATGCAAAAATGGCCACCGCATCAGCCTCGATAGAACCTATAGAACCTATCGCCATCAACGGCCGGTATTTCTGGAAGGGCGATGAGCGTGTTAGTCTCAATCCCAATTCGCTCTACCAGGCAAGCCACATATATGACGACTGACGTCACCCACTTCCCCCCCTTCTCCAGTTCATGGTCAACGGAGTGGCCTACCAACTCTACAGGCGCAAGCCCGAGTCTCCGAACGCGGCCGCGGATCCGCTTGCGGATGAGGCGCTCGAGGACCTCAAGCTCAGCCTTCCGCTATTCAAGGAGCTTGGGCTGAATACTCTGTTCGTCTGTATGTTTGTTCGTTCGTCCGTGTGTGTGGGTGTGACGTCCGAGATGCAGAGAGGAGAGGTGGAAGATAGATAGGGTTTCCACAGTGATCGTTGACTTGTACACTTCTTAGTCTCGATCGATGCGAGCAAGAACCACGATGAGGCCATGCGGTTGCTGGCCGAGGCTGGTATCTATGTGCTTACGGTGCGTCGTTCGAGTTTCGCGGCCCCTATCATTTTAGTCGCACGCAAACCCAGATGAACTCACACAGATACCTCTCTTTCCAGTGTGTCGCCTCCCCGAGCTCGTCAATCCGCCGGTCCGCCCCTTTCGAATCCTATACTCCAGCACTCCTCAACACCTTCTTCGGCGTAGTCGATGAGATGTCCAAGTACCCAAATACCCTGGGCCTCATCGTCGCCAACGAGGTCATCAACAGCGCGCCCTCGACGCCCGCTGCCCCCGTCGTTCGCGCCGTCACCAGGGATATCAAGCAGTACATGCGTCTTGCGGCCGAGGTCCGGGGCCAGAGGGTTTTACCTCTGGGAGTCAGCGCTGCTGATGTGATGAACCTGATCATGCCGCAGTTTCACTATTTCTGTGGTGGAGGGGAGGCAGGAGAAGAGGTGGAGGGACAGTGCGATTTCTACTCGGTGAGTTGAGGCTGGTGTTATGATATCAATGGCTAAGCTGTGCAGGCAAGTCGACAGACAGACTGATTCGGAATCTTTAGTTCAATACGTATTCCTGGGTCGGCGAAGCGTCCATGCAGATATCAGGGTACAACCGAAAGGTAAAAAGATGGTCTCAATTCAGGGGTGGCACACCCTCTGATTCATTCTCATCTTCTGGCTAACACACGCATTTCACGACCCCAGGTAGAGCTCTTTCAAGATACTCACGTGCCCGTTTTCTTCTCTGAGTATGGCGCCCACATAGGACGCCCGCGCATCTTTCGCGAGACCGAGGCCATCTACTCCCCGGAGATGGCGCATGTCTTCTCCGGCGGCATCGTCTACGAGTTCATGCAGGGACCCAACAACTACGGTCTCGTCAAGAGGCTGGAGACTACCAAGAACGACGACTACCTTGACTACCTCGACGAGGGATATCAGGTTGAGACAACTCTCGGGAGAAAGCCGGACTTCGTCAGCCTGAGCGCCAGCCTGCGGTCCAGCGCCGAGCACCGCAGGCGGCCCCGAACCCTGCCCGAGTACACGACCAGAGGCGGCGAGTCGGGCGGTGCGCTGCGGAGACCGGCGATGCCGCTGCAGCCGAGCAACTTTTGGCGCGTCGACCGACCGATGCCCGAGTGTCCGTTGGAATGGGACGACGTGCAGGCGCGGATCGAGGACGCGGAATGGGTTGATGTCGAGCAGGAGATCCGGGATCTGCCGGTTGAGGACCTGGCCGCGACCATGTGGGAGAGGTTTCGAATCGACGGGACGGGCCCTGCATTTTGGTGATGGGGTAATACCAAGATGAAGTACACTATGCTACTTATCTAGGTAGGGGTCTTACAAAAGACCAACTATAGCCGACATCTGCGGTTGGTGTGAAGGACCAACGGGTCGTTATGCATATCGCGGCGAATTGGAGGCTAGATCACTACCGTACAAACAATCGGATAAGCAAGGGGCTTTTCTGGGTAACCATGTATGGGAGCCCCTCGCATCGTCACTGGGAACTGACCTGGTGCTTCTTAGAGAGGGTGTTTATTGGCAACTGAACGCGAACGCTGAGCATACCTAGATATACCTTTATTTACTATTGACACTGTTGCGTGTATCTTCCCCTGTTGATGCAGACGGAACCCGCCCTTGTTCTAGCCCATGCCCCCCCCCCCCCCCCCCCCTTTCCTAGGCCCCTGTTTCCTGCTGCCTGTTGTATAATATACTTACCTCGTCCCACTTCCAGCTCCTACTATATCCACTTCTCATCATATCCCCACCCTTCACCGGCTGCTCTTTTTCACTGCAGGGAGGGATTATCTGGTGTAAAGTCTATATAACACCTTATTCTTGAGAGACCTGCCTTTCTATTGTCTCACTTCATCTCGTGTGCCTCTGCTGCTCCCTTCCCCCCTCCTCCTCCTCACCCTCTCAATCAAGGCCAAATAAAAATGGCTAGCAAGTTGACCCTCGACGGCGGTATCGCCCTCGTAACCGGGGTAAGAAAACCAATACCGATCCTCCCCAACTAGAAAGAACTGTGTGATCAGACACGAATACTGACTGGTACTCAAAAAACCTGCTCTTGCAGGCCGCGGGCGCCATCGGCAAGGAGACGGCGATCGCCTTCGCAGAAGCCGGCGCATCCGGCGTCGTCCTCGCCGACCGGGACGAGCCGGCGGCCCAGGTCGCGGCCGACGAGTGCGTCCGGTACGCCCTGCACTCTGGGTTCCGGGCCGTCGTGGTGAAGGTCGACGTCGCCGACGCCGTGAGCGTGCGGGATATGGTGGAGGTGGCGGTGCGGGAGTTCGGGCGCGTGGATTATAGTGTGAACTCTGCAGGGGTAAGTAAGAAATGAGGAGAGGAAGAAGAGGGAGGTGCGGGAAGGGACCCTTGGGGAGGTTTGACGGGGGGGGGGGGGGGGGGGGGGGGGGGGGGGGGGGCTTCCAAGATCAACTGATTTGACTGACATACTGTTGTAATTGTTGGGGGTTGATTTAGGTAGGGAGTATAGGGACGGCGAAGATCATAGATACGAGTGATGAGGTTTTCTCTGATACCATGGATGCCAATGTCAAAGGGACTAGTGAGTTTGTTCTTCTCTCTCTCCTTCATCTTCTTCCTTCTCACCCCCTTTTTTCTTTCCTTTCCGGGACTGAGCCCTATCACAATGTGTGTTTTGCGAGAGAACAACGAGGCTCTCGCGTTAGCTTCCCCCCCTGATCGTGAGCGAAACTGACATTTAAAAAAAACAGTGCTATGCGTCCGGGAAGTGGCCAAGGTCATGGCCAAACAGGAACCCCTGACGCACACGAGCCGCCGGCACGGCACGCGCAGCCTCGGCAGGGGCTCCATCGTCAACCTGGGCTCACTGAACTCGTACATTGCCATGCCCGGGATGAGTTCGTACATCATGTCGAAGCACGCCGTCGTCGGTCTCACCAAGTCCGCAGGTAAGTCCTAACTTAAGTCACCTCCCTATTTTCAGCCAAACACCCAGACACAACCAAGGCGTTACGTTATCGCAGGACATGTAGTTATCACGATGTTGGCTTCCGCTTCTCTGTCTGACTTGTTCACCTGTGTGACGTGATTCAGCCCTAGATCTCGTCCCCCACCACATCCGCGTCAACGCCGTCTGTCCGTCCTATGTGGACACGCCGATGATGCGGGGCAGTTACGAGCGAACGCCGGGCCTGCAGTACGCCATCGAGAACTTTACGCCGCTGCGTCGCGCGGCGAGCGTCGAGGAGGTCGCGGACTATATAGTCTTCCTGTCGGGTCCGTCGGCCAGCTATATCAACGGCACGGGCCTCGCCGTCGACTCGGGGGTCATGACGACGGTCACAACCCCC
The DNA here is from genome assembly GCA_022376275.1 of Xylariomycetidae sp. FL2044. Taxonomy (NCBI): domain Eukaryota; kingdom Fungi; phylum Ascomycota; class Sordariomycetes; species Xylariomycetidae sp. FL2044. Next base: position 740,558 of record JAJNOH010000025.1, on the reverse strand, counting down.
TTGCCACCAGTGGGGGCAGGCGCGGCAGGGAAATCGTGAAATGCCATTTGAAATTTGGTGATCGCTATCCATATGTTGGGGAGAAAGGGGGGGGGGGGGCTGTTAAGTCCGACTCTGTTCCACTTGTTTGAACTTACTAAGGATCGGTCTTGGAATTGGTACTTTACGACACCGAGCATATTGACTACCAAAAGGAGATTCATGCCTCAAAGATGTTTCTAGTATTCGCAAGATGATGACAGGTTCATCACCAAGATTGCGAACTAAACTTTATGTCGTGAGGTTGTTTTCTTCTGAGGGTCCGTAAAAATCACAAAATCTTACCCCTATTTGGTATATAATATTGCTCCGTTTGGAATGCAGTTGAGCTTGATTAACGCGAGACTATTGACTTGTTCATCATCGTGTCTAGCAAAGTGCGAATCTGGCTCAGTACAGCCAGTCTCAGGAACCACCCCCCCAGTTGGCAGTAAAGACCATATCCATATGCCCCGGCGTCTCAAGGTTAGGTAGCTACTTAGTTTAACTAGGCGTCGATTTGGACTTCGTAGTGAACCAACATTGAACCCAAGAAGCCCGGACGTCGCCAACAACTCTAGCGCAAGGACTCTAATTGTACCTACCTTACATACCTAAATTAAGTACCTACATAAGTACCTACCTAGGTAGGTAAGTATGGTATGTGGCTTCCACAAATACCTGGAATACGCACATGCCCCTCGAATGCGTCACGGAAAAACCACAAAGTATCGCGAAAACTCTAATTGTATCTAGGTAAGTAAGTGACTACCACAAATGCCTCTAGGGATGGGATATATAATCACGGCCTAGCCTTGACCAGAATCAGCCATACACCTTCCAGGAATATCAAAGGTTAGCACCACGCCAGAGCCCGCTCCACGTATTACACATTGCGATCCGAATAAGCAGGCATTTCTTGTGGAATAATCCATACAATACTGCTTATCCAACTCTCCCTCTCCTGCTTATACGGCTATCCCATCTTGTCAAGATTCGTTCATCCGGAACCAAAAACATGGAGATGCCCTACGAACCCAGTGAAGAGGAAAGACGTTGGTATTTCTATGGGTTTGCTGGGAACCCGAGACTAGTAGCCAGGACAGGGGGTAACCGATGGGTGGCTCCACAATACGACGGCGGCAGCTGGACTATAGTTCCTACCAGAACTCCCAAGGTATTCTCGGCAATACTGCAGCGCGAGATCGTATCGAGATGGTCCAAGGAGCTATGTCTTGCGCTCATCAAGGTACTGGATCAATGCTCTTGGAACTACTTCTTCCCAATCCGCATTGGCATCGAAAACGAGGATAATCTAAGATCATTCCAAAGATCATTAACCTTACGACGTAAGGAGCAAGTCGACTATCCCATGGTTTTGCTGATCGCGGTGGAAGAGAACAGTCTCGCCTGGGAAGAGGGTATTACGATTGCTTTGCAATGCCGTGATATCCTTCGGGAATACCAAATCCTTGATATCGAGGTCGAAATTCGCGAGGGTCGGCACGAACTTTCGGCTGCTTCAGCCGAGTTTGAGGCTCAGATTGACCCTCAAATGTGGCACGACGCGGAAGGGAGAGCCACAAACGAGGACGCCTTACCGCTGTTATCGCACCTGGGATACCCTATCGGCTACCTTGAAGATCGAAAGGGGCAAGGAACAGTTGGCTTACACCTGAGGCTCGAAGGAAGGCAATCAGAGACTCCCATTTTCTACGGTCTTACCTGCCGCCATGTGGTGCGCCACGACCGAGCCGATAAGGAGGCTTATACTGTTTCGGGGAAATCCAGGCAAGGTCATATTCAGGCCAACGGCACTGAATATGACAACATCCGTTGGAAGTTCGAAGTTTCAGGCGGAGATTTACAAAAACACGTCAAAAGTATGCAGCGCCCTATAGACCGATGGTCTGATAGGTACCAATTCGAAGAGTCAAAACAACATCTTCGTCCTACAGATTACGGCATCAGGTCCCTAGATAAGTACAAATCTTTGCTTGCTTATCATAGCGGAATCTTGGACGTTTTGAAGGAGTTGCAGGAAAGAAACTCGAGATCAATTGGTCACTTGGCCTATCATCCGAGTTATGAAATCTCCTCCGACCAACCAGGGTACCTGACAGACTGGGCGCTTATCGAACTCGATCCAGAGAAGTTCGCGTCCAACCCAGAGAACAATGTGTATGTTGGTGACAGGGCACATGACTCACGTGTCACGCTACGGAGCATCAATGGGTTCATCAAGTTACGCATGGAGAAACAGGAGGCTGTGGAGCGGGGGCCTGTGGAGGAGGAGCTTACCATCGTTGCCAAAAGAGGGGCTACAACTGGCCTCACATTTGGTATCAAGAGTGAGATTGAAGCTGTCGTTCGGCATCCATCTCGAGATGGTAAGTCCAGATACGCATGGGAAATGCTCATTATCTCTATGGCGGAAGCATCGAAACCTTTTTCCTCCAAAGGTGATTCAGGGTCGAGTATCTTCGACCGTGAAGGCCGTGTCGTCGGGCTCGTGAATGCTAGCAACACTGGGCTTGACGGCGAATGGAAGCCTGCTGATTTATGGAAATGGAGACAGCAGGGACTCGAATCTTTAGTCCCAAAGAGGGGTAAGACTGGGGTAGAAGAAGCGGAAAAGGCACCAGATGACGAGCTGAGGACACGGCCGCGATACGCCGATGTCACATTCGCGTCGCCGATTGAACGGGTGCTAGAGGATATTGAGCGTTTTACAGGCCTAAAGCCACAACTTGTATGATTGTGGAGACGCGTTGCTTGGGGTGTTAAGGTTGAAGCGGCTCGTTAGAGACTGCGAGGATAGGGGTATTGAGGTCGAACCGGCTTCTGAGAAAAGCTTTGTATATGCCCCGAAAACAATGAAAGCTACCTGGATAATGTTGGTGTCAACTATAGCCGGAAGTCTAGAGTGTCAATGCTGTCTCATGAAAGTGAATCGAAGGATAAGGCTTGAAGGTTGCTGTAGTTTTGCTGTGGTGATGAACCAATTTGGGCTTGTCATAACTTATGGCAAGAGGTCAATGGCAGGCGCTGTCAGAGAATCTAGTACAGGGAGAATAATAGTCACGATGAGGGCCACAGTAAGGTCGTAGTGAGAAGGGTACGGTAGTCTCATAAGAAAAGAATCCGGCTGTGCCGTCTAAATAGCACAAGAAAGGGGGGGGGGGGGGGGGGGGGGCTCCGAGATTCGCGGTTGGGCTCAGTCGAATGATGCTGATGCCTAGAGCAGAAAAAGGGGTTTCTTCTGATGGATTCTAAACGAGGGAGATGCTGTTCTAATGCACCGACTTTTGGGGCAATCAGGTTCTCGTACAAATCCGCAATAGTCCTGGCACAACTGGGCCAACAGGGACTTCTGGAAACTCGCAATAGATCTTCTAATTGTCTCTGACTGTTAATCAGGAGTTTGAAAGTTCAAGCCTTTCCCGGGGAGCCAAATGTGGGGGGAGACCCCCTTATATAGCTGATATATTCAATACGGCACCCCCCTGGCCTCCTAGCTCCTGACAAACAGGCCCGTCCTCATCTGGGAATGTCATCCACAGAAGCGAAGCTGTCTTAAACTTCATCCAGTGCTGTCTCATCGAGTCCCCAGCTGCGTGCGAGCATCGAGCACTGGCATCTGCCTGCGGTCAACCTTCTCGAAATCGGCTTCGGTAACGTCTTCGAGAATCTTCGCGGAGCTGCTTCATTGTAAAAAGGCAAGGATTTATCATAAATATTAGCATGATTCGCGGCTAGAAGTGATACTTCCCTTGTTGTATGTCACTGGTGCTTCAGCTGGATGTCGTGCACACTGGATTTATATTGTTGGTTCCAAAAAAGAGCCCCTGATCTGGTTTATGGGCCGAGGCCCCCACGCGAACTTATACACTTATACTTATTAATTCTATAACCACACATTATGTCAGTTATATATAGAAAACTAAATGATCTTTACATAATGGGTCAGGGAACATACCTCGGGTTCTTCCTCCTTCACCTCCTTTAGGAGTGCCTGTCACACGTTAATAAAAGATCGACATAAACTCCCGCGAATCTACTAACATCAACCTCATCTTCCACATTCTAAACACTGTCAGTATCTAGCACATATAAATAGAACATAATCGAACTTACGCCTTTCTCCTTCCACTCCTATTATAAAGTCAGTAAGTCGAGATATTGGGTTGGATTATTTAGGTACTCGCCTTAACCTTCTGTTGCCAAAGCTGTAAAAATTAGCTAATATCGTCTAGATAGGAAAAAGAATAATACTTACTTTGGCTTCTTTCGTATGGTGCTATGTATATAGTGAGTTATATGCGCCCACTGCAAACTAGAGCTGATAAGAATGACTTACCTCGAGTTTCAACAGGGCCTCCTGTCAATGTGAAGTTAATATGAGGCGATAGTCAAGAGATACCAGGACTGCCCAAGACTGCCCAGGACTACTTACATTGCGCGCGTCGATGGCCTCCTATAAAAATGTGAGCACAATATGTTTCAAGATTCAATAGTATTTCATCCACTCACGGCCATCTTGTCTTTATGGTGCTATAATTAAAGACCCAATAAGGTCAGTTCTAAGGTTCCCGTATCTCACAATAGGAGATACGGGCTGAAGACTTACGGCTAGTCTAGCTTCGGCGAACTGTGGTACCGCAGATCAGTTCCTATATTTATTTACCATCGAGAAACGGTGCTTACGGCTCTAGAGCCGACCTTCGGCTGGCGCTCTTCCTTCAGCTCCCGAATCATATCAGTCTCAGATCAGTGGTGCCAAGAATGAGCTGGGGATACATACGCGGGTTTCGAGGCGCTAGGGTGTTGACATCAGAGATCAGTCCTCTAGAAATTTGCATCTCCCTCCATTGCTTACAGGTTCCTTGGCGTCCATCTTCTTCTAGATATTAGCTTACGAACGTAGACTGTTCCAATGAGTGCATTATGCCTTCAAGACGGGGACAGGAAGAGTGGTGAGTGTCAGTTCGGTAGGAGTTGTGTAAACTAAGACTTTCCTTCATTGGAGATAACTTACAGGAGCGGGTGGGAGTTGGTTCTTTGAACGCGGCCATTAGCAATAATGACAAAGCAAGGGACGTTTAAGAGCCAAATTGACGAGGACTAGATAGAGCGACAAGGACCTTACTCGATACATGTGTTCTGTCTAATAAAGAAGTCAGCATTATCCAAGCAACTACCAATCAAGCTCTAAGGGTAACTGGAGTGTCATACCGGCTATCGCAAACTTTTTTTTTTTTGGTACTCTCTATATCATCATGTTAGTTAGCAAAAGAATCCTGTCGCAGGGGCAATATGAGGGGAAGTGCTGGACCGAAAAATGCATACGCGAAAACTGACGAAGCCGAAGAAAAGGAAAGGAGAAAAAAGAAACCGGAGCGCGTCAAGCGAAATAATCATCAACTCCCACACTCCGAAACGCTATTCGGGATGGACCTGCTTGATACCTAGGTACACCATGGCCCTGCCATAAACTGACCAACCCTCTTGCCATCTGATTGATCCATGGATTGATTGATTGATAATGCTTGGCGTCATAGAGCGTGCCGCGAATGACCCTGCCATAGACTGACCAATTCTCTTGTCATATATATGATTGATTGATAATGTTTGCGTCATAGAGCATTGTGATGATTTGATATACAAGGCGAACAATAGTCACGATAAGGGGCACAAGTGTTTAGTAGGTGCTAGCATCGGTAGGGGTAGGTTAAACATTCATTTCTTACCCTCTTGATATTTCGATTGGAGAAGGGTGAGAGCTATATACATATAAAAACACCAGCGGCCCTACCCAGGGAACATCGAGACGCAGAAAGCTATCCTTCCTCCGGGCAACGGGTCAAGTTTTCCTCACAATGAGAAGGTGGAAAAAAGTGAAGCGTCCGTGAAATCCTCGTAATTCGAGTCCAATGGATCGGTAACGTCAGCATGGGGAAAAGTATCGATGGGATAAACAGTACGTGTGTAATGGTGTAATTCAAATGAAAAGGTCGCTGCACATGAAGGGCGGCGTCGAGCTCGACTGACCACCTAGTCAATGTCCCCATGTAATACGCGTACTCTTGTCCGAACTCACCGAGAATAGCTAACAAGTCCATGGGCTTGTCACGTAGATGCAACTCGCTGGGCCGTTGATTGCGGATGCTTGTAGTGGTCATTCACATTGCGAATGCGACACGCCTCGAGAGGAGTCCGGCATTTCACGAGAAAGCCCCGGATCATGTTAGCAGAGTGTGCTCCGTATCAAGCAGCCGTAGTCCGACGCATCGCGAAAGTGATGTGGTAATGTATATATTAGAAGCCACGTTGGTGTAATACGTCCGAGGGGGAGAAGACCATCAATAATCGACCGCCAAATAAAGGGGTAAAATCATCAAAAGGGTGATGTCACCGAGTACATAGCGGGACCGTGAAAGATTCATTACGTAGTATAGAGTGACATGGACTCACATCATTTTACGTTCCTAGAAGTCTTCTTAGGATGAATAATACGTGTACAGCCATGGACATTGTAATGTGTCGAAGTGCCCCCCTATTGAAAGATATATCGACTCTCAAAACCGACCACGGCCCCTTCCGCGTCCCCTTCCGCGCCCCCCCCCTCGACCAAAGCCATGATTATGACCCTGGCCACTACCACCCCGGCCCCGTCCACCACCTCTACCTCCTCTGAAACCCCCGCGATCCCTGATCTCCGAGGGCGGCGGCCCCTTTGCCTTGCGTTCTGCTCTCTCCTCCTCGCTCGCGTCCCATAGATTTGGGACCCCCACCAACTCGCAGAAGGCTGAGGTCTGAGGATTGGTGTACTCGTCGGGCTGGTAGTTGACGGTCTCCGGACCGCCGTCGACATGCGGCGGAGCGGTTATCGAGAAATTCTCTGGCACATCAAGCTTTTCCCTTTTTACCACATTCTCCTCGACCCACGCGCGTTCCTTGTCTATCATCGGAACGTAGACTTCTTCACCCAGATTTGGCGGTGTCTGCGCTTCGCTGTCACCGATGGTGAGATATTGGGAGAATACTCGGGTGATGGCAAGCCATTCGGGGTCGTACTGCAGCTTGTAACGTTGGCCTTCGGAAGTGGATGGCGGATACTTCGTCATGTGCGCGGGGTCAACGGGGACGGCTGAGCTGAGCTGTACAAACTTACGTCCTGGAAGACACTTGTCGAGCGCTAGGAATCGTGTTGTGGTGTTTTTGATGGTCGAAGGCACTGGCTGCCCTGGATCGAGTTTCGGCTTCGGCGCCGAAAAGGATGCTGGTAATTGAGATCTGAGTTCCTCGGAGACAGCGCCTGTCATAGCGGTCGAAGCCGTGGGTTTCTCGCTGTTACCGGATTCGGTCGCAGGCGCAGGCGCAGAATCGTCATCGTCCATGTCCAAATCAATCTCGTCCGGATTTCCGGTGGTCTCTTCAGAGCTTACTGCCTTCTCGGTAACTTCAACAACCGGTGCAGATTTCTCAGGATCACTAGGGGCATCGTATGTTTTCACAGCAGCAAACTTGCAATGCATATGAGCCGAAAACCAGTATGCAGGCCGCAATCGATCCATCACATATGTTGCGGCCGGATTGCCCAATGTTCCGTCCAAGCTTTCCTGCTTGAAGTCCGGTTTCATCCTCCATAGTGCTGCGGCGTTCCCATGCTTTTCTATCGCTCGTGGCCAATCGTGGCTCATCCCGACATCGACTTGTTCCCTCAATAGCAACAGCTTGCGCACGTCGAACTCGCGGACATGGTAGAAGCTCTTGATATTATCCTGACTGAAGGGGAGTCTTTCGTGGTGCGGCTTCTTGTAGTCGAAGCCCTTCCATATGCCACTCATGGCGGCTATGCGGAGCGGACCAAAGCGTAGGACGTTGGCAGCACCCATGTAATAGATATTGGGGGCTACCCAGCCCCCGTAGTAGAGCTCCCACAGATAGGAACTTGCTTCGTGGTTACCGGCAATGAAAATGGTCAAGTACGGGGCTTTCTTGTCACCTCGGTAGTATGCCGGAAAGTCTCCAAGCTCTCGATACTTGGCGGGCACTGACATGACAGAAAGATCTGCTGCATTCCGCACAGCTTCGAAGTCGCCACCGATGATGAGTAGATCAACACCGTCCCATCCTCGTGCCTTGCTGGAGGCGGTGACTGAAGAGTAGATAGCATCGAGGGTGCCGTGGCCGCAGCCCTCAACGGCGATGCGGACGCCAGCCTCGGTCTCCATTGTTGTCCGCAGTGTTGATTGGGAGGAGTAGAAGCAACGGTAAACAGAGGCGTGCTGAGACAGTCAACGAGGTGGTCTCCTCAACAAGGTAGTAAGGCCTTCGAACTTCATGGGCATGGGGTATGGCTTCCGATTGCTGAACATGAAGTTTTTTGCAAGTGAGAGGAATCTCTGGACTACTGGAGTAGCAGAGTAGCAGAGTACCTAGGTAGGTAGGGTGAGGTCGAATTTTTGTGGGGTTTCTTGTGGCTCATAAGTACCTGCAGCAAGCAGCGGGTCTACAGTGCATCACTCCTGCAAGCGCCTGCAAACAATGAGAGGTTCTAAATGCTGTCAATGACTGACGATAGATGACACATTGACCATATACACCCAAATCAAGACCTCTGTCCTGTTTTCTGGAATGAAAATTAATGATTAAAGTAGACATCCTAGGGACAAGACAGGCAGCATCTTTCACCATCATCAATGTTGCCAGTATTCATACCGAGAGTAGGACGGATTAGATTAGCAAGTCATGCTCGTGCCCATTCCTTTATATTGCCTTTCTATCCAGTGATTCCAGGTCTCTGCGCAAGTTCATTACCGCATCAAACAATTGTGAAATGAATATCTCCCCTCCTAAAAAGCATGGTTTCCATAGGGCAAAACGAGCCACGCAGAGTGACGGGGGAGTGAGTTCAATATTCCATCCATAATAGACATTCATTCCATGGGGAGCAAGAAATGAACGTATATGCTTAGATGGGTTGTCAAGTCCAATACATACAGTCACAGAAGCAAAAGAAGAGCACGTATCACCAGCAATACCGTAACAATATCCTTACCAAGGCAATTCTGACTCCCGGAGCCCTCGGCAGCGAGATTCTTACACAGAAACCAAACCTTTCTCATTGTGCCTCGTAACGCCCGGAGCCATTCCTCTATCTGAAACCGGATCGTGCTATCATGATATCGTCAACCTCGTAACGCCCAGGAAAATGCGTCTACCTGAATCCGTATCGTGGTATCATCGTGTCGCCAAACGCCAAAATCACTATCCAGTTCGAATCCCTCTTACAGCAATGGATGCTGTTGGTCCATAACTGATCGATCATGCCGATTCTTCAGGTTGGGACTTTGGTGAGTTTTTCAATCGTACTGTTTGCGCTCTGAATTCAGCTTACTGTCGAGCCCGAGGAAATCAGAAGCGAGCAGGAGCTCAAGACAGAGCTCGACTGGAATCTCCATGTCGGGGACGTCGTCCTTATCGCGGTTCTTGTACCAGTATTGGAAGTAGTCAACCACACATTCGAGGACCATGCCACTGTGCCTGGTTAGCGGTGATCACAACCAGGGGAATGCCTAACAGAGAGAGGACAGTGACAAAAGCTACATGGATAGCAGGCCTGTCTCAGATCAAGTGTAGTTGGTTGTCATGCAGACCATGATGATGGTCTGTCAGTAAGAACACAGCGAAATATTTGTGATTCATCACTGACGATGTGGCGGTGCGTAGCCAGGGATGGCAAAGTAGTAAGAAAAGACGAGGTGGGTAAGTTTCTTACCTGATCTCTCCAAATTTACATTTGCCTGATTCAGTCTCGGCGAAGTGGCCTAGAGGGGGAAAATGATAGATTAGAATATCGTGATCGGAGTACGTACTGGACCTGAGAGGGAGGCCGCTTACCAGCCCTGGGATCCAGCATGCTTTTGATGACTGGACTGATGAAAGCCGCTTTACGCAGGACAACAAACTCAAAGCCGTCGCTTGAGACTAGAGTGATGTATTTGGAGGGGGCAGACCCGTTGGATGCCATCTTGAACAGGTTGAGGAATATCGGCGAAGCCTGAATGTTGGTTCAACTGGATCGACGGTCGAACAAAGGGAAAGGAATTGGTTTGGACGCGTTTTTGTTTGTCGGAAGAGTTTTTGAGGATGGATGGGGCCGGCCTATTCTGCTAGGTTAGCGAAGGGGAACAGTGGATCTGTACCAGAGGGAATGAAGTGCTTCAGGGCCTGATACGCTGGCACTCGTTCTCCAGCTGAGAAGATTGTATCTTCAAGGCTGTCAGGTGGCAGTCTCCAAGGTCGTCTCGGAGATTTTCTGGCCCATGGCACCATGCTCGGGCGAGCCTGCGAATGGACCCGGACTCCAATGGGACTCCAATCGAAAAAGGTGGAGACTGGAGTCGATAGATGAAACATCGGGGGCGCGCTTGGTGCCCTGTGGTTGCCCTGCCGACTCTATTGACGTTCTGACGAAATAGGATGAACACTGCCAACTGGCGGCCCTCGAACTCGACTTTTGTACAGCAATCTGCAACAAACATTCTCAATCCCAATTGTCCCTTCCCACCAGCACTACACAATCCTACACAATCTCGAGACTCCCCACACCTACTTAACACTTACACACCTACACAGCTGGAAGTCTCACCTTCATTCCTACCGCCCGCGCGAACACACGCACGAATTATCCAGTCCGAGGCCAGACCAAATAATTAGCCAGCATCACTTTTCGACCCAGGGTCGATTAGACTATCCTCCGGCGCCCCATCATGGCGTTCCAACAGAATCGCAGCTCCTACTATGGCCACAGTCAAAATGTCAGCGAAAAGTACGATAATGGCATACCGCGACGCCCTACCGCAAGAGCAGAGCGTAACACGCGGTCGAGTGAGGGCACAGTGAGTACCGTCATGAGTGCATCGACGGGTAGGGAGTCGTCCGCCACCCATGTCACAGAAGCTCCCGCCTACTCGAAGAAGATCGTCGTGGTCGGCGACGGTGGTTGCGGCAAGACCTGTCTCCTGATCAGCTACAGCCAAGGATACTTCCCAGAGGTATGTACAGTAGTCACACTGCCATGCCAGAATGTGATCGCGCAGCATACCGTATTGACGTCTTCGCTTGCAGAAATACGTGCCTACCGTATTCGAGAACTACATCACATATCCAATCCACCAACAGAGCGGTAAGGCCGTCGAGCTTGCGCTATGGGATACGGCCGGCCAGGAGGAGTACGACAGACTGCGACCTCTTTCCTACCCAGAGACAGATTTGATCTTCGTATGCTTCGCTATCGACTGCCCCAACTCTCTAGACAATGTCTTGGATAAGGTTCGTTGCCCCTCTTCCCCTCTCCCTCCACCACCCACGGCGATTTCGCACGATAGCTAACGGCGCGACACAGTGGTACCCAGAAGTTCTTCACTTCTGTCCCTACACACCCCTCATCCTCGTGGGTCTCAAGTCGGACCTGCGCCACAAGAAGACATGTGTCGAGATGCTAAAGACCCAAGGCCTCACACCCGTCACCGCCGAGCAAGGCATGGCGGTCGCCAAGAAGATGGGCGCCCAGTACATGGAGTGCAGCAGCAAGGAGATGACGGGCGTCGACGAGATCTTCGACCGGGCCATCCACACCGTCGTCTCCAACGACCGCCGCAACATCGAAGCCGCCATGGCCGCCGCGCCCAGCTCCTCTTCGGGTCCCAGCGGCGGCGGCGGCGGCGGTGGGAGTCGACAGAGCGGCGGGATCCCCGGGGTGCGCGCTTTTAAGAAAAAGAGGAAGTGCAACTTCTTGTGAGGGACGACGAGGTGGCACTTCCTGCACCGGCTGCTTGGAGGGCTGGCACAGCTCGAGGACGACATTGATTGACTGACTGATCGAATTTACTGACTTGGTCTTTTTTTTTTACCTCCAAGGGGAGAGAGAGGAGGGAAGGGGAGGGAAGTGGATATGCTACCCTCCCCACGTAATGACATTACTTCTGCATGATATTTCTTCGCCATGACCATTACTCTTCTTACGACCCCCTGGAGGAAACAAGTTACGGGCGGAGAGGACTCGTCTCTCCCTCTCTTTGTGGCCTGTCTATATCGCATGCAACATAGGCGTCTTTTGCGAGCTCATTTCTCTCCCCCTTGCCACCATAGATGCTTTTTAATGACGACGATGGACGCGAAGGAATAAAGGGCAGGGGAAAGGTCGGCTAGGTTATAGGGTTGGCCCGGTCGGTGTCTTTGGGCCATACACGAAAACGAAGGAAGCGGCAGCAGACAGCAGCAACAACAAACACCACCCACACTCTCCTAGCCGAGTCGCATGACTGGACGTATAGGAAATACGAGGCTACTTGAAAGGTTGCTGCCGTGGCTGGTTGCCGATGATATGAACGACGACGAATAGGGGGGTGAGGCCGGCCTGGAAACAAACGCCGAAGGTGTATTGAGTACTTACGCGCAGAGATCAAGATCTTCCCTTTTGTTACTATTGTTTTCACCTCATCAATCATGGTATGGGATAGGAAATAAGAAAAAAAACAAAAAACAACACTTCTACAAATTCTTCATGAACGTGTTCTTTCTTACTCGCTATCCTTTTCGTCGCTACGTAGAATCATGCCGTGTTGCAAATTGACGGAAGTTTCGTCTCGTATAGTCTATAAGGGGGGTATCATTTATTCATCATAACTCATTACCTGGAGGAGGTAGGCGAAATGGCAATGCCTTGGATAGATAGGCACGGGATCAATCACCTCACAGTACTCCTCCTCCTCCTCAAGTACACACACCTTTTCCTTTCTTCTCTTTCCCATCCGACGAAGGAAGATTTATGACTCTTCCTTCTTCCCGCCAGTCCCGCCGCTCTCTCCGGCTTCGTCCGCGCGACCCTGCGCGGCACCACCAGCTTCGCCCCCAACAACCCCTTTATTATTATTATTATTGTTATTGTTGTTGTCGCCCCTAGCTTCTTCAACCTCATCGCCCTCGTGGCCCTCCCCATCCTTCGCCATCACGTTCTCAAATTGCGACCAGAGGGCCTCGACCGACGAGAATTCGTTGCCGACCTGTAGTATGGTGATACATATCAAACATCAATCATCAGTACTAAGCCTCTGGTGGTTCGGTGCACTTGATTTTTTTTCTTTTTTTTGTGCCCTCCTTTTGTGAGTGTAATCGCGGGCAAAGTGACATGACATAGGCGGTACAACGATGGTGAGAGGGACGGAGGAACGGAGGAACGGAGGGAGGTTTACGTACGGCGACGACGGCCTCGAGGGATCGGTTCAGTTTGTTTATGTTGGCGAGGACGTGTTCGAAGCTCTGTTGTTTTTGCGTGCTCGGCCGCTTCGTTAGTCATTTGAATCCAGTCTTGTGTACTTAGGTTGATGGAAAGGGGGAATTCGGCGGAGAAGAGGAGGACAAGACAGGGGAGAAGAGCGTTTCAAGAAGGGAGGATGTTTGCTTGGGTCGTAACCGCACCCTCCGTCTTTCTCTCTCCCCCTCTGTCTCTCCATCTGTCTCTCCCTCTGTCTCTCCCTCTCTCACGTTCGACAAAGAACAGCTTGAGAATGGCATGACATGGTATGTACGGTATAGTATGCAGAGTGTAAGAACGCACCATAGCAATTTCCCCTATCAAGGCCTCCCGCTGCTGCTCGAAATATGTCTTCTCGCGTGTACCGTGAGCGCCTCCAACGCTGTGGCCCATCGCGGATGTTGAACGCGACGCCATCCTTTGTCTCTTATTTTTTCTCGCTCTCTCGCGCGGCCCCCACCAGTGCTGATCACTGTCAGGTTGCCTGGCTACTGTATTTTTTTTTTTTCGACGGATTGCAACGGCGGTTGTATCCTGGCTTGTTTGGATGTCGTTGTCGGTTTGCTCATGAGAAGAAAGCGACGCGTGGATTTGATATTTGGGTGGGTGGAGGGGTACTTAAAAAGCCGAGTTCGCGTGCCCCTCCAACCTCGGATGTCAGAAGAACAATCGAGTTGCCAAGGCCATTGTTTACGATTCTCAACTCGAATATCTACTCTATCTGCCCAACGTGTTTGAGACCAGAAGATGAGGAGCAAAAGGATGGTAACGGCTCACATAAATTAAGATATCAGGAAACCTACGACTTTTAGACTTCACGTTACTGATGTTCAGAAAATGCAAGTCTCCCTGTATATATAAGCAACCCAGGAACGGATCGCAAATCAACTTACGGCCATATGGCTTTCTATTAGATTATCTTCAAGGTCAAATTGGATGCACAAGAAAAAAAAGCCAAGCAGCACAATCATTGCCGTAGTGTACAGTACAAGAGCCCCAGCCCCGGAAATCATCATACACAGACCACAGTCCCGGTCCCAGAAACCAACAATGCTCTAGAACCCCTAACCAGTCTCCCATCAGATCCATAGGTCTAAAGTTATATATAGCCTGGTCGTTTCATCGTCATGCCACAAGCCGCAAAAACAAACATCTCGAACGCCTGGAACGCCCGTGCAATGGTATCTCTCTGGTGTGAAAAGCTTTCCTTCTCGTCCTCGCAACAACAAAAATCATCAAAGGAAGTAGTCTGACGGTCCACGTCGCCCTGCCGGAACGTGCCTCAAGTCGTCTGGTACTGCCGAGAAAATGCTGAACTTGGGGTCTAGATTCTTGTCTACCGTCATGATGGAGGCTACATTGCCACAGCGGTAACAGTAGTTGGGAGCTGACCAGACAGTCACCACAGATTGTTGTTGGAAATGATACTGCGTCCACATTAGCATACCAGGACATGTCTGAACGATGAGAGGAAGCATGTACCTTGTAACCCTCGTTGACTAACTGATGTGCTCGAGCAATTAGCTTCAAGCCGTTCACATGATTGAACTCAGTGGCAACCTTGTCACCGAATAGCCAGCCCGCGCCACGCGGGCTAATAGCCCACGTTTCAACGTCTTCGGGGTCGCTCCAGACCAGATCGCAGAAAGCACCTTCGTGGGGAATTTCCTGGGCTCGAGCCACCACGCGTATCTGATCAATTGTGCGGATTTCGGGGCTCAGACCGCCATGGACGCATAGGATTTCACCATCAACAATAGCAGCAAGGACCAAGAAGTCAAAGACTTGGCAGCAAGCCTTCCATACAGAGGCGTTGCCATACTTCTGCTGGCATTCTTCGTAGAAGCCGTAGACTTGCGTAATCTGGCGGGACTCGTGATTTCCTCGCACCAACACAATTCGTTCGGGGTATCTGTGCACTAAGTCAGTGATAAAATATCACAAACGGCGATTGAGGTGAGGCTTTACTTGGCTTTAAGACACATGAGGAGTGTGAAGGTCTCGAGACTGAAGTACCCACGGTCGACAAAGTCACCCAAGAAAACAAAACGGGTGTCTGCATTGCTAACCGGTCGAGTCATGTCTGAAGAGGTCGGGCGTGACGAGCTTCCCTCCTCCTCTTCATCCTCATCTTCCACCGCCATGGAGTCTTCGCCCGTGATTCCACTTGATTCTGACGAGAGCTTGTTCTTGAGTTTCTTCTTGAGTTTGGGGTTGGTGATTTCGGTGGGAGGTTCGAGATCGGCTGAGGTAATGACAGAGGTGGATGTAGCAGGGGCCTCGGTGGCAGGTTCTCCAGGCATGCCACCACTGACACGAAACAGCTCGAGCAAATCGTAGAATTGGCCGTGGATATCGCCGCAGATCGTGACAGGCGTGACTACAGGCTGGATATTGGATTCTAAGAAGCGGAAATTGCGATCAGTTGTTGGTTTAGCTTCCAAGATCAGAAGATGTGAATATACCTTCCATCAGAACCTCCTTCACCATTTCACACAGCTCCTTCATGACGGGCTCGGGTAGGTAATGGCATTGTTTCGCCTCTTGGAGCCATTCGTCCAATCCGGCACCGGTAGTGAGCTTTGCAGGCCCTGGCTTGGGCACAGAGGTGCGCGAAGGTCCCATGATTCAAGAGCAAAGGCGCAGATTCGGATATGTCGCAGTCTGCCGTGGAAAGGGTTGCAAGCGCAGAGGGTGGGATTAGTTTATTGATCGGTTGAGAAGTTGGGATTGGAGGTGGTAGTATTACTAACATGTGCAAGGCCTAAGGTCGATCAAGGGTGGGCTATCTACGAAGTATCATAGGTACGCTCTGCTTTGCTGAGTTTATCTCTGTATCCGGCTTCGATATTGCTGTATCCAGAGCCCGGCTAGAGATCACCAAGGATTAATGCACATAAGAGGGCTTGATGGAGGTGTAAATATAAGATCTGATTGGCTTTCAAGGTGGTCGGCAGCGGTTAGATGCATGCTTTTACTCCGTACCAGCGCGCCAGCGCATCAGGCGTACCTGCCGCCAGTGCAAAGCCAATCAACCCAGGCAATAAACCATGCGCTGAGGGGCAGCCGGGCAGCCCTGGAGGTCACAGGTGTAGGTCAAGCTGATTGGCGGGGTTTACTTATCAGTCTGGAAGCTGCTCATGGCTGCCATGTTCAGCCCTGTCAACCTGTGTCTCTTTGCTCATCAGGTCACCAAACCTCTCTCTCTTGGGGATTGCTGCTTGTTGCCTCAAACCTTACCTCGTCCATAAACAGCCATCTTGACAATTTTTACGTACTTCTTGGTACTCTGCCTACCTACCTAGGTACCTACTTAGAGGTATGTGCCTTGTAATACAAGCAGTCAACAAACAGCCCACCCATTTTGTTACTACGCATCCGCCTATCCGCAACCTTTGCGGCCACTTTTGGCACCCCTCTTAATTCCTCATTCTACTCGATCGAGACTCTGTACAAACCCGCGCTTTTGCCGATAGTCCATACTATGACGTTGACGTCCGGAATCCCTCCAAGATGACGAGCAGCGCGACCCCAAACAAAACGAATGGTGTCTTGCCCGTCAGCACCGGTCAAACTTCTGGCAAGACAACCAAGTCCAAAACACCAACCCAAGGCAAGAAGGTGCTCATTCGCCGCCTGCCTCCTGGTATGACCGCTGATGAGTTCTGGGCTATTCTCGGTGATGAATGGAAGGATGGAAATGGTAAAGTCGTCTGGTCCAGGTTTCACGATGGCAGTATTTCCCAGGAGTCAGTCCAATCTGTCTATCACCATCCACCTTCAGCCTTTCTGACTTGCTACTAGTCCCTCCTACCCATCCACGCCGGCAAGATGCTATCTCCACGTTTTGAAGCTTGAAGATGTCACTACACTAGCCGAGACTGTGCAGAGATTGACCTGGGAGGATGCGAAACACACCATGAATGATGCTGCCCTCGTGGGTCCTCCGTACCTCGAGAATTCCACCTATCAAAAGGTCCCTTCGACCAAGCGACGTATCGACACTCGACAAGGAACCATCTCTCAAGATCCCGATTTTATTGCCTTCCTCGCCAGTCTCACCGAAGAACCGGTCACCAAAGAGGGCGATGCAGAGCAGGCGGCCGAGGATACGAGCAAGGGAGACACCAAGATTACGACCACACCGCTGATTGAATACCTCAAAGAAAAGAAGGCCAACAAATCCAAGGATACGACTGCTACCAAAAGTGGAAAGCACGGTCGCCACGAATCTCAAGGAGGAAAGGCCAAGGAGGAGCCCAAGAAGAAGGGCAAGGAATCCAAAGCAGATAAGGCCGCCGAGAAGGAGAAAGAGAAAGACAAGGCCAAAGAGCCAGTGAAACTCCTTACCAAGAAAGCAGCAGCAGCTCAAGAAGCCGCTGAAGCCGCGAAGAACGTCGCTAGCCAGATCGCCTCACAGAAGACGACCGAGGAGGCAGCCCCAAAGAGTCGCCGTGCTAACATCGCTGCTGCTGCTAAGATACTCCAACGTGATCTTGGCCTGAGTCCTGGAAGCGCTCACAGAAGAGCGCGTCAAGACGCTGCTAAAGCTGAGGCGGCCTCCAAGACCGATAACGTTAAGGACAAGGAGATCAAGGAACCGGCATCTGCAGCGACATCGAGCTCCAGCCAAGCTTCGCCTGCAGCGCCCCCATCGGCGCCCACTGCTCCGAAAGCTCAATCTGGCGAGGGCTCACGACGGTCTCGAGGTTCCAAGTCGGGCAAACAGAATGACAACGCTAAAGGCAAAACTAAGGAAACTCCGGCCAGTAACACTGATAACTCTGCCACGAAAGCGACGCTTATCGCTGCACCGGTAATCCTAAAGAGGAAGGACGATGCTGTCGTAAGTGGCGGCGCGTCAACACCTTCTATGCCATCAACACCCGCGCCGCCCACAGGTCCGAAAGCTGCAACGAACAAAACAACATCATCCGGAAAAGCAAATGGTTCGTCACAGAAAAAGGGCGGCGCCGCCGCCCCACCGCAGATAACCGCAGGAGCAACGCGTGCTTTCGTTAAGCATGCCAACCCTTCGCAAGGCGTGACGGAAAATCTGCTCAAGCAGGCTATGGAGGCGTTTGGCACTGTCACATTCGTGGAGATTGACAAACGCAAGGGATTTGCGTATCTTGATTTCGCAGACCACGATGCCCTCGTCAAGGCTATTGCTGCTAGTCCGATATCTGTTGCTCAGGGCACTGTCCAAGTCTTAGAGAGAAAGGAGACAAAGAAGGTGGCTACGACCCCAAGTCAGCCGACTGGTGATAAAACTGCCACTGAGACTCCCGTTGAGCGGCCTAAGCGAGGCGGACGTGGAAGAGGTCGAAGAAATGGGGGTAATGCGGCAAATGCCCCTAGTGCTGGTGAGCCTTCAGGCTCGACGGCAACGCGGTCATCCCAGGCCTCTGCTTCAACTGAGACGGGTACCGCAGCTGGCCCTGGTTGAGCTGTTTCAAATTCTTTCACCAAACATGACATCTCAGGGAGCACTCCAATTAAGTATCCTTATGTGAGAATATCTCGACGCCGATTTTGCGAGGCAATGTCACTCGCAGTCTTCAGGACGCAGGCGAGGAAGAGATCGCAAGGTACGGGATAGATAAGCCAACTGAGGGAAGCGTTGGTCGACCCGGGCGTAAGCATTATGCCTATGCATATTCGTTCCCCCCGTTCCCTTTCCAGGGGTGCTAAGTCACAGTCGGTTCGGAATGGGCCTTTCACTTGCGCCTGGAGGAGGGTCGGCAACAGACCGAGGCCAGTGGTTACTATAGACTATTAGGTACGCACCACTAAGAATTACTAAGAAGAAGTACTCGGAAGATGCATACTGCGTGCGTTTTGCTACGTCTCTAGTTGCCGGAAGGATTTTCTTATGATGTGTAAAGTTGACTGTGGCCCTGGACTCACTGCTGCCCAGGGCGGCCATGGCCAGGTGCTTCCTAAGAAGACCACGTCCTACGCACGGGGAAGCTGTTGGCGTACATAACAGAAAGAGCAAAAGCAAGCGCGAGTCTCTCTATAAATATGAATAAAGAAGTCCTGATTTTTGCCTATCATTTGCTTAGCATGGCCCTTGTTTTCAAAAGGTTACTTCAGGTACTTAGGCAGTTATCCGAGCTGACTGCAATTCTCTCCCCTTTATATACCTTTATATACCTTGAGGGTATAGATTTCATAACTCGATTAGAGGACTGCCTAGAACCGGATTGGTTGAACCAGGATATACATGGATACATACTATGAGAAACGCCAGAAAGAAAACGAAAGAAAAAAAACATGTTTTATTTTTGTATCTATATAATTAAAGCCTAACGTTGCCCTCGAGCCCCCCCCCCCCCCCCCCCCCCCCCCCTTTTTTTTTCTTTCCAAACGCCCTAATCCCAATCCGAAATGGTTACTTCCCCAAACTGCCCTCTCCCTAACTACCCACTCTTCTCAACCTCCAATAAACCCGAAATACGACATAATCTCCCCCCTTGGCTCTGTAGCGTCTTATACAGTACTGCAGCTCATGGTCGTTATCACGTTGAGGTGGAAGCCGAACCCGGGCTCATTCATCCGTCCGCAGAGACAGGCGCCCGGGAAGTGGGACACCTTTGACCTTGAAAGTAGAAAAATATATGGTATAGATGGAATCGTGGCCCGTCTAGTTCGGTGCAATATGGTGTTATTACCTGAATAGGGGGGGGGGGGGGGGGGGGGGGGGGAGTAGATTACACAGATCGAGTCGCTAAACGGGTTTTCCAAAGAAATTCTTGTTTTTTTTTTTTTTAGAAGCGCTGCTGTTATATTCGAGAAACTCGTGATTTCTTTATTAGTGGGAAATTTTTCAAGAAAGCAACTAACCTAGTTAGTTACCTTACCTCTTTTCGAATGATATAATTTTTCCCAAGCTACCATATCCGCCGGGATCTGCGCCGTCCAGATGCCATGCCATTCTGTCTTATAGCATCTTGAACACGTTGTCCCTACCAGACGCCGTCAGCGTTGACCGTGTCCTCGGTGCGAGCTTGGATGACCTCAAGTTCGTTCACGTCGACGTCAGAGATATTCATGGCCTATGTCCCGGCCATTGATGTTGGTCACCGGAAATATGCTGCTGCTGCCGCCGCTGTCACCGAGTGGCTTCTTAGGTGTCTCGAGCCCGCGATGATTTGGCTGTACCCCTGAGCCCACGCCTGAACCACAATGCGGGCCTGGCACGACGGTTTTCTGGGAGGTCCGCATGTTCTATTTCTCTGCCGGGAGACACGAAGGCTTTGGCCTGAGGTAAGTGGTCGTATTACTGGAGGACAAGTCGCGAGAGAAACTATGAGATATCGTCGGGCCCGTTATCTATGTTGCGGCAGAAGGTGGGCTGTCGCCGGGATTCTCCAATTTTACGGCCCCATGTCTGTTTGCGGTCACCCGCAGCAGCAGCACCGACGACGTCCTGCGGCTGCGGCAGCCCGATGCACAGATGAACAAAGGATGCCTCTGCTTGCAGTTGTGTGACGGTATAAATATTTGTCTCGCAGAATTGCTCCTTTGGTTGAACTCCTATCCCATAAATGCGTTGGGAGCTTCAAGCCGATGGGGCGGATGCAACCTGTCTATAGGAGAGAGTTTGGTTGCAGCGTATTCCTAATGGCTGATTAAATAGCAGCTGTCGATAAAACTCGGGATTTCAAAGTATAAGTGCGGTACTCTACATAAGGGGATGACGATTGTCCTGTTATCTGGCGTCTCCAACACTTGACAATGAAGTTGAAGCTGGGAGGGCAAGGGAGTTTATTATAGCTTATCAAGTTGCATGAATCCTTGAGAGGAGTTCCAAGATATCAATCATTTGCGTTCTAACTAAAACAGACCCACGAACAGCACTGCTTTTGGTGGAATAAATCAGGTGTCGCTTGTTCGATTGGTGAGAACAGTTATTACTGATAACTCTTATTGTTATTCTTAATGATAAGCACAACAAAAGATTCGAAAATTCTCACATTGAGGAGTTACTAATTCAAGGCTGGCAGATGGATCGGCATCAATGCAACATGAGTTGGTGTCCGATTTTACCAGTCACCGCTTATTACATTGCACGACAGCGTTTAGAAAAATAAAAACTTGAATATGTTCAAAAGAATATCTAATATAATGACCCCGTCCATCACTGAATCCAGCGTAGGTATCCCATCCCCAAAAATTCCATTCCTAGTGTTGATGTATCACTCTAGTTCAACACGAGACGAACAGATCCCTTCACCCCTCTATGTATCCACGACTGACATAGTCTCCCTTCTTTCTCATACCGATCATGGGCAAACACCGTTCGGGCAGGGGTTGTCTGTGTTGGAGACGAAGTTGACCGTCAAGATGCCCTTCTTGGAATCGTTCTTGTTGCCGTTGCTGTCCAGCATCATGATGGGGATGCTACCGCAGTTGTTGCATGTGTCGTCTGTGCGGTCTGCCAGCTTCGTGATGAGTTCCTGGAGTTCGGTGCCCGAAAGACCCTCGTCCGTCTTTTGGATGAAGGCGCAGAATCCTCCGTTGGAGTCGAAGATGTTACTATCGCTGACACAGGCAACGTGGGTGCCCTTGAAGTAGGTACGGCAGTGCTCGATGTCCTCGTTGATGAAGCTGGCGATCTTCCGGACGGCGTGGTTGGTGTCTGAGTTGCTGCAGAAGAAGCTCCCCTTGCAGTTGAGACCCTTGGCGGCAGCTTGCGTGACGAGCAACGTGGTTGCGACGACGGCGGAAGTGAAATGGGGCAGCATGTTGAAGATGGAAGAGCGAAGAGTAGTAAGTGGTAAGTGGTGATGGTGGGAAGGTTGCAATACTGAGAAGACAACTGGCTTAGATGATGAGTCTGGGAAGCGAATGTGGTTTGGATGAGAGCAGTGGAAGGAAAGAAAGGAAGGAAGATGATGCCTTTAAGAAAAGAAATGTTTGCATGTCTGTCTGTCGACTGTATTCAAAGTGTTGATAGTCACGTCTCATAGTGTCGATGATGATGATGATGTCGGTAAAGCTAGGCCAGCTGAGTTACCCACTCTCGCATCGAAACTGGACTGCAGCCATGATCCCGAACCTCTGTAGCTAAATTTATGGTTTTAGTTTGTACTTCTGAAGGATTACCCCACAGGGCTAGTATAAAGCTGTTTTTGGACATACCTTGGCGACTATATCCAAGCTAGGGGACCTCGGTGAGCCGGAGCCCAGAACGCCATAGCCCACGGGGACCAGGATCTCTCGGCCGGTGACGACCTCCAGCCGCACGAGAGCGTTGTCCACTTGCCACACGTCAAGGAGAAGATCCACGACCCTCCTCCAGCTAGCAGCCTCGCGTGCAAGATCCATCTTGAGCACGACGTGGCAGGCTCTCTGCAGAGCGGCTTCGGAGATGAAGTGTGTAATGTCCACAGGCCTCCCTAGAACCTCGCTATAGGGAGAAGGCGCCTCGATGCGCAACGGCTGGGCATAGAGCACTGGGAGCGCCTCGGCAGTGATCTGTCGGCAAAGTAATAGACAGGTCGGTGTGGTGTATCGGCGAGGCAGTATATTACCGAGCTCCACCGCGCTCTTGGGGATCAGTCGATTTCCGGGGCGGGACTCATCGTGCAGTAGCCCGTTCTCGATATCCTGAATCCTCTGCTGCCACCGGCGAAAGCAGCCGACGAGATCAGGCCAAGACAAGGCGTAGGAGTAGATCTTGAGGCGCAGCTCGGGCGGGAAAATGAGAAAAGAAGGCCCTTCCGAGGCCGAGGAGAAGCTGGACACCGAAGGTTGCATGGCTGAAATTTCCGAACAATGGCTAAAAATACGAAGAGTGTGTTAACCAAGAGAAGATGGAGATGGAAGCACCAGGCAATTGTGTTGGTCTTGCTTATAGTAACATACTGTGTGTATATTATATAATGAATTATCAGATGTTCAGGGGGGGCATGGCGGTTCGGTAAACGAATCAACATTAGTGCCCTCACCGGTTGCAGCCGCTGACCCGGTTGACTGACCCGGCTGTCAGGAGATATAGGTTAAAGTTGAGTAAAATGTTCCTCTTCGACCCACTCTGGATCTGTACCATAGATCCACAAGCGGCAGTCTCTTAGTCAAGGCTTAAACTAACCCCATTATAATTGCCCATACTATCGGGATGACGGCAAAGACTTTCCACCACGGGCCGAGTAGTCTTGAAATTAGGTCATGCCCTACGCGAGGCCGTTCGAAATAAGTCGGTTTCACGACTGCCACTAGACCTTACTCGATTCTCAGCTGACATTAGAACGGGGCCAACCGCAGTCAACAGAGGCGTGGAGGCTTCACATGCCTTAGCTCTTGTCTAATTATGGCAAGATATAGAACCCCGAAAGTCGATCTAGCTTGGGGCTGGAGCCCGAATAGCCACTAAGTCTATAGCGACATGTAGGGTGTTGACCGAAATAGAAATTTACACTAACTATCATGTACGCAGGCATATCGGTCGTTATCGAGCAGGTGGAACAAACATACTGAACTTGAGGTCATGGTAGAATAGGAATACACCCTGGTCACCGAGGAGAATCATGCTAGATCATGTACGCGCGAAGTGTCTCTTACTAGAGCAAGCACCGTGTACGTTACAAGATGCAGCTCGCTTAGGAGTGTGAAGTTACGAAGATATATAGAGGCACAAACATCCCTTGAGTTTCTTTCTAGTAACCTTAGATACCATCAAAGAAAACCATAGTCGATAACCTTCATTCTCACTTACATTCGCTATATCAGCTCTCATACTCGCAATGCAATTCTCTACTCTCCTCCTGCCCCTGAGCGGCTTCATCCTGGCCAACGGCCTTGCCATCCAGAGCGCGGATATCGAGTCGAGGGCCACCGATATCGAGGCGAGATCCGACTGCGTGGCTCCCGGACTTGCCCCCAGTCTCTGGGTAGACGTCCCAGCCCAATGCGTAAGTATCGAAATTATGTTCATCCCACACGAATGCCCTCTTCGCCTTTCCTGGGATGCACCTAAATCTACACGGTACTTGACCTAACAATTTGTATATAGGCAACCTGCATCATACAATGCATGGCGACCACAACTGGGTCTCAATGGGTAGCTGGCACAACAATTACTAGTGTCTCCCTGTGGCGAAACATTGGAACGTAAGTTAAGCTCCTGCATACGAATCTTGCCAGAATATGGCCATTGACAGATCTCAGATGTGGTGTCACTTGCTCTCTGGGCGATGACGCCCCGTGCACCTCCCGACAGGCAGGCACTTGGCAGGCGAGACAGCCCAACAACATGCCGTCGCACCAGAAGCGAGCCCCTAGAGACCCCTCCGAGTTCAAGCAGGAGGCTTAGGTGATATTGGAAAGGGATGGAAGGTGGTGTGTGTGCCCCTACACGGGCTCAGGGGTTGAGTGGTGATTGGAAACTGTGGTGGAGGTTCTTTTCTCATTTCTGGATTATCCAAGGCTTGTAAATATATGGTAAGCACATATACAAGAAAAGCCCATCAAGAGAATATGGCCCAGCTCTTGTATATACGTTTCGGAGGGTCTAGGTCAGAATCAAGCATCTGCAATAACTATACAGCGCTCTGCCGACCTTACTCTACTTATCGTTACATTCTCGCATGCAATCAGGGCGGCAGTACCATGACGCGTCAGTACTTGAATTATCAGTATTTCATTCTAAGCCTCTACGCAGTACAAGTTGATAACGTTTGGATAAGGGGTGACAAGGCTTACCTTAGCTCCTGGACCTCGGAAGTAGTGAAACAGAGACGTAGGTAGGCACTAACTACCTAGGTAACAACCTGTCCCAATTTACCCGCGCATCTCGAGACTCGAGACGTCATAGATACGACCCAACCATCCCCACCACAGCTTTGGCAGAAAGAAAGAAATGGAACGAAAATAAGTAAATAAACAAATTCAGGAGAACATAAAGAAGAAAATCGACGCACCACATCATCACCACTAATGGCACGCATATTCATCACCGGCTCCGCCGACGGTCTCGGCCTCCGCTCGGCCCAGGCCCTCGCCAAGCGCGGCCACGAGGTCTACCTGCACGCGCGCAGCGCCCGGCGGGCCGAGGACGCGCGCGCCGCCTGCCCCGACGCCCGGGACGTCTTGGTCGCGGACCTGAGCTCCACCGAGGAGACCCGGCGGCTGGCCGGCGAGCTCAGCCGGCGGGGGCCCTGGGACGCCATCGTGCACAACGCCGGGCTGATGCGCGGCGTGGCCGGCCTCCGGGGCAAGGAGGGCCTGCCCGCCCTGTTCGCCGTCAACACGCTGGCGCCCTACCTGCTGACCTGCCTCGTCGACCCGCCGCCCAGGCGCTACGTCTTCGTCAGCAGCGGCATGCACCGCGGCGGCGACGCCTCGCTGCGCGACCTGCCGGGGGCCAGCTACAGCGACAGCAAGCTGCATGACGTCATGCTCGCGTTCTGGTTCGGCAAGCGGCTGGCGGCTAGGGGAGGGGGAGGCGGAGGGGACACGACGACGACGACGTGCAATGCTTTGGACCCCGGCTGGGTGCCGACCAAGATGGGAGGCTCCGGAGCGCCGGACGATATCGGGAAAGCGGTCGATACGTATGTCATGCCGGCGGAGGGGTCCGGCGCGGCCGAGGGCGTCTCCGGGAAGTACTGGTATCAGTGCCGCGAGAGTACACCGAGCGGCGCGGCAAGTGACGAGGGGAAGCAACGATTATTGGTCGAAAGCTTGGAGAAGATCTCGGGGGTGAAGGCGCCTTGAATGGATTGGGGGTCCCGTCTCGATGGAAACAAGAACTTGCGCCATTGAATCCTGGGGACATAGTGCGACGATGAAGCACCTTCTGCTAGTCAGCAGGAGAGAGAAACGGCTGGAACCGATGGAGATTCATGAATGATGCTGAATATAATAATTAGTGGACAGGCACTCCAAATTCAGACAAACTCTTTTCCCCCTTCTCGTCTCATCCACTTGACATTCTTGCTTCCACACGATGTACATCTGACAATTGTCATGCAAATGCTGCTGCAAGTGTCAGAAACAAGCCCATTGGAAGGAATCATCATAAACATGTTTCCCATGATATCAGGGATTGATATCTTCGATATAAGCATTACATATAATATGGTATTCGATCACGAACTTTGGTTCACCTACCTACCTAATTCACCAGTAATCATGATCTTCGCCTATTGTCTGGCACATGACCTCCGCTTCACTGATGCATTTAGTTAGCATCGTGTCATAATGATAACGTAGTCATGGCCTGACTGACGAACTGCATATTACCTACCTATCAGGGACATTGCTGACGAGTATCAAGGCACCGGACTCAATCAAAGCAATACCTCGGACACCCAAGATCGAGGCCCGTTAAGCAAATAGAGAATAATAAGTAGGTGGGTGGCCTTGAAACCTCCTCTGCCCCAGACGGGGTGATATTTTCTCATTATTCTTGGCTCTTATGGGATATATCACTTAAGGGGTGGATATTCATAACCCCATTTTGGTTCGTTCATACAAGGATAACAATAACCCGACAGGGCGAGATAGAAGAATAAGGGGGGAAGCCTCCGCACAAGCCTCAACTTTTTGGTTCATATTAATATAGAGATCATTCTGAAATTTCCAC
Organism: Xylariomycetidae sp. FL2044; assembly: GCA_022376275.1. Classification (NCBI taxonomy): domain Eukaryota; kingdom Fungi; phylum Ascomycota; class Sordariomycetes; species Xylariomycetidae sp. FL2044. The sequence continues at coordinate 713,619 of JAJNOH010000025.1, read as the reverse complement.
TCGAACATAAGCAGCTCAGATCATAAACGTTGCCCTATTAATATTAAGCAAAGTGTCAGGGGGGGGAATCGCGATATTTGGTGGGTGAGCGGATTCCCCATTGCCATTGCGCCACGGGATGGGCCAAAAAATCTGCAACAATCCCATCCGTGAAATGCGGAAGGAACAAACAGCAAAAAAAGGAATTGTGTCAGAAGTGGGAATCGAACCCACGCGGGTTGCCCCAATAGAATGAATATCTGCTTCGCAGATCAAGATCGGAGATCAGATCTGAGTCTGAATCCCGGGTTCTTGAGTCTATCGCCTTAACCGCTCGGCCATCCTGACTAATGATTGATAATTCCTGGCGTTAACGCGGGCTATACACCCTGATGAATGCGTAGCCAAGCCTGGGTTCCATTGGCACACGGGATTTTGTCGGCAATGGCGGGGTAAGTCGCTCCACTACCAAATTCTCCTGGATACGCCAATTCCGCAGTCAAACCTGCACCATTCACCATTAAGCTCTTGCACCATCAGCACAGAAACTTCCAAAAACCTAAGGGAAAAAGAGAAATAGCAGAGACAGGCTATATCAGGTAGGTAGCATCTGTAATACATCAAGAAAGAGATAGAATACATACCAGACGGGAAGTAGCAACACAACACTCATTATCAGCCCCTCTGAGAAGAACAATGCACTTGATACAACTTGTAATCGACCATCATCCGGTCAACCTGCATCTCTCAATCAAACAGCTAATCGATCAACTCGCGACATTCAACCGACATTCATTTGATCATTCAGTACCAGTCAACATCTAGGACCGATACAATCTCTTACATTCCTCCCTCTCTGCCCGTGCTCACAAATTCGTCAGAGAATGCCTGCCCTGAAGACCTTCACATGCTTCCCCCAGCTGCCGCCCGAGCTGCGGCTGTTGGTATGGGAGTTCCACTTCCAGACTTCCTCCCGAATCCACCTAGTTCATCCCGCGCCCGAGAGCTACGGAGCGAACTCAGACGGGCATATCTTAGTAAACTGCACCGAGGTCGACGCCGGCACCAACATAGTGCTCTCCAACCTTCAGCATTCTAGCCCCAACTCCGAAGCCTATAGCGTCGCTTCTGCCTACCCGCTCCGCAACACTGTTCACATCGCCCGGGATCTGGTGGGATCATCTCTCAAGCTTCAGGTCCTCCTTTCCGAATTCACCGTCCCTGGCTTCACGATGTGGCAGGCCAACAGTCGGCCGGCCCAGGTCCATTGGGAGTCTAATTTGCTCTATATGTGCATGCCCAACGCCGAGCAAGCCTTCCTGTGGCTTCGACGCACACCTTGGAACAACATGATCCGTCGACTGGCTATCCTGGTTCCCGAAGGTGGCTTCCTACGACACTCGGAACCTCCAGACTATAGGGAGAGATTCAATCGATACACGCTCATCCGAGAGGTCTTGGAAACCATGACGTTTCTGGACGAGATGTTCCTCGTGCTGGTGCCCCAGTGCAATGCCCGGGCCAACTCAAAGATAGACAACTTGGTGAGGGACAGGTTTGGTTTCGTACCCTATATTGATTACATAAAGGGAGTCAGGCTCGATAGCTCCATCGTCTACTTTGTGCGTGTGTGTATGTTATTCAAGGATGTGTTAGCAAAGCTGGCTAAGAAGGACATCAAGATGGAGAGAGTGGTCGACATTGATCGGCTCTCACCTGAGGATGGCAGATACCAACCACCAGAAAAATGATGGGAGGATAGCGGGCGGGATTACTCATGCGAGAAAGGCATTCTTGACTGGAGAAGTCAAGGGGTGCATTCAGCGGCCGGAGCATTGATCAGTGCCCAAGAAGTTCATCAGCGACACAGTTTCCATAGATGAAGCGAACTTTTTACACATGTATATTTCATGTAGCTAATATTCATGAATCCAACTGACGCACTGACAGTGCGCAGTAGCCAAGACCTCGACATGAAGATACCGGTTTGCCCGTGGCTTATGGTGATCGTGATCCCCTATTTCTAGTTCTTGTATGTGACCTCTCCGCATCTGCGACGGAACCAGGAGTGGTGCGCCCCTCTATGTATGCGGCCCGAACTCTCCTCAACTGTGAATACAGCTACCCCAAGAAATCTGCATCCCGTATCGCATGTACATACTCTGCCTCGCAGGCATTTCATGACAGCATCCCATCCAGGTAAGTATATAACCATGTCGGCCAGCTTGCTAACCTCGATGAGCCCAGCAGGCAGTCCTGCAGATGATACGGAAAGCTCCTAGCCACCAAGCACTATCGTCTCCATCTCCGAATGGTACACAAATGCGATCGGCTGCTCGCCGTTAGCACTGACACTGATTTGCGACGACAGGACCGCGAGCATCCGATAAAGTCGTGTCGCACCCCTGAACAAACTCGTTGACATCCACGCGTACTGTCAAAAAGGGGCGGGGTGCTGTAAGTGGTTAGAATGCCTTCCGGCTGGTCTGAAGCTCATTCTCAAAGACGTCCCCTGGATTTTTGTACTTATTAGCAGGACCGGTAAATTGCGATGATTCTGGGCTTCTTCACTAGATGGAACACTGAGCCAGAGAAAAAACCGAAATTCAGAGTTTACATATCTGCTGGACTACATAGACTGTAGAGCGTCGTGTCTCAGGCTGGTTCTTCAGCTCGATGTCGTGCACTCTGTATTTCGACATATTTCATCCATATCATATATCCATCCTCTTGTTCTAGACTCGGAATGCCACATATACTGTTTCTAAAGCCATGCTCGTAGTAGAATAAGACCGACATATCGGTGACTTGACGTGTGAAATAATGTGGTTGCGGGTATGGAACAAATTCCCCGAAAGCTCGGGGTTTATCACTTACTGCAGTCTACCTAAGTACCGGCAGTGGGGTAAGTACTTACGGAGTCCACGGGTACTGGCGGTTGTAAACGCGATACTTATCGTACATAACCGCCGACTTCTTCTCCTCATCCTGCGGGCCCTGAGCAATACCCAGTGACGGCCAGCTTAGATAGATGAAAACGCTGAAAAAACTCAAGATGGGTGGCCACGTGTAAGCTCGTCATCAAACCTCCGGCGGCCCCTGAAAGAACCAATGGTATTAACCAAGAACCTCAGGAACATGATGGACGATGTCCTCATTTCCAATCGTAAGTCTCTCTTCTCGACAGCTCTCCATTCTGTCTGTCGTCCAGCACTAGAAAACCAACATATACGGTAGTGTCGCCGGAGCTTCTGAGGTCCTCGTTGAGGACACTCGTTTCCCAGGGCGCGGTAAACCAGCAGCCATTCGTCCAGCACGTCCGGCAGCGATTCACCGAATCCCCACCGGCTCTCACCCCGGCGTCGCGCCTCTTCCCTGAGGCGAACGTGGTCTCGCCCAAGTGCCAGGACTACCTCCGAGTTACGCGGTGTGTGTTCTCCTGCAAGCTAGCCCACGAGTCGTTAGACTAGTAAGTCGGTCTCTGAAAAAAAAAAAAAAAAACGCCGTTCGTTATTTCTCAGGGACCTCGGGACAGTCTGGCTGATGGCTCAAATAATATGGCCCCATAAGTAGCCTGGCCCATTTCCTCAATGCAATCACGTCGGCGCGCGCGTCGTGGAACGACGATTCGGACCTGTTCGCGGCTCTCGAGAGATTCGGTGGTGACGTAGTCCAGGCGGTCCAGGCACTCAAGGAGTCGAAGCCCGAAGCCTCATCGGAACTCAAGGAGCTCCTCTCAAGACTGATAACGTCTCTCACAGAATGTCGGGAGTACTGCCGCTCCGCGGGCCTGAGTTACCCCTTTACGCGTGCGGACAGACAAGTCCAAGATGTGTGCCATTTCCTCTATCCCGACTTTGCACCTGCGTCTTCGGGGGATGATGATAGGCCCAGCGACCCAATCGTCCTTCCTCCTTCTCAGACGGGCAAGTTGGAGACGTGCAAACTTGGTCCCATCGAGGTGCCTCGCCTGTTCAACGGCTTCTGGCAGCTGTCCTCGCCGGCCTGGGGCTCGGGTACGGCGGAGAAACAGGAGTCTGCCCTCGCGGGGCTCGTCGCGTCCGGCTTGGTAGCAGTGGACATGGCCGATCACTATGTGAGTCCGTATCGTGGGAAATTGCAAAGTGCTCGCTTCGCCCACTGACCGTGCACCTAGGGAGACGCTGAGCTTGTTTACGGCGCGTTCCGGCGGAAGCTGTCTGGACCTGTGCGCGAGACAGTCTTCGCGGCTACGAAGTGGTGTATATTTGGTCCCATCAACGTCCCAGTCACGCGGGCATGGGTACTGGCGGCGGTGAAGGAGCGAAGCAGACGGCTTGGCGGCAGAGTCGAGCTATTGCAGTTTCACTGGTACGATGTAGGTGCTCACCACGAGGGTTTAGACTTGCGCCGAACTTCTCACTTTATATCAATGTTAATTTAGTACGAAGCCAAGGAATACCTGGATATTCTGGCCCACCTGGTAGCTATCAGTAACGAGACTCCAGAGCTCGTGACCGCCATAGGTCTTTGCAACTTCGATTCGGAGCACGTTGAAGAGGCTTGCCAATACTTACTGGGGAAGACTGGTGAGGTTGGTTTGGTCTCGAACCAGGTCCAGGTAAAGACGTCTGCGTGCCCCTGAACTACCCCTTTTTTTGCTGACTAGATCAAAAGTTTTCACTCCTCGATTCCCGGCCAATCCATAAGATGAGCGAGATGTGCGCGAGGTATGGACTGAAACTTCTTACCTATGGGACTTTTGTAAGACTGTTTTTTCATCGTAACCCCGACGAGTTTGAGTTTAACCTGCGTCACATAGTGTGGCGGTCTCTTATCCGAGAAATGGCTCGGCCAGCCCATCCCGGAAATTTACGCCGAGTCATCCCAACTCACTCCGTCACAGCGAAAAGTAAGATCAGATCGTAAATACTCACTCGCTCGCTCTATGAACCATCTACTAACCATGACAGTATCTGGATGTCATCCATAACTGGGGCGCTTGGTCAGATTTCCAGGAACTAATGTCGGTTATTGCCGACGTCGCCGGGAAACATGGCGTAAGCCTGACGAATGTTGCGACACGCTGGGTGTTACAACAACCATCCGTTGGCGCAGTCATAGTAGGAACTCGACTAGGAGTCACTGCGCATGGCAACGAAAATCTCTCCGTATTCGAGTTTCGGCTGAGCGCCGATGAGATGCGGGACATAAACCACATTGCCCTTGGTCGCGACCGAGCTCGATCCCGGGCCATCTTCGACAGGCTTGGAGACTGTGGCAATGAGTACCGCGCAATGCATTGAAAGCAAGAGTCATAAATGAGGCAATTTATCATCTCAGTCTATTCCAGCGTCATTTGAAACGTTGACTTGCCATTCTGTGGTACAGTAGGCATTGCCAACTGAGGTAACACAATCTTCACATTCCTGGGAGCTAACTTATAGAAAAAGACTTGGGCTAAAGGCTTGACGGGAATAGCCCCCATGGCACTGATCGTTCTCTTGCAGCATGGTTAAGTAGTTAGTAAGTCTGTAAATCCCGGAAAAGTGAGACTAAACCCCCAACCCCCAACCCCCCCCCCCCCCCCCCCCCCCTTTTTTTTTTTGCATCACTACCATCTCACGTTGATCTATCAAGTTGCTTCTTCTTAGATCACAACATGTTGAATTTTCCACGCCGAAAGGCCCCAGGCGAACTTCGAAACACCAGATTACCAACGACCATCAGGATTACGTTCGCCGACGAAAGTTGGCCGGTTCTAAGATTTGCGGGCCACGAGCCCCCAGCGACCGACACCTTACTTAATAAAGGGGTTTAATCGAAAAAAAAAAAGATTGCCTAAGTTAGGGACCTTTTTCGTTGCAAATAGATAACTGCGGCTTTTCATCTCTCTCCCACGTAGGCAAAGAACGTTAAGTGGTGTGTGTCTCGACTCTCAGCTGGAAATTGAAACTGATGATACTACTATGTTTTTTTCAATACAGATTTCTTGTCAGTTCTCTTCCCCCCTCAAAGAAAAAGAGAATAGGGGCCGCCAGTCTTGGCTCTTGGCCCTCCTGACCGTTAGTTAATCTTCCCCTAGACTACTTACCCTATTTTTGTTTGGGCTGAGCTGAATGTCTCAATGAGTATTATTACCTAGGTACCTTATCTAGGAAGGCAAGTAGATAGAGAAAAAAATCCAGTGGTATTAGATTAGAGATGATGACTAAGCATCATCATTATTATCATCATCGTGACCCGGTTCTGAGTTGAAAGAAAAAAAAAGAACAATGGCACTACTTAGTTTCATGGACTTAGGGGAGGTAGTACACCCTTCAGGGATATTAAAGGTTAGCACCACACTAGAGCCAGTTCTCCATATTGCATATTAAAATTCGAATAAGCGGGTATTTCTTGTGGAATAATCCATAGAAAATTGCTTATCCGATTATCCACAGGCTGATTATACGACTATTCCATATTGTCCATATCCATCACGCTAACCTTTAATATCCCTGAAGGGTGTATCTAAACAACAGGTGGGTGGGCAGGCAAAGCCGGTCGACGGCTGTTGCGCAGGTGGGTGAAATGAAAACTGGACGTGCAGGTGGGTAGATAGATAGACATCTGGTCCAAGAGGTTCTGTGATGGCGATCGGGGAGCATGACAGGTTCAGCGGTTGGTGTGGGGTAGCAAGCTGCGATTTGGATTAGGCAGCGAACCAATCTGAACCAAGGAGAGCGTCAGACAGGTCAGTCGGCGCGACCACTTACCTTCGTTGGCTTGCTGGTTGGTTGAATGGTTTTAATCGTTCGTTAATTGGTTGGGAAGCTCGAATGCACAGTCGTGTGTGACATGGAAACATGTTGGTCGCTCGTTGGCATGAGCCACGTCACTGGTTACCCGGAGGCGCCAGCGCTTGCCAGAGATCTCTGATACTGGATACCTAGGTAGCCAGTCAGTGCTGCCTACAGATTACCAGTGTCTCCTTTTGACACCGAGGAAGTACAAGGGGGGGATACGAGGAAGAGACGAAGAACGGAGGTTGGTGAGAATACCAAGTCAGATTTGCTTTATCTAAACACACTGTAGCTATACTGTATGAAGGAGTACAAGCATTTTAGCTATTACATACCAACCGACCAAGTAGACTAAACACCCAAAAGCCTAAATCCAGGCCATGAAGCATACAGAAGCAGGATATCCCAACGCAAGTGAAACAGAGTAAAACAGAACAGCGTCCCCTTTAAGCGCACTTCAGTCCACCAGATAATCAAACGCAAGCTTCCGACGCCATGATGAAACCAAGTGTCCAAATCAAGGGATACAGAATTTCCAACAATACACGGGTATATGAGGGGAACGGCTCCGCAACGGGCCGGCATAGATATGGAACCCGGGCCTAGACATGGCACGGGGGTCGTAACGAAAATCCGCCGTCGTACAGATCGGATGGAAAAGATCGGTTTGCGGGAACGGGAGCGATGGGAGCACATAATACGGGAATATGTGTCGTGGCGTGGCGAAAAGGGGGAGGTGAAACGGAGTGAGGCAGAAACATGTCTTGGCATGGGAGCCAGCAATGCTGCATTACCACATGCCCCGACGAACTTTGCAGCCAGTCAGCCCAGGTGTGATCGATTTCGGTCAAAGGCTGGCAGTCAAATTGCCTGCGAGGTGAGAACCCGCCTGTCAATACCACAGGTTCGGGATGACAGTGTGTAAAGACCCTTGTGCTGCTTATGATGGGGAGTCTCCTCTCGTGGATGTACTACTTGCATTTGGTTAGGTGCATCCTGCGTGGAACGTTACTCGAGATACTCGTTGGCTGAGTCAGACCCATTGCATCAAATTCAAGAGATCATGATACTCGTCTGGTCTTAGGCGTGACCCCATGCTCTCCTTTCATCGCTTGTGGTGGTGGTTCTTGACATTGTGCTGTTTGGGTAGGGGAAGCGGGATGTAGTCGCCGGGATATATTGAGGATGAGGGGTACGTCGGAGCTGTTGTCGATTCTCTTGCCCGGGTGACATTGGAATAAGCAGGAGATTCATGTCTCGATACCCGAACAGGATCCATTGTCGAGGTAGAGTAATGGTTGAATTGTCGTGAAGATGGCCTTGATGAAGTAGCTGATGGCAACGGTTCATTATATCGCTCTGTGGCGATGCTGCTGTTTGGTGCCACACTTATACTTGCGCGACGGCTACGGTGCCGAGTTGATTTGGAAGCCTGCTCTTCTTTATCCCGATTTAGGCGTTCCTTCATTCGATCCGTCTGAGAGCTTCCTGAGTCGCGTTTGCTCTTGCTCTTCGTTCGCCTCAGTGGAGGTGACGTTTCCCCCGAGCCACCCGACATCATGTCACTGGTGACGGGGTCGGTAACCAAGGTACGCCTCGCAAGGAGCTCGTTATACTCGTAACGCTTCTGGTCGTATTGCTCTTGGAGGCTCTCGAGTTTTCTCTCGTGCTTGGCCACTTCTTCTTCAAGGTTTCGGACTTTGTCAAGTAGGGTAGCCCGATCCAGTTCTGCTTCTCTTTTTTTTTTATGAAGGAGGGAATTCTCTTCTTTCAAATCGTCCACCTTCGCTTCATATTTCTTGACTTTCTGGTTTGCATGATCGAGTGCTTCTTGAAGAGCGGGGATGCTGCGGCGTTGATCTCGGACATCTTGCGCTGTGAATCTTCTATCAGGTCTTCCACCTAGGCTAGCCTGTTCACTTGATGACGAACCAACTCCCGAGTCGTGAATTAACTCATGGGCTCGGTTTCTCGGCCCCCTTGATGGGGTCCTGAACCTGACGTCTCTGCCTGACATGGTAGCTGCCAGTATTGAGATAGAGGGGAGCTGGAGTTTCGGCTCGGTATGACGTCGACTCGCAGGGCGACTACTACTGTAGTCTGACTTGGGGGCGCGCCTTAGAGTGAGGCAATGGTGTGAAGTGGACGAATGAGAATAATAGAAAATGTATGAGACACACAAGGCTATAGGCAGACGTGGTGGGTTGAGTCAATGATCGGGCGAAGGCAACGAAGCTCACGGTGATATAAATACACGTGCAGTCCCCCGGGTGTTGCAGAACAAGATGGATAAACGATGAGCTGCCTTGCAGACGAAGAGAAGGGAGTAGGAGGGGGTGGACGGTGCATGGCTTATTATACAGAACTGTCTGTGAACTGCCATTCGCGAATGGGGCATTGCTGCCTTCACGCTCAATAGCGCATCCCCGACTGAGTATCGCACGCGCACCAGGCCGATTGACGGCATTTCTCTATGCGGGACAACGTCCTGGGGCAGGACAACTCTCAGCTGTCCGGCTGCCTCTGGTGAATTACATACAGTCATCACTTTAGGCAGCGCCCCTGTCATTGCAGGATCCTTCCCGACCGATGAGCCTCAAAAGAGAGAAGCCCATGGACCAAGGAGGTAAGGGTCGATGAGATGCGCGGGTCTCCCCCCATGTGTGCAAGTGGCGGGCAGGCATGTCCGTAGCCACTTGGCTGACCAGGATGAAGAGCTCTTCGAGAATGTACATACACAGCTGTGTATGCACAGATATTGACAGCGGGTGGGTCGATACATCATACCCATGGATGTATGTACGGAAAACACATGAACAGCAGTTGACGAGGACGGCAAAAGAGACTTGGATGGACGATGGAACGAAGGACAAGACTGGAAAGTGGGCAGACCGCTAGACTCTGTGTTCCCATCCATTAACCGACTTGGACTCTCCAAATGCCAGTTTTTCACCGAAAAGACTGGCCATTTGCCTATGATTGCCTTACTTTCTGGCCCCCAAACGGTTCGCAAAGGTCAGAAAATGGAGCGCACGCCGCCATTGGGGCTCTGTACACTGCTGTGTGCGCCACTGCTCAAGCTGTGCTCTTGCGCATCTGCGTAGAGCAGGTCGCAAGACGCATTGGCGTGCAGAATCGGCGGCAGAAGCTTGGAGCTTCCTCGTCCAGTCAAGCTTCGGCAACGATGCCTGCAGGATGCAATCGGAGGATGGCACCCCAAGTCCACGAGCACCGTCAGACAAAACAGATGCGATGCTAAGACGACTTGAAGTGACAATGACTCACAGCAGGTCGCGTCGAGGGCTGCAGGTTCTAGTTTATGCGTTCAATGTACGACGAATCTTGACCACGACACCGGTTGAAGGTTGGCGCATCACGAACCCCTTACCTACCGAATAGTCGTTGAAGCCTGGAGCAATCGCAGGTAACTGGAGTCTGCTGACGAGAACGGGTCCGGACTCTGGAGTGGTTGAAGAAGAAAGAGGGGAACAGGAAATCCCCCGACCGGGACTGATTGCAAAGTGGAAAAACCCCATGCGATGGGCTGGATGGGGTGGGTGCCTGGCAGCGCATCATTTTAGCGTCCGTTAAGTAGCTGGAGCAAGCAAGCACAGCCATTGTGGCTCTTGAAGCCAAGTGATAACAAGAAGACTGCTGACTGCTCCTCCACTACCAGACAGATATGACCCTCACCTGATGATACAAGAACAGTACCTAGCTAGGTCTTCATAGAAACGTTTATGAATGAACCTGTTACCAATCGGTAGCTCCCATCTATTCCTGTCAGCTTTACCAAGTGAGTTAGCAAGCTACGCCATCAAGAGCCGAATGCAGGTTTTATTTTATCACCAGCCACAGATGATCCCCCCGAGGTCGAAAAGTGGGTATCTAATAATGGAAGACAATCGGCGACAGCGATCCCAGTTCGACTTGCACTTCAGCCTTGTGGATACAGCACGCCAAGGTCCAGGGATCAGGATACGCAACAATTGGAACCCAGTTTCCAGGGATCAAAGATAATCACCGACACGATGTTCTCTCTGGTGGTCGAGATAATGACCGACCTGAAACATTTGGTACCTACCCTAACCCTCTCTTACAGCACTGAGGTTACCTACTTAGGTACCTACCTAATGTAGGTAGGTATCGTCAGAGGTACATTCCGGGAGTTAGGAAGAACCCAACACCCTTCCCATCTCTCTCCATGTACTCAGTCTGGGCGCGTCGTCTAGTCTAAGGAGGGCGAATCGGGAATAAATAACCACCATAACCACCTTTGCATTCAGTTGGTGAGTGGCAGTATCTCGTCTGTGTAACTTCCAAGAAGCAACCACTTGATCCTTCACGCGCGCGTTCGTCCAGGATCGCGAACCCGGCTGGTGGGATGGATCATAAGTACATAAGCAAATCAGAAGTTAACCTTCTGACGTAAGCACTGCTGCTTGGCTTGCTGCAACCTCCCTGTGCTTCTGTCCCGGGTTACCTCAATTTGTCTAGGTAGGTACCTATGGATCGTCGTCCCGCTACGTGTATTGGAAGTCAAACATGAGGTTCTGCTGATGAGGGCTGACAGACAGGCAACAACTTGATTGTCACGGCGTATCAGCGATATAGTCTATGTAGGTTGGTCTCAACTGTTGCCCAGTGTGGCTTCATCACCAACGAGTCTAGCTAGTCTGGACTAGACTACACGCTCTTACATCCAACTGAGCGCCTCGAGCTCCTCTCACCCCGCGAGATGAACATCAATCTAGTCGCGTCTGAAACTCCATACTTGTTAGGTACGCTGGCGCTGTGACTCATACCTATCCATACGTTAGGTAGGCAAACTACTGTAGTTAGACTATCTATCTATCCCTTGCTTCCAGGCGTCTACCATTCGCCGGCCTGGTTACCTATGCACCGCGCTTAAGGCTGCAGGATAAACGAGTGGTGGTGCCTGGTTGCCTTTACCCCGACCTGCATATAATGAATGCCCTTACATGCTGCTGCTACTGGTACCGGTATGCCTCGGATGAAGAGCGTCAGATGTCAGGGATCCGAGCATCACAGGCATCTCACATGACAAGGCGCGAGTCAGGCGTCAAACGACGCGGGTGAGATGTCACGTACGCACGATGTACACCCGACCCGCGCGTGTCTTTCTATGCGAGTGTGATAATGGTGCGAGGATTGCATATGTGGGTATCTCTTTTCTCTTCATTTCAGACGCCAACCTGTCTACCAGGCAGATGCTAAGTAATAACAGCCGTCTATCCAACGTCACTCCGAAAGATGATATGAACCATCGCAGATACCAAGAACACCCCGTGGATATAATGCCCAATGAAGAATACCTGTAAGAAACGATAAGATGAATACGCCTGTTCGCCAAGAAAACCACAAGAGAGAATAAGCCCCAACAATCAATATCTCACGATCCGTTCGCCAACGTGTAGTTGTATGTAAACCCACCATACTTCGTAAATGAACACCAGCCCCGCCAACATGATCAGAAATCCCAACCTAAGCCTCATCATCCGATAAGAAATCATTGCGCGAAAAATCTAAACTGTGAAATCTCAGTCAGAAAAACAGGGCGGTGCAAAAATACAGCCGGTGGCAAAAGAGGAGACATAAGCGCCAACAGAAGTGTGGCACGGTAAGTAGGGAGGAAATGTGTAAAAAGACTTGAAACCGAAGAAAAACCCACATGAAAACCATCCGGTACGTAGCGCTGATCCCGCCTCATTGCCCCAACCAACCAACCGAATAACCAACCAACCGAATACGGTCCGAAGTGTGAATGTTCGAGAATCCGGGGGGTGGAAATGATTCGCGTGCATGATAGATAACGTGAAACGCATCCATAACCCGTATCCTTCACTTCGACAAATGGAGATGATAACCTTCACACCCACCCACACACACACATAGACCCAATGTAGCGAAGCAGTAAAGCAAGAGGAAAAACATGAGTCGATAACCATAGTTCCCGCCCTTGTATCTCAGCCAAACGTAAATCGATAAGACCGCCGCGGCAGCGGCAGTGGCACCTTGTCCCTCCAGTATTGTACCTTGGCGCGCAGCTCCTTGATATGCGCATCGCACGATTCAGTGTAGCGACACTCGCTCTTGTACCGGCTCTCGAAGTCTCGGGACCGCTCCTTCCACCTTTCCACTTTGGAACGGAGGTGCGTGACTTTATCGGCGCTGGCCGACATGGTGTTCGTCATCGTGTTCATACGCAACACGTCGTCCTTGTGTTCGTCCTCTAGTCGTTGCACCTTTCGATTCTTCTCGTCGACCTGTTTATTGAGGCGGGCGACTGCCTCATTGAGGCCAGCTACTTCCTCGTTGAGTTCCGCGATACGCCGCCGGAACATATCGCCGCCATCGTTGGAGAGCGACACTCGGAGGCGATCGTTCTCCTTGCGCAGCCTGTCGTGACTGGCGCGATGGACGCCTTCGCGTTGGGTAAGGCTCTCAAGATCTCTTTTCAGAGTGCGGTTTTCCCTTCTCAGGGTCCTTTTTTCGTCGGCGTAGTCCTTGTTCTGATCGTTGAGAACCCTGTATTGCTCCATAGTGACTCCGGCGCAGTTTGCGGGACATGGCAATCGATATTCATGATGATGCTCACGCGGATAGCGATACTGGCTGTCGTGATGCTCGCGCGGATAATGATACTGGCTGTCGTGATGCCCGCGCGGATAGCGATACTGAGTGTCGTGGTGAATATGATGTGAAACAGGTTGATAACGCCCCCTGGGAGAGACATATCGTATATAGTGTGATGACGGCATAACGTAGAGAGTCCCTTCTATCAGGGTATACAAGTCAAGGTTGTTGAACTTGGAGATGATGATGATGATGATGACGATGATGATGGTGATGATGGTGATGATGAAAAACGTTGAGTAGGTGAGAAACGAACTGTCGGTTCCTGCGTCTGTAGCTCAGAAAAAAAGGCAAGAACTAGTGAATGCAGGGGAAACGCATGAGAAGAAGAGAAAGAAGCCAAGGCAGGGTCGGAAACGTGTGAGGGTGTTGTATATATGCATGTAGAGTGCGATACAACGGTGTCACGAGGTCGTGAGGCAAGTCGCATGTTGGCCCTCTGTTGACCGTCCTAATGGAGGGTACGCTGAGTTGGCTCAACATGATGACGATGATAGCGGGTGAGGCTGTTCAGTAAGTGAACAACATTGCGACTTGGAAGAAGAGAGACGATACCTAGGTAGAAAGTGGAAATACCTGTGATAGGTAGATACCTCATGTACCTTGGGATAACTAGGTAGCACACTCTTGACCCTCCATCTCCTTAGGCGCACCCAGGTAAGCAATAGAAGACAACCAACCTTGAAAGTTCACACGTTGAATCTTACCCATCAGCAGGCGTGAAGGTACAAGGTCGGTTGACTTGAATTCCATCACAATACTTCAGTGTCTCATCAAGCATCAAGGTTCCTGGTCATTTGAGCAGTTCGCGAACCCATGTCACACGACAATCCGATTGCCTGGAAAAAGTGGAGAGGACGTTCAGAGATCAGTCCTACTTGGGAGGTAATATTCAGGTCCCAGGAACAGGAACCGTCGGAAGCTTTTGCTTTACTTCATGGCTCAAGGTCGGCGGCGACTCAGTTCCTAGCCGAGATGGCATTTCGTGGTGGCACTGTTGAGATGAATGTAGTAGGACGGACGTCTGCATGTGAGGCTCGAATGCAAGAAGCCTTGCAGATGAGATGCAGCAGATGTCAGCATCTGAAATCGCCGAGAAAGCTCGCTAACCCAGTCTGGGCGCAGCCTATGGGCACGGACCTCGAGCTGAAAAATGGGCTTGGAGGTACTCCGCAACTCCGTACGGAGTGATCTTGAGTATGAAGTCAACCAACTCGCGCTGCCACCACCAGCAACCTTGGAAGGCACACACAGCCAGACAGCACAGCCCACAGGTCGCGGCCCCCAAGTGTGCACCATCACTGTGAGGCTGTAGATAACATTCGCGCACCAGTCTGCCTCTCTAGCGCAGTGTAGCTGCTCATAACAATATTTCGCCACTGGAAATATCTTGATAGAACGTCCCTGTATGCCCAGGCAGCGAGACCTAGGAACCCCTAACCCTCAGGGCCCGGAATCCTACTTCAGCTGGCCATGGATTGCGTGTACAGTGGAAAAAAATATCATTAAGAGGCCTCAATGCCGTCGTCGGGCTTTCTCTCTCTCTCTCTCTCACTCACTCACTCACTCACTCACTCACATATCCCCTTCCTCCCTCCCTTGCCCATCGACCGACCATGTCTGCCTGCATGGGCAGATAGCGAGGGAGGGAGGGTCATTGACAAAGCGACCATGAACCTTCTCGAATGGCTTAGTCGCTGCTCGATCGCCAGGGACTTACTACCCAGATGATTCGACAGCAACTCAGGCCGAGGCCCTGGCGCTTCGCCGCGTTGGTGACACAATGAGTTGTCAGGATGAGTTGGGCGGGGAAAGGTAAAAGGCAGGCAAGGGAGCCACATCCACTAAGTGTAAGAACTCATATTGGACCTTCATTCAGACTTGATAAAATATACCTACACACACAAGCGGTGGTCCCAGTTGATGTACATGTACAGAGAAGCTCCAGTCCTTATCCCGATCATGTTTCGATTTGTTCATTTCGTTCAATCTCATCCGTCTCATCCGTCTCATCCGTCCAATCTCATTGTGGCGCGTCCTTGATACACAAATCACGAAGACCCCCCTCTGGACCAACTTTCTTGCCATTTCTCAATTCCCCATGTTCCTACGTCCCAAACCTAATAGAGTGCGCCGCCGAGACGAATAGCGACCGACTTGTTTTGCGTGTAGTTCAGCAGCGCCGCTTCACCGAGCTCGCGACCGATACCGCTCTCCTTGTATCCGCCGAACGGAAGCTGGTGGTGGATCATGTTGTAGTTGTTGACCCATACGGTTCCGGCGCGCAAGGCGTTGCTGACCCGGATGGCTGTGTTCAGGTCCTTGGTATGTACACCGGCCGCAAGACCATACGTGGTGTCGTTGCCCATCTTGATCGCTTCGGCCTCGTCCTTGAACTTGGCGATGGTAGCGACGGGACCGAAAATCTCCTCCTGCATAATCTTCATGTCGGCTGTAACGTTGCTGAAGATGGTGGGCTGGATGAAATATCCCTTCTCGCCATGTCGCTCACCACCGGTCTCGACGGTCGCGCCGCCCTTCTTACCTTCCTCGATGTATCCCATGATTCGGTCATATTGCAACTGACTGACCTGCGGGCCCTGGAAGGTCTTCTCGTGGAAGGGGTCACCGACGGCATTTTCCTCCGCTCGCTTCTTGAAGGCCTCGATGAACTTGTCATAAATGCCTTCTTGCACAAACACACGAGATCCTGCACAGCAGCACTGACCGTGGTTGTAGTAGATGCCGAAGTTGATCCAAGAAATAGCCTGGTCGATATCTGCATCATTGAAAACGATGTTTGGTGATTTGCCTCCGAGCTCGAGAGTGACCTTCTTCAAGTTGGAAGACGCTGCTGCCTTCATGATCTGTCGTCCGACAACAGTGGAACCGGTGAAGGCAACCTTGTCCACGTCCATGTGGGCAGACAGAGCCGCTCCAGCAATCTTTCCGAGGCCGGAAAGGATGTTGAGAACGCCGGCAGGGAAGCCAGCTTCTTTGATTAGGTTGGCGAAAACCAAGGCGGATAAGGGAGTCTGTTCAGCAGTCTTGAGGACGACGGTGTTACCCGTCGCAAGAGCGGGGCCAATCTTCCACGCCAACATCAGCAGTGGGAAGTTCCATGGAATAATCTGGGCGCAAACTCCGATCTGCATGTATGTCAGTTATCTTGTTGCTCGAGATGATAGCACAAACGCGCGCTGTGGAATCCCTCACGCACCGGCTCGTGTCTGGTGTAGTGGAAAGTCTCGGTGTTGATGTCGATAGTCTTGCCCTCGATCTTGTCTGCCCAACCGCCATAGTACCTGATACAGCCAATGACGGCTCCAACATCACCACGGGCCATGTTGATCGATTTGCCATTGTCAAGGCATTCAACTGCTGCGAGGAGTTCTGAATTCTTTTCGAGGAGGTCGGCAAGCTTGAGCAAATATATGCCCCTCAGTTGAGGCGTTGTGTTCTTCCACTCGCCCTCGAACGCTTTCCGAGCTGCCTTGACCGCGATGTCGACATCCTTCTCGGTGGCTTCGGAGACGGCGCAGATGACTTCCTCGGTGGCGGGGTTGATGACATCGAAGGTCTTCTTGTCTACACCTTCGACCCATTCGTTGTTAATCCACCTAAAGAACGCGAAGAAGATAGTGTCAGTTTCTTCAGGTCATGAAGATGATATTCTCCACGGCGATGATACGGGGGATATTTGTATGCGTTTTGTGATGAACCCCGGGAAGAGAGGTAGCTCAGAGGACTTACAATCCAGTGGGTTGGGTGTAAGTGCCAGTGAGTGGCGTCTTGACCTCGGTAGAGAGAGGCATCGTGGAATTCAGTTTATGGAATCTTTTGATTATGGAGTCTTTTGAATTGGGAAAGAAAACGGTGTCACAGAACTGCTGATACTGGAAGATGATGGATTTCCGCGAGGATCAGAGAGGAAGCATGCGGTCTTTGTATTGTGAAGCTACCTAGGTATCTAATAAGGTTTGGCATACTTATAGTACATGTAGTCTACCCCGTACGGGGAGAAGGAGGGGATCGCGGAGAGGAGGACTAGTACAAAGGCGAGACGCAGGCGCGGGGTAAAGGATGGCGAACAAAGTGACGCAACGATCCACCCTCTTGTGTCGTCTCACAGGGGACCAGGAGGTTTAACAAGGCGCCACTCCGATTCTCCGATTCTCCCTGTCTCCTTATGGACATACCTGGGGTTTTTGATACGATGGCTCGAGAGACGTCTGGCCGCTTTGATATGTTCGATTTGTTGAAAGTTTTTGGCTCAGATCGATCTACGGGGCCACGATGCCTATCCATGTATGTATGTATAGTAGCTTTGATATACAATGGATATCATTATAGACATACAGAGTACAGTAAGTCCTACCCACCTTCCGATTGTTGCTATTCAGGTTTCTCCCCAGAGGAGCAGCTCATTATCAGGCAAGTTTGATTCTCGACAGCGTTATGGAGTCATGTTTTGTGTCACATCATACTCTGCGGTAGATGTGCTCTGACAGATACCTGCTGTGATGAGGGTCTCTCCTCGACGAGAAGGCCTCGCTAGTGGGGAAGCTTTTCGCAAGCTTTCTTGGACCTGTGCCTGGATACGGAGCACTCGGCATGGATGTCAGCATTCTAAGAGTTAAAAAGCCGCACGCGGATATGGTAACCGTACCTAGGTATGTAGCGACTTCAGGCAAGAACACGGGTATCTTCAGTAGAAGCTTGATACACCTAGGTACCTAGGTAGGTTACCTGATTCTGGCCATAGCCCAGGCGACTGACGTTCGTTCAGAGACTAACGAAACTTGCCGGCTTGCTTCTAATACGTGGGAGCAAAAGCTATTTGGTTTGGGCACGCACTACCCCGCAAGCGCTAACAGTCGGGGCCACACCATGGAATGTGGTAGTCGAATCTCCATTTAGGACTGCTATCTCTGCTTTCTGATGGAGTAGCGATCTTATTACATTAACCAAGCACCAAGCTGTCTGCATGGGTCGATCCATCCCATTGCTACCTCGGGATAATGATGAGCCGACGACGACATAGGTACCAACTGGGCAGTGTGGTTTTTTTTTCGACACGAGTCGAAGGCTGGGAAAAGCGAACCCTCTGGCCTCTGAGGATAGGTCTATCGAGACTCATCTCATCACAGAGATAGTAAGTTGGCAAGGTTAATAAGTCGCCAAGTCTCGTGATCAGCTTCCTCTTGCATACAACACTGCAACTAGCTTCTCAACTGGCGTGGGCACGGGCGAAGAACTCCCCTTGCGCCGAGAAGGACGAACGGCGAAGTGTCAGCTGATTCCCTTTAATAAGACCCCCGGTCAGGTAGTCTAAGGCGGGCCCGAGTACCAATAGCTACTGACCTACCGTACTTCGTAGGTAGATGGTACTATTCTCAAGCATAGCTACGATATGATGTGAGTATCATCTTCCTCCTGGGATACTCAACATTGTGCACGGGAGGCTTGGTGGATGAGTTTCAGAGTGAGATAATATCTTCAAGGGATATTACCGACGCACCCAGGAACGTACCTAATCCGGTCTTGTCCTGCTCTGCAATAGAGTGATGGCCAGGTTATTAACAGTATCGAGAATATTGACGTTAAAGGTGTAAGTAACGACGTCTCAGGTGTTTGGATGTCTGCTTGGATAAGCAAATTAAAGAGAGGGGGGTTTTGGAAAAGGGGGCTGGGGGAAGGCTGAGGAGACCACCAGAAGAGTGGACACGGACTTCCGCTCCAGAAATGAAGAACATTGAAGAGTAGTCAGAACCATGCGATATCTGAATGAGACATAATTCTTTTATGTATGCAGACTCTTGACTTCAATGCTATCGTAGACAGATACTATCGTCTTCGATATTATCGTAGAGCTGGGTGACGGGTTGCGCTGCGATGTTGATGTTATGGGCAACAATGAATTCCAGGCGGCTGAGCCAGGTTACCATTTTACCCCTCTCAACAGAATTTCTCTGGTTTGGCATTGTTTGTGTATCAGCGCAATCAGATAACTTGGGGCTCGATTTAAGGGCATCATGATCGGCGCTATGACCAAATTTTCTCCGATATCCAACTTACATGCCGCATTTCTACATCTACGCCTGCTCATACTCAATGTGTTCATACTGCATGTCAATAGCATCGCCGTAGTCATCTTAGTCCATGACTGAAGTCGCAGATGCCATCGCTGCCGCAATGGCCGCGGCGGCTGCAGCGGCGGCTCCCTTCCCCTCCCCGGCCAGTAAGTCGCAACACCTTACCCTGTCATCCCATCTGTTTTTCACTGTCTCTGGTCGCGGGAAGCTGGTTGTATATGGCTGCTTGACGTGATGATTATCATTTGGGTGATTGTTCTCTGACCACGCAATATATACTTAGGCCCAGAGATCAAGCCTGAACCTGAACCTCTTGCGAGCGACCCCATGATTATAGACCCAGAGCCTCCCCAGTCACCCCTCAAACGGGCGCGTTCTTCTCACGACGATCACGAAGAACCACAGGGCGAAAAGAGACCCAAGATTGAAAGCGGTGGTGAGGATATGTTAGACGAGATCACCCGTCTGGTCCAACAGGCCCAAGCGGAAGCTTCAGCCATGCCAGACATCTCGCCACAGATAGATCCGTCCCATATCGACCAGTTGCTGAGGGGGATGGAACATGGTGATCATATGGATATGGATCAGGCTCAGGTCGACCAAATCCTCCATGGCCACGTGGAATTGGGTGCGGGAACAGACCCAGAGTATATAGCGCCCGTATCAGAAGATCCAAAACCCCCTAGAGAGACATTATGGAGCAATCCGAGGGATTATACCCGACGGAAGCATATCATACCAGTCCTCGGCAGTATGGTAAGTCGCACGATTTGTCCGAGGAACCATAATGAAATTCTAAACATCACCAGGCCGTGGATATTCTTATAGCCTGGTCGGAGCAATCCCTGGAAGATACGATTGCGACCTTGGCAAACGATCCAACCTCAGAAGTGACCCAAGAATACGCTGTTCTTAAAGATACCTTCGTTGCTCAGCGGAAACGACTATTCGACACCCATCCCTTGGTTAGTGCTGCGGATCTCAACGTCACTGGTGCAGCCAAAGAGATAATCCGCATTGTGAACCTCGCAACAACCTGCGCTAGTCTGTTTGGGACACACGAATTGGGAATAGAGGAGGTCAACGAAAACTTTCTGCGGATCTTCGCCCCTGAAAATCAACATCTATCGCAAGATACGGCAGAGTTGTTCATGGGATTGAAGACCCAGATATTCCTGGGTATGCTTGATAACGGCCCGCATGTCGGCCGGGAACAGGTCCTGGACGAGCTATTCGTTGTAGGTCTCGAGTCGAGGTTACAAGGCCACCATCCCGGGCTTGGCCTGACGCCGACCGAGTTGGAATTTATTGCGAGTTCAAAAGCTCGCAAGGCCATGTTGTTGAATGAGTCAGCCGATCCTGATAACATCCGTAAGTGCTTCACTTCGAGGGTTACTCCCGTGGTTGCTAATCTTGCTACAGAAGCACTGGGTAAGCAGTTTACTTGGGAGGCTTTTCTCGACACACTCAGTACCTTCCTTAATGATCATATAAACACTATCAAAGACCAAGGGTGCGGTAACGTGGAGGACGAAACATCAGCTGAGCCAGCTGAGCCAAAAGGAGATGTCATTCACGATTTCGACGGATTCGATCTGAACGCTGCTATTGCTGAAGCTGCCAGGGCCGCACAAAACATGCCAGAGGCAATTACCGAGGATCATCAAGGCTTTGACGAACTGTCTGCCTTTATCAATGGCAAGACAAGCTCTGTCGAGCCTGTCAAAGCGGAACCTTCGGTGCTACCGTCTGACATTGCGTCTGTTACTGAGAGTGCCTCAAGAGCCACGATGTTGGCATTGCAGAGTATCCAGCAGAACAGGTACGAGCCTACTGCGCTGCCTCTCTCGACAAGTAAGTGGGCTATCATCCGGGCTGAAGTTACTTTACTAATAAAATACCGACCAAGGTACACCCCAATCAAATTCAAGCTACCGGCCCCAGCATACGCAACCCCAGCAGCAATATTATCCATACACGCCGCAACATGTGGCTCAATCACAGCAGGCCTACCAAGGGTCGAATGGAAACACTCTTCCGCCCAACCAGACCGATTCTACCCCAGCACTCTATGAGAAGGCCCGGCAAGCTGCGGCTGCGCGCTCATCGACCCATGCCCGCAGAGAAGGCACTCATTCTACCCGCCGTCCTTGGAGCGCTGATGAGGAAAAGGCTCTCATGATGGGTCTCGATATGGTCAAAGGTCCCCACTGGTCACAGATATTATCCCTATTTGGGCCAAATGGCACGATAAGCAACATCTTAGCAGACCGTACGCAAGTCCAGTTAAAAGACAAGGCCAGGAATTTGAAATTATTCTTCCTGAAGACGAATTCGGAGATGCCATACTACCTACAATGCGTGACAGGCGAGCTGAAGACTAGAGCCCCAACTCAAGCGGCTAGGAAGGAAGCCGAGGAAAAGGCGAGACTCAACTCAGAGGAGCAACAAGCGCATGTAAATGGAATCTCGATATTGGCCAATGGGCTTCAGAATAACCCAAGATCGAGCCCCACGGGTACTGTCCCACGGAGTGGGACACCTGCCCAGCCATTGTCACACCCTAGCTCGCAACCCGGTACACCTGGATTGTCACAGCAGCCGGCGAGGTCGATGATGCCGGCACAGGCACCCCGCCCCATGATTCCGGCGCCACAACCCGTCAGCCTTCCTACTCTCTCTTCCAGTTCTCAACATCAGCAGCAGAACCAGACGCAACAGCAGCAGAACCAGACACATCCGCAGCAGAGCCAGACTTGTCAGCAGCAGCAGCAGCAGCAACAGCCGCAGCAGCAACAACAGCAACAGCAGCAGCAACAACAGCAACCGCCGCAACAGCAGCCGCCGCAACAGCAGCCGCCGCAACAGCAGCAGCCGCAACCGCCGCCATTGCCAGAGCCGCAACAACAACAACATCACTCACCACCGCAGCTTTCACAACCACCTCAGCCGCGATCGGCTCAGCTTCCTCCACAGATTCAGCAATCGCAACCTGACCAACAGCGTGAACAGCCACCACAGACTCAACAACTTCAACCTACCCAGCAACCTGAACAAACACCACAGTCTAAGCAAAACCAGCCTATCCAGAAGCCTGAGCAACCGCAGCAGATTCAAGAGTCTGAAGGCAACCAGAGTGTTGAACCAGAATCGGACGCAAACCTTGGCCGGAGTGCGCCAGCACCTCAAGGCCATGAGTCAGCTATGGCTGCTCTAAGCACGGAAGATGCTGCTCTGCTTGACCTCAAAGCTATCATAGAGGGAAGTTCAGCTCCTCCACAGTCGCCCGTATCTCCAGGCGTCAAAACTGAGGACACGAGCAAACAGCATAATGATGCGGCAAACCATTGATCCCGTGACCATTTTCATATGTCTTTTACGTACTAACTCAGGAGTGGATACATGGATTATGAGAACATTTTTGAACGTGATTGATACCCAGGTGTTCACGGGCCAGGAAGGAACCCCGAAAGGGCAACGGGGAAAGGTTAGACAAACAATGCAATCTAATGGACATAAACTCATCCCAGTCCGTCGTACGACGCCCGCTAGTTCGCCCTGCTAAATCTTTGATCGCCCATTAGAGTCACATGTGCCCAGCCACACGTTTGACCAAGTGATGCTTCTACCCGGGATCTTGGCCATGGAATCGGGCCCGCTTACTATATGCCAGCGCCCTTTGGACTTTGCCTAACAAGTAATTAGAACTGACTAGGACTCACAGACCGAAAAGTTCATGAAAATCTGAGGCCTTGACGAAAGCTTCGAGGCACTAAGATTATGGACTCTTCGTGTCCTTCCTCATTCATCCGTATTCCCACCATGGTGGTAGGCATTGGATATGACCTTCGCCAGACTCCATTCTTGTGGTCAAACGTCCCTACTTCATTTCAGGGAGGGCAGCAGAGATGGTTCGGTCGTGTGTCTTGCAGGGAGTCATCACAATGCCACAAATCAGACAGCCATATGAAACGACTTTCAGCGTGTCGAGACTGTTCAGAATGAGGATGGACTGTCCTTTCAAGCGCACGAGCATAAAACTAGCACCAAATCATGGTTCTGCACGAGGACGACAAACTTGATCGTTGTAGAACCGTGTCTACCAAAGCTGGGCAAGTACTGGATGCTCCTAGCCACGTCATGTTTGACTTAACACCTAACTTGGTATCAGGCTCTCCAGGCCTGATGTTTGGCCTCATCTTCGGTGGTACCGTGGTTCTTTTCCATGACTCTGCTAGCATCACGTCTAAAAAGATTTGTTTCTTCTTGACTTTCACCACCTACCAAGTCATGACACCGCTTCTTGTCTTTGCAATCGGCGTTGATCGCGAAACCACCAGTCCTGAGATTAATCGACACTCTTCATGACATCGACGGAGATGAGTTTCGTATACGATCCACCAGATCAGACTAGTCCAACCGACTCAGGTATTTCAGTTACCTTGCCGCCTACGGCCACCGCTCAAAGCGTTTTTGCACGCCTGCAGGGACGTTGTCAGAGCTGCACTAAGTGTTGCAAATGCAAAGGATGTACTCAAGATGGCTATTGTCAGCGGTGTTACATCCGATGCAGATGTGCCAAAGAGAGGGTAGTGAAGAAAAAAGTGAGGTGGCCATCATGGCCTTGGCCATGTTGGGTTTTCGTCGACCAAAGGCGAAACAGAGATACGTGTCGCTGGAGAGACACGCCATACCTTATGCAGGCTGAAAATCAAAATCTAACGGCTAATATTCTCGACAAGAGGCGTGGGAGGTGTCCAAATCGAGTCTACAAGTGTTCCGGGCACGGTATCGTGGGTCAATACTGCAAATATCACACCTGCAAATATCAAGGCGATGGTGGCGGTGAGTGTGCGCGCAAGAAGCACTACGATAAAACAGCCCGCAGGATTTTAGATTATTGCAAAGAACGTAAGTCTACCTTGTGGCTGTTTTAGATGAGCTTGCCCTGGGGTCATGATATAACCTAATAATGGTCGGCAGATTACTTTTGCATTGGTGATTACGACGCAGGATATCGTCCTCGTGACGGACGCATCCACTGCCCATATCGAAGGACAGGCGGCCCCTCCGGTGTTCTATACTGCAGAGAAAGACGTCAGTTGTCCCATTCCTAAGACACTTGCAGTTACTTATGCAGTTGTTTAGATATCTGTCTTTACAAAGGTGGAAATGGCAGCACATGTGAGGCAAGACGTCAAGGCCTCTATTATCCGACGGCCGGGTCACGGGCCGAATGTAAGTTCTGTAAGAGGCACACATGCGAAGTCGAAAACTGCTATGAATCGGTCGCACATCGCGGGGCCAAGGGATGTGTAAAGCATACATGCCACGCCGATAAGTGTCGAGAGCGCGTCCCCGGACGAGACCCGAACAACCAGAAAACTTACAACCTGGTGAATGAGGACTACTGCCAGACCCACAGACGGTGTCCGGTCGCCGGCTGCGGTAGAGAGATCTTCACATATGCCACACACAGGACGGTTGCCAAGTTCTGTTGGGACCATTTCTGCGATACCGACTGTACGATACCCTGCAAGTACCAGCGTATGACCGGAGCCGGGGTGACCTGTTGCAAGTACCACAAATGCGCCGTGCAGGGCTGCAGGAAAACTCAAGCCGAACCTGTCCCCAGCCCGGAGCCGATACCGCTTTGCCAGAACCCGGATCCGGATTTCTACCCAGACCGGCCCAAACTCTACTGCAAGGGCCACAAGTGCGAGGTGGAGAGCTGTGCCAACCCCAAGCATGGCAACTCGAAGGCGATGCACTGGTGCGAGAATCATATGTGCGAGGTCGCGCTCAAGTATAAGGAGAAATGCGACGAGCCCAGGGAGGGTACCGCCGCCAATCCCCGATTCTGTAAAAATCACCCCCCTTGTCCTGTTACGCACTGCGAAAGATGGCGGATGAGGAGGACGAATGGGAAATTAGAGAAGACATGTGCACATCGTAAGTCTCACTCTGTTATTGCCATCTATCAGCTGCAGTCGTTCTCTCGCGCTCTGAATACCCAATCTGTGACAATTGCTTGGCGATGCCACGCCTTCGAAAAAGGGGGTGGTTTCTTGGCACTCACTCCAACGCACACGGACAGCCAGGTTCATGGTGATTCCGGATCGACTTTAATGATGTCCCCATAGTCTGCCCCCTCCAGGATTATTTATTTTATATTTTTTGGAAATCGTTTCGAAGGCACGGAAAGCGAAGGAACGACTTATCTGGCGCCCTCCACACCAAAACCCCTGCTCTCTTACCCCCAAATACTTCCACACGAACCTCGAAATACGAAGAAAACTAGTATACTGACAATGTGCTCCGGAGCAGACCTTGGCAGACTGTACAAGAAATATCGAGGTTTCCACAACCGGGGTAACCCACCCATAAATATCTTCGGCAACACCTCCTCTGGCGGTCCTTGCGGCGGAGGCGGCACCGGAGGTGGAGGCTTCTTTAGCCAGCCTGGCGTCATCCCCCTTAGCAGCGGCGGCGGCGGTGGCAGCGGTACCACCGGTATACAAACCCAATTCCAGAACCAGACGCAGTCCCGGAGACACCACCGACGCCGCCACCGCAAGAGAGTCCACTTCGAGTCCGACTCCGACTCCGACTGCTCCTCCCGCTCCGACTCATCCTGCTGCTCATCCCGCTCCCACGGCGGCGACATGCCTACCAACACCAACACCCACACCCACACCCTCAACCTGAACCACGCCTGCGCCCCCTTACCCCACCACCCGACCTGCTCCTACCACGCCTGCCCCAACCCCTTGCTCATGCCCTCGCGCTACTGCTACCAGCACAAGTGCTCCGACCCGCCCTGCCTCCACGCCCGCGTCACCGCCGCCAACCCCCCGGGCACCTGGGGCTTCGACCCCTCGCTCGGCGGCCTGAACCCCGGCGTGGCCTCCACCAACTCGGCCTACTGCCACGAGCACGCGTGCGCCGCCGCCGGCTGCACCCAGCGGTCCTCCTCCGATGGCAGCGGAGGCTCTTCGTCAAGGTTCTGCACCCTGCACCAGTGTCGGGAATCCGGGTGCGCCAACGCCGCCAGCCCCACGGGCGGCGTCTACTGCGACGCCCATAAGTGCGGCGCCGCCGGGTGTCCGGACCGCGGTGGGACTTCCGGGGGGTTCTGCGCGGCCCACCGGTGTCGCGAAGCTGGCTGTACCGCGGCCGCTGCTGCAGACGGTAGCGGTCATCACTACTGCGCGAGCCACGCGTGCGCGCGCGACGGGTGCGCCAGCCGCCGGGCCGCGCGCCTCGGGTCCGTGTACTGCGACGCGCACCGCTGCCGGGTGCGGGACTGCGTGGGCGGGGCGCTGGAGGCGGTCGGGGGCTATTGCGCCGGTCACGCGAGGAGCGCGATGGCGGCGCAGGGGCTGGGGTCTTGTTCTTCTTCTGGGTCCGAGGGGGGGAGGGGTAGGAGGAGAGAAAGAGAAAGAGGAAGGGGAAGGGACAGAGGGAGGGAAAGAAGGAGAAGGAGGAGGGGGAGAGGGAGAGGCGCGGGGTGGGAAGATTGGGAAGAGATGGGGGATTTGGATTATGATGATGAGGATGGTGATGATGATGAGGATGCGGCGGATCCTTGGATGGAGCGGGCGAGGGTGAGGAATTTGACGGGGATTAGGTGGTGAGTGAGTGTTTTACGTGATTAAGGGGTTGTGGTTTTTTTCTTTGTTCTTAACCATTTCTTTTCTCTTCCTTCTTCTCCTCCTACCTATCTTTTCTTTTTCCCATTCAGGCCTCGAGAAGAGGGGTAGGTGAATAAAAGAGGAAATGGGCCTTTGGATAGGGAGGGATTATACGATAATATATTCAAGATATGTCGTTAAAGACTTCCTGGGAACAATTTAAAAGACACGAAAGCAAGGGTTGTTAAGTAACACCGTCTGGCGTCTAGAGAGATTCTCCCGCCTAGAGACTGGAGTCGCTTTTCTTCCCCGGTAGGAAAGATATTTATTGCCCTGTCCAATCTCATGTAGGTGTTCCCGGATCATAGACTGAATGCCTAATCCAACTTTGTAGAGCTCTGATACCTTTCCGGTTTAAACACACGCGACTAGAGATACCCTCTTGGATCGCTTTCGCTAATATCATATTTTACGAATAATTCTCGGGAAATACCAGAAGAAGGAGGAGGAGGGGTAGGAGGTATGTATGAGCCAGCTGGGTGGCGCAGACGAAATCAAAGGTAGTGCAGGAAATCATACGATTTCCTGGTGCTTGCGTTCACCTTCACATTCAAGATGAACAGGCAGGTAAAGGACTAGATAGATGACCAGGATTTGCAGGTTCGACTTGTTTCCAATACCAGCAGTAACGCGAGTCATCCGATCGTCATTCTATAATGTTCTTGAACTCATGTATGGACCGTCTTCTTTCGGTTTGTGCCCTTCTGTGCGCGACATGATATCTCTCCGTTAGCTCCTCGCTGTCGCTGACTGATAACCGAGTTCCTTAGCCTCCCTGAACTCCAAAAATCCCCCTGGGATAGACTGTCAATGACTGTTTAACCAACCAACGCCGCCATTGAAATACACAATACACGAAGCAATCGATATAACTCTTGTCTGCCGTTACATAACAATGCAATCCCTATCCTTTCCGCCTGGTCCCTGTGCCGACCCAGTGCCGGCAGGAACGGGAGTAACATTCTGTTGCCTACCCCTTAAGGGGGTGCTTGGACCGGCAACACTCTGGCTGTCAGGTGCAGTTCTTCTCCTAAAAGCCCCGGTGCGCGGGCTGCTCTCCGGGTGGCTGGGATGCCCGGCTGGCGGTTCGTATGGTGTCGCCTTGGACGCTTGCTCGTAGCTTGGAGGCGCGTCCTCTACGGGAGAGATTAGAGACCGTACTTGTTGGGCCGGTCTTCCCCCCCGGCCTTGACCCATAGAACTCCCCCTGGCTGGAGTCTGAGGTGAGGCACCACCCATACTGGCTGAGCCACCACGTCCTCTGGGCCCAACGCGGTTCCCCTGGCGACCCTGGTGTTCAATGAATTGCTCGGAAAGTTGGCTTTCACGTCGACGTGCTGATTGTTCGGCCCGATGCCGCTCTTCTTCCTCCTCCTGGAGTTGCAGCGCCAAGGCTAGATCCCGGTCCTCCTGCTCATGCGTAGGCGAGAGAGGTGGGTCGGTAGATCCTGCCTCACCTCGACGACTGTTACGCGAACGTCGGCTCTGAACCGTCTGCCAACCCCCTTCATGCCCATTACTTCTGGACTCGCCTTCATCATGCCAGTTATCCGTGAGGATGTCGGACTGCCGACGTTGTCCCGAACCGCCAACAAGTCGAAAGTCTCCCGAGAAGAATTCAGCACGTTTGCCTATAACGTCTGCGAGCGACTCCCACACCACTTCATCGTGAGTATAATACCCAGCATCGGTGACGAGAGTAAACAATTGATGGGTCTGTGGGTGGCGGTAGAGGGTAGAAAAGTGATCATTTCGAAACAAGATGGAGATGGTACCCGGCTCCATAGATTCTGTGATAACTTCAAGACCCCAAGGTGTTAATTGGGTAGCAGTCTCGGAAAGAAATTCTTTGATAGAGATAATATCTTTATAGAGCTGCTGCTCCTGTTCTGACAGGCCGGTAGCGGAGCTGCTGAGTCTATACTGGAGCTCTTCCTCGCCGAACAGCAGGCTTTGTACATCATCGTAGGAAGAGGTCTGTCTCATGAAGGCACCATACGCGGGGTCGTCCGTAGGCGGAAGCCAGCCATGAATGAGGGGGATAGAGAAGGCAGCATAGAGCGTCATGTCTTGGGTCGTCTCGAAAGTACCGGGCACCAAGGTTCCTCGTTCTGGAGAGAGTAACCTTAATGGGTTTGGCTGTTGAGCTTTTACTGAATCATCAGGGGGAATGAAGCGGGGATTGACATTCATGCCAGTATGGAGACCTTCAAGGAATTTATGTAGCTCGATCATGTCCGGTAGTGGTGCGTCGGAGCCCGCGTGTCGGTTGGACATGAGCTCGTCGATCACAGCATCGAGAAGAAAGCCGAGGCTAATTTGTTCACGAGATCTGAGCGCCTCCACCAGATTTGATTGTGTCTGGTCAGCGGGCGTGGATAATGTAAGGGCGTTGACGAGGGCAAGCAACGGGCACGGGCCATTCGCGTTCTGTACCAGGATAGGCGTCTTTCGCGGGTTCTTAGCCGCGGTAGCATCGAACCAATTTATGTTCTTGATCTGGTACGTCTCCGATTTGTTGGCTGCACTTGCTGATTGTGGCCTTGCTGGTTGTGGTGGTGCAACTGGTGCAACTTCAACCGATCTTCTGGGCGGTAGAGGTGGCGCAGCCTCGGTACTCGAAGAAGGCCTTGGTTCTTGTGCTTTGTCTGATTCTTGTACTTTGCCGTCCTCGGCGTCTTGGAAGTTTTCCCATGTACTCCGCTTTGACAAGTTTCCTGGAGCTGGGTCCTCTATTGGCCCATGATCGATCAAATTCCAGTCATCCGCATCCGCATCCGCAGTAGTAGTAGCACTGAGTTGGGGCTGCTTGCCCTTGCTGCTGCTGCGGTTGCCCGATCCGACGTCATCCCAAATGTTACGGTCCTCTCGGAATTCTTCTACTTCGGGTGACTTCGGCGGTAAAGAGGACAGAGAGGGTGTAGGCAGTAGCGGGTCATCCCACGGTTGTGAGTCGCTTTCGGAGGGCGAAGGAAGCAATGCAGGAGGGTTCGAGGAGGGAATAATCGAGGGCTGCCGCGTGGGAATAGCCGAATCCCATACGTTGTCCCCAGACTCGGTATCCGATAGCTGTGGAGCTGGAGGATGAGCCGTATTCGCGGAATTTTTGTCATCAAGTGCTGGCTGCCAGGGGTTGGTACTCTGTTCCGGCTCGTTAAGGGTTCTTATGGGAAGAACGGTCGGTACTGAGGGTGGTGTCGGCATGGAACTTGGGACATCGGCAGCGTGCTGAACTGGTTTCCGCTTGAATGGATTCGTCTCTGACCTCGCTGGACCTGGCCGCAGCGCATTCGGCACCTCCTCCAGCTTCAATTTAGGTTCCGGGGCAGGAGGTAGGTTATGCGTTTGGCTATGGCTATCGTCTTTCCAAGGGTTCTCTTCACCTTGATCATAACTGGAGGCCCTCGACGCCATTCCTGGCACCAAGTTATTAGGAATAGCTGGTGGTGTAATGGCCCCGGCTGGGTTAGCCGTCGAGTCGGTGCTCGCATGAGATGAGGTTTGATCGGCCCAAACTTGGTCTGTGCCAGGATCCGAGTCTGCGGCGGTCCACACGTCGTCCCCTGCGCCTTGTATACTGATGGTGGGCGGCGGATCGTTGTTGACAGTGCCATGTTCTGGAGGGGATTTTCGCGTAACCATGGTGTTCACGAGCTAGCGGCGGAGGCAATCTCCCGTCAGGGTCTTGTAATCGCGATCGGCTCGAGACAGTTGTGAGGAGATTTCTCTATAGAGATTGCGGCGGTCTACTCTCGTAGAAGCTCGCGCAAGACTGTACGTAGATATAGGGGGAGGGTTCATTCGATGCGGATTCACGGGGCTTGCAGTTGCGTCATCACGTATGGCGATTGACCACAGACTGGCCACCTGCTGTAGGGTAGATAGGCAGGACGGAATGAAGATTTGTATAGATAAAGGTAAATTATAAGACGATAACTTGATTTTCTTTTTGCTTTTGGAAATACAGAGTGACAGAGCGAGCTTCGGCGGGAGCTTCTGAAAGCTTCTGAACCAACGGCAACGGGGTGAGTCTGAGGGAGTTGGATAGGTAAGCCCTTGTAGCTCGCTGGCTGGGAATAAGTACGGGTACGAAGCTCGTAGAACCTTGACAGGCAGACAGGTGAGATGGGAAAGATGTGGCGGTGCAGTCTGGTGTGGCGGCAAAGTGCGTGCGTAAGTTACCACGTATGTACATAAGTACTTACCTAGGTACCTAGCTAAGTACTTGTGTACCTAGGTAGGTACTTTATGAAACCTTGGAAGATTTCCAGGCTGCAGTCTCTACCTAGGTACCAGGTACTGTGGGTATGGCATGTGCCACATCGGTCCATGGCGCGTCCGCCATCGGATTTGACTCTCGAGCGATGCCATCACGCGAGCTGGCGTGGGGCTGCAAAACTACCCCGGATTAACATAATGCGTACAAAAGTACGGAGTACCTACATATGTACCTAGGTACTTAAAGTACTTCGTACGAGCGGTGGAGTATCTGGGAATTAAACCAAACCAGATACAGGAAACGGATCCACTTGCTCTCAAGGTTCTGTAGCGGTACAGTCCGCCAAAGGGGCAGAGGGGCAGAGGCTGGAGGGGCCTAGCGAATTACGTCGACGATGCGTTGATTCTTCGAGTGTGAGTGTGAGGTCGTATTCAACCCTGCCAGCCTGCGAATGTTACCACGAATGTTACCATAACTACTCTTCCTATCTATTCCTATCTATTCCTATCTAACCTTGGAAGGCTAGACTATTCCCCTCTTTTTCTATCGTGCTCTTAAATCAACATCACCGCCCATCTCTAGTGCTTCATTGTTGGCTTTATTCCCGTACATCCATCATACGCCGCCCAGCCTCATTTACACACCGACTCTGACGAATATGGCTTCTCTCATTCAGGACTGGTTTCCCCCGAGTCGGGAGAACTATGATTTCATTCTTACCCTTTGGACCTTCTATCCTCTCGTAAGGAGCTCAATGACCACTCACTCCCCCTGAATCCTCGTGGCTAAAATCATCTCCTAGCTCGTATCCGTGCAATGGATTGTTCCACACTTTTACCCCATGGGAAAGACCTCTATTACCAGCAGATTCAACATTCCCGGCAGAATTGCCTGGTTCACAATGGAGGTCCCCGGTTTCATCACTCTCCTTTATACCATAAGGACACTCTCCGCTCAGCATGGCATCGAAGACCTCCCCTGGCAGAACAAGGTCCTGGCTGGTCTGTACGTTATTCATTACGTCTACCGCGCCGTACTCTTCCCTTTCATCCAGCCGTCTATGTCACCCATCCACGCGGTTGTCTGGGCATCAGCTGTCTTCTTTAACCTATGCAATGCCACCTGCATCGGCTCCTGGCTCGGTGCGTACGGCCCGACAACCCAGGAAGAGTGGCACGCCCGAAATTGGTCTATCTTGCAGTTCTCTGTCGGTTTGGTTGTCTTCTACATCGGGCTCACCGCCAACTACTTCTCCGACGAGGAGCTGCGGGAAATTCGCCGGGCCGAGCTGCGCCGTCAGGAGAGGCTGGAGAAGCAGGGGAAGAGCGTCGACAAGCACTACGAGGTACCCAACGGCGGCCTCTTCAAGTACATGCTGTACCCACACTACTTCATGGAGTGGGTTGAATGGCTGGGGTTCTGGATCGCCGCCGGTGTATCGTGTGCGCCCGCGAGAAACTTCCTGCTGAACGAAGTTTCTGCCATGCTGCCCCGCGCCGTCAATGGCTCACAGTGGTATAGAGAGAGGTTTGGTCAGGACAAGATCAAGGGCAAGTACGTCATCATCCCTGGTGTCTATTGAAGCACGGCTAGCTCTATCGTCAGAAGCTCCGAGGACCTGTCCGTAATTGGAGAGGAAAGGCGGTTGTTGTTGTAATGGAACCTCCAAGCACCCAGCTAGCAAGTAATGACAGCAGCCTTGGCCCATCAGCAACTATCACATGACTACGTAGGATCGTCCTGGATACTTTTAAGTCCAGAGCGGGGGGCGCGGATGGAAGATAATTACAGTCGAATATGTATAATATGCCCTAATCAACTTTGACTACTGACTGATGGAGTCTGTACTTCGCAGCCTTACCCTGTCTCTCAAGACGAGGAACGGTCAGAATAATATACAATACTTACTCACTATGCGATTCAGCATATACCCCCTCGCTTCGTACACGATTGACTCCTCTGATAGGAGTTAAAGTAGCCGCATGGTTATAAACATCGAAAAGAGCGCCTCCGACACACACTTTTTTACAGGTATTCCAACAAACAGCCGTCAACGGCTACAATCGCCTTGGATCGTCTCAATAGCTCGATACGGTCTTCCGTCTCAACCGGGCCCCATAGACATAAAACACCAGAGACGCCGGAATCCCTAACACGAGCCCTGCCAGCCCCAGCGTGGTGTTTCCCCACCCGTACCCGAGCCCCGCATACATCGCCGGCGAGAAGAGGGGGAACAGGAAAGCCGTCAGGCTCTTGACGAACTGCGTCGCCGCCATCGCGCTGCTTGTGTGCTCCGGGTAGGCGTCGATAACGTAGGCCTGCAGCGGCAGGCCCAGGATCTGCATGCCGACATCGACGAAGAACACGAACACGTCTGTGACCGCCCAGGGCAGCCGGTACTGCGCCGCCCAGCCGTAGGCAAACAGGGCGAGAGGCGCGAGCACGGCGCCCGGGAACATCAGCGGCGTCCGCATCTCGGGCTCGTGCACGCCGCCCGGGGCGCGCGACTGCCGCCTGCGGAAGTACCAGTCCATGATGGGCGACCCGATCTGGTTGCCGACGATCTCCCCCAGCGCGCAGGCCAGGTAGTGCAGGCCGGCGATCTCGACGGGCTGGCCGTACCGGCCCGTCCAGACCTCGGCGAAACTGGAGAGCACGATGTACAGGATGCCGTAGTAGAAGCCCGAGAGCAGCGCGGTGACCTGGATGATGGGGTGGAAAGCCAGGAGCCGGACGGGCCGGGACAGGGCGCGGCCCAGGATCGAGAGGGGCGTCTTCTCGCCCTCGAGGCGCTCGGCCGCGGTGCGGTAGCGCTGGTCCCCGGTCTCGCGGCGCAGGCGCGCGGCGCGGCGTCGCAAGATCACCGGCGCATAGGACTCGTGGAAGGAGAGCCAGGACACGATGATCATGACGGCTTGGAAGGCGGACGTGCTCCAGAACATCCAGCGCCAGGTGGTGCGCTCTGCCATGAACCCGCCGATAATGGGACCTATTTTGGGGTTGGTTAGAAAAAAAAAACGACGATGCATCAGAATGGGGGGTTGGCGGGCGATGACACCTACCCACAGCCGACCCAAGTAACGGGATCAACAAGTATATGCCGAGGGACTTCCCGCGCTGCTCGGGCCTCCAGACGTCGCCCAGCACGCCGCCGGCGAGCGCGTAGACGGCACTGGCGCCGAAGCCGGCGAGGAAGCGCGCGGCGATCAGCACCCCCTTGGTCGGGGCGAAGCCGCACACGATGTTCCAGACGAGGAACCAGGCGTTGGAGGCGTGCAGGACCTTCTCGCGGCCCCAGACCTCGGACAGGGGGCCGATGACCAGGGGGCCGAAGGCGGTGGCGAGCAGGTAGATGGACAGGGCCATGACGGACTCGGTGCTCGTCATGGCGAGCTCGCGCGCGATCAGCGGCAGGGCCGGCGCCATCATGGTCGACACCATGATGCGGTTGAACCCCGTCGCCGAGAGCACGTCGGTCACCGCCCACTTGCGGCCGCTGGGCCAGTCTTTCGGGTTCTCCGGGTCGTAGGGCGCGTCGAACTGCACGAGGAACGGGTCGTCTTGTTTGTCGGCCGCGGCCGACGGACGACGACTCATCTCGATTGCGATTGGGGGGGTGGCATCAGGGTTGGCGACTTCGACGGCGAGGTCGTGGGGTGTGCGTGCGAGAGACATTTTGACAACTAGTCTAACTAACTAATTGCACACAAACAACTCAAGAAGCAACGGAGTGGTGTATCTCTCGCTGAAGATTAGGAGTTCAGGCGAGGACTCCGCTACATAATATACATGATAGACACACGAGGTGCCAGGATCAGCTCAGCCGGGCTTCTCGGACGACCGTTCGGATCTGATAAGAAATGAGTCACGACAAGGCAAGGGGGGTCTGGGGGGTCTGGGTGGGCTGACCCATACTGACCCCCTGAAAATAATCTAATCAGATTGATCTTATCTGATCAACTTGCAGGGAAGCTCGGATTGGCAGTACCACAAAACGCAGACGACTCCGTGTCAAGCCAATGACACCAGTCCTGGTGGATGGCGTAGCTACGGCACAGCTAGGCAGAAATCTTCCAATTGGAAGAATTATGGGAGCGGAATTCTGATGTGCTCGAGACTGTCCCAAACGCAATACGCAGATTCCCCACAACACGCTACACTCCGTTCCGTCTGTGTTCGGAATCAGGTTGAGTCAACATTAGGTAGGCACTAGGTTCATTTCACCAACACTCTCAATCTCAACAGGGCGCTCCAGGGCACGAGTTATCCGAATCCGAATACGTTCCTCTTCGTTGTCTCCTCGTTTCCATCATCGACTGTCAGCGCCCCCAGACAGACCGTCGATATGGGTCATGTGTTGGGGATTATTATCACCGTAGGGACGCTTGATGTTCAAGCAGCCGAAGTCGCTCCTTTCTGACTGTGTATGAATAACTACGATCGGAAGCTCAGATCCCCATGTCATCTACACCGCCAGTCCCTGGCATTGCGATTTCTTAGTGCCGCCAATCACCGGTGTGTTGCGGAACAGCGGCAGTATTCAACGTACGCACAGGGCGACGCTGCGGTGCGCAACAGAAACACTGAAGGAGTTTAATCCTTGGCCGCATAGGCATTTCTCAAGTAGCAAACTTCATACTCAGATTTGTTCGGCTGAAATATGGCTACCGACGCAAGTGTCTTTCCATTGGCCATGCTGGGGCAGACTCGACTCGTTGAAAAACGCAGGGCCAGCCAGCCGTCGTCAAGCACCAGATTCAGCTGCGGCTCAACCCCTTTTTCAATTTCCCCGGAAATTCAAAAATGGACCAAGTGCTTAGTTGTCAGCCAAGCTTTCCGTATAGAAACGCCTCAAGACTGTCTCACTAAAACGCAAGTAAGACTATTACTTAATTATCGAACGTTGTCATGGTGTCATTCTTAAATCTCCCTGAGGGGGCATTCTAACCCTTGCGACAGCCCATCAGCGCTGAAAGGGGAAAAATGAAGATTAAATTGCCGATAAGCTGTATGAGGAGTAGATGGATGTCTCTTATACGGAAAACACCCTTTGCCCTGTTGGCTTATTGTTATCCTTGTGCAATACAATTGCGCAACACCACCATGATGATACACGGAAGACACCAATGCTGCTATGTAGCATAAGTTTCCATGGAGCCACAACGTCCCAAACCCCATAAATAACGAACGAGTTCAAGCCTACAGTGGCCTTCAAGAAAGAGTCGGTACCCATGCATGCTCGCTCAGCCCGACCAGACTTCAGGCTTGGGAGGGGTGTAATCGGTTGTGACGTTGCGGCCGATATAATCGTAAGTGCTGAAGTAAACATCTACCATTCGGTCTCAAATTAGCAACTCCTCGTTTTGACCTCGACTCTGACTCTGCGGCCAAGTAGGCTTACCCGATTGCCCACGAACGTATACTCCGGGGATATTGACTACCGGACCCGGTGTGCCAACCTCGCTGTTTTCGTTGACGATATTCACATGTGCGCAATTGACGTAAAACTGGGCGTCGACGACGTTCGGGAAGATGTGCTCAAATCTGAGCAGGTACTTGCCGGATGGTGTTGCCTTGGGGATGGTGAAGTTATACTGCGAACGCTCATAGTTACGTGTCAACCAATTGACCAGGGAGTAGTAGTAGCTCATAGATCGTGGCTAGAAGGGAATGATGACATACACTGTCCAGTCGGTACGTGCCCCAACCCGCTTTTGTCGTATCATACGGGTTGTTCGCAGGGTCGGTCAAGTCCAGCGACTGCTCCGTTCTCCCCGTCACTTGCAGGATCTTGAACCAATCCCCGTCACCGGCGTACGCAGCAATGTCGTCGCTCGGGGCTCTGGATAGCCAGGCAGATGCCACCCCAGGATGGTACATCCACGGTTTGACGTCCCCCTTTTATTATCAAGTCAGACAACACGAGAACCGAAGGGGCAAGTCGTGGGGAAACGTTACTTCGAGCATAGGTTCCCCAGCCGCGAAGCCCACGGTATCTCCGGCTTGGACGGTGGCGGTCTTGACTTCCGACTGGAGGACAGAAGAAGCATTACGCCCGCATCTGAGGTCCAGCGAGTCCGGATCGGTGTTGGGATATACGAGCGCGAGTGATGGGTCTTCACCCTCTTTGGGGCTTACTTCCCTGGAAATGATATCAGAGAGGTCGATCTTGGTCAAGAAGTGAGAGAGTTCCTACCGGACATATTCCCAGGTTTTAGTCCATTGGCCTTCCAGGATGAGACGGCCAAACAGATCTATGACAGGCTGGCATTAGCCTTGGTCTATGGAAGCTGAGGAAGAGGAGGATCGCTCAAGGAGTCAATGTGTGAACCTACAATGGGCATCGGTGGTACTGGAAAGTGCCAGACTAAGAGCAGC
The DNA here is from genome assembly GCA_022376275.1 of Xylariomycetidae sp. FL2044. NCBI lineage: Eukaryota > Fungi > Ascomycota > Sordariomycetes > Xylariomycetidae sp. FL2044. Next base: position 675,833 of record JAJNOH010000025.1, on the reverse strand, counting down.
TAAGGCAGTGGACTTCATGTTGGATTTGGGTGTGGTTTGTACCGAGACAAAGTACAACTATGCTTCTCAGAGTAGGATCAACATGACACGAACTACTTAGATATATATAACCCCTTGTATTTTAGAATATTTCAACTCATACAACGTAACATGAACGACTCTACATCATGAGGCCATAAGTTATCCATCAAGCTACTGACAAATGCCTTGGCAACACGTCAACCCCAGGCCTGTGGGTTGCACCCGATAGAAGTTATGCTTAATTCACCCCAGTTGCTCAACCCACTAGCCGATTAATGGAATCAGACCCAGAACGCGAGGTTTGTTATATTTTCTTGCATGCAGCTATAGAAGCAGGAATGAATGGTCTGGACACCTAGTGATAGCATAGTCAGAAGCCTTCTGACTGGTGGAAACCACATAGGCTAAAGAGTGCATCACGAACCTGCATACCAGGTCTCATGCGTACGGTACGGTACGGCAACCATATGCAGAGTAACTCTTTCATGTATATATGGCACCAGGTACTGACCAATAGCAATCTAGAACCAAAAAATAAGGGTACGTACTACCTGGCGGCACCGGCATACACCACCAGAACCTATGTGCCTTCCTCTCTGGGTTTTCTTTTTTACTTCCGTAACCTGATGGGGTGTTTGTTCCAGACATTCATTGTTGTGGAATTAAGGACTCTGGTTGCTCAACCCGGGACTCCGTGATCAGATCGATCCCTCGAATCCTTGAGTCGCGGCTCGGAGGTAGCGTAAGTCCGAATTTTTCATACAACTAGCATACCTAACCTGAGCCTTGCTGCATGAACCCCGAGGCCTAGACCAAGAGAGGGGAACTGGTGCGGGAGCAAGGTGCAATAAAGAGCCGAATGAACCGGGAACTATGTGAGCATTCTTGGTAGCTATATATCTCAACGGTTGCAGGGCAATATAGGAAGGGTTGTATACATGGAAATTGAATAACAGACAGGGGTTTTGCTGTGATGTAAATTAATGCAACCAACTGCTTAGAATCGCTACAGCGAAGAGAAGGAATTAAACCTCAGTAACCTTGTACTTATCACAAGGAAATAGGTGTTAGAAGTCACATCTTCGAGTTGATGAGCTGGCTAACCTCTAAATCATCACAATCAATCAACTTATTATTGGACTTTCCTCGTTATGTAGTCTAATTCCCGGCCAGCTTTATCAACTCATCTTGATAGATAAAGTGTCACGGATGAGTCAACTGAGAATGGGGGGAGTAGAGTGGCTGTTTATGAGAGTCATCTATCTAACAGGAAAGAATGTGGTGACCTAGGTCAGCCTTGTTGCCTCCCGTGTAACTTTCTAACGAGTCGCATGATGACTCGTAGCTATATGTCCACCCATATATCAGACCTCTCTATTGAGCCTCGTTTCTACTAGGTTCTTCCAGATCACAACTAGTGCTCGTTATCCTCCACCAGAGCCGGTAACGGCACTTGCGTACCAGCTGGCGCCGTATTCTGTAAAGTTGAAGTACCTGCCGTAGTAGCTGTACCGGTCGCTTCAGAGACGTGTCCCAGTGTTCTTGCAATGCTGCTTTGGTTGTAATGCTCCATCAACGCTTTAGAATTGGCTTTGTCGGTAATGTAGTCGGCAGTTGAGGTGTTTGGTGTACCCTTGGGAGGCAGTCTGAGTATATCGTCGAGAACCTTTTCTACCTCTGGGTAGTCACGGTGTAGTATACCGATGAAGCAGTTCCACATCTTTGAAGAATTGCCAGGTCGTGGACCGCGCTGCTTCATCGTCCTCCAGACGCATTGTAGGCCTTCAGCACTGCACCTAGCGCAGACTGGTTGGTTTCCACTGCATTTGGTTCTCGCGGCGCGGCATCCGTTACATGCTAGCGTGACCCTTTCATGTTTTCGGACTCGATCCGGGCTTGTGGCGGTAGAAGGTTCTCCTGACGCTCCATGTGGTTGGGGGAATTACTGACTTAGGGGACGTCGTAAGGAGGCATCTGACATTGCCTGCTGGCGTGGGATGTTCCTCTGAGAATAGGATACCCGTTCCATATTGGCTGGCGTATTCGTGGCCGCAAAGGATGAGTTGTCATGCCAATTAGTATGAGGACCTTGCATGTTCATGGGCAGAGAAGTTTGTTGATGCTCATGTGGCGACTCATAATGCATGGGAAGAGCCGGCGAAACAGCGAGGGACGGATGTTGGGTCGAATGGTCGTAAGAATCCTGCATGTTCGGATTTGCAGTTAGGTGGGAATACGAACACCCTGGAGGGCTTTGTTGGCTCAGTGACATGCTTGGTGAAGAAGGGATGCGATGACTAGACATTGGCGCAGAAATGCGAGGCATGATCTCGTTGCCGTAGTTCTAGTCTTGGTCAGTATACTTGTTGTCTGAAATATGCCTTGTGCACATACCTGGTGATTGCTAGGTAGCCAATAGCCGAAATAGTCATCTTCGTTTTCCTCCATGTTGGGTGCAGGAGAAGAGGCTGTAAGAGAATAGGTTGCAACAGAAGTGATTGCAGAAGAGGTTGCAGGAGCAGAAGATGTTGTACGGAAAAAGATTGTGGAGAATGATGTGTAGGTGAAAATGCCGTGGGAGGAGAGTTAGGGTTATTGTAGGAGAGAGGTTGTAGGAAAGAGGGCGAAAGGGGAGAGGTGTAGCAGGAGAAGCTATGGTAGAAAAGGTTACCTACTTCCTCCGTTTTCTATTGCTCCACCCGTAATTGTGAAGGAAGCCAATAGGACATATTTTGAATTACTTAAAGGGCAGAACCTGCTATCATTGAAAAGTATATGTAATAATTGAAACACAACATGTAGTTTCTAGCTGACTGAGTGGTCAGAGACAGCTGGAGCTCTTCACCATGAGGCTCGGGAGGAACATCTGCACCTGCCAAGATCTTATAGAGGGTATTTACCGTAGATGAACGCCATAAACATTTCCTCCTATGAAGCAGTCATCTACTATGATTCATATTGGCCTCTAGGGTGGATATGTTATTATTGATCTTTAATGAATTAAATGGGGTTTGAAAAAGAAAAACGCATGAGCCTCGAATTACAATATTCTCACTTTTATATATGACACTAGGGAGTAAAGAGTTAAATTCAAATTGGAGAGCGTGGTAACTGAGCCATCATAAGCTATGATGAATCGAGTCTTTTAACAACACTGGTCGAGTGAACCTTTGCAGAAATCGAAGCGTATTGCGGATCAAATTTACGCTCGGTTCTGCGTCCTGTATATCATGTGGCCGCTAAATGGAGGATTCCCGGCCGGGTTGACTTACCAACCACAACTCCCACTCTGATTTTAGCACATTCCCAGTTACAACCATTGACCTCCCCCCATATCCAGGAAGTGGAGTAGTATCGATAAGTTGATCAACCACTGGGACATGGACATATGTTGGAATACGGGTGGCACGTGAGACCATGCAAGCCATGGTCAGGTGCGAACCCATTTTGTACGATTACCTTCCACAGATCTTCTCTAGCCCCCTTTCCTATTCCTCTTCTCTTCGTGTGCAATATCAATATTTTACAGAATATACTTAGTTCATTTACGCACGTACACAGCCCCACTAGCAATGCGTGTTGGCTTGTTTAAGACAGAGAAAATTGTGTAAGCTTCCCTGTTTCTGACCCCAGCCAATGTCGACAACTCGAATGGACTCGGTGATTTACACGAATAACTCGGTAAATAACGAGACCATATATTGCTCGTTCGCGAGTCTTCCCGGGCCGGTAATACGGAGGAATCCTTGATATATCCAGTCTTTCTGGCCCCATTTGATGGGCATTCCAGCTCATGGGTGGGGAAGTATCTATTCACTCTGAAAATTCCGAGTCAATCATAGGTCAGCATGTTTTCAGCCTCCGCTCGCGGATACTTAAAAGGGTATCGCCGAATGTCTGAGATGGAAGATCATGGTGGTGTCGCGCAATTGCATTGCATGAACAACAGTGACCCAAAATGGGCCAGCTGAGATGGAAGGTGACGAGGGATGGTATATATTTATATGAATTGTGCAGATCGGGCGCGTTATTAGAAGACGGGGGCCTCGTTCAGTTCCCCATACGAGGACGGCGAGTTGGGTAGTGGTGGTGGTTGGGGGAGGATGATAACTGAATATTCTTCAAACCGTTGCTCAGCTGCTCTCTGGAGTATCAATGGTGAAGGGCAATAAGCGTTGGCGCAACAGAAACGAGGAAACCTTGGCACTCAAGCGCCTATTCGAAATTAGTCATTTTCGGTTGAAGAAGTAACTTCATCACCTACATCACTGACGCCTTAAATTCCATGCGCTTGGTTTCTTTTCCGAAAGGGAGTGAACCCAGCAGGGCCGGAGCCTTCACATGTGTGCTGTGACGCCACTTAGTCTTCTACACCAGGACTGCTTCAACGCTTTCTCCCAAGTAAAACACTATGGAAAAGTTACTAAAAGTCATGTCCTCGTCAGTTATATGCAACAGAGGCTCTTTATAGGGCATCCAAGTTGCCTATTTAATGTTGAGTTACACATAGGGTGGAGAGGATTTGATGGTAGGGACCCTAATTATTTTGTGATGAAAAGGGGCAGTCAAGTTGGCGCAACTCTCTTCATGATTGCTTTCTCGTGGTTGAAAGCAGTAAAAACAAGCTTTCTGGGTGGAGTCATAGTTTCATTTTCACTCAGCTTGAGTCTTCCGTAGACCTTAAGTCTTTGAATTTAGTACGCTGACGTGATACCATCAGTCAATTGTTCGTATCTCCAGCTCGCTCGTCATCAACCCCGCGAGATCTAGTTTCTATTACAAGATCACCATGGCTGATACGCAATGGAGCCATTTTCGCAGCCGGTCAGAATCTAGCATCATCTGCCTGATATTAAGTCTTTATCAATCTGTTCGTCGAGTTACACTGTTTCCGTTGTGAAATAAGCGGAGTTGCCAATCTGTCTTGCCTTGTGACGACTAGGCATGGTCGAAGTTCCTCCTCACCAAATTGATATCTGAACACATCCAAGTCCTAGTCAGTCAGTCGATCAATGTTCATGGTAATGCTAGAATGTAAATGAGAAGAGCACCATGTGCCCATGGACTGCTGACCCCCAGCGCCTTAAGCGCGCTTCCACGCAGGAATCTTGGCCCAAGGTATCTCGGGCTCCTTGTCCTCGAAGGGAATATAATCCAAGGTCTCCCCGCTTCTTAGGTTTTTCTCCAATGCCATGGCGCGCATCTCCGCGCTGAACCAGGGAACCACGAAGCGGTCGATGAACCAGTCGGACCAAGTAGCCCAACTCGTGCGACGGACCCAATCTCTCCCACAGGTGTGCATGTGGCTGGACGAGTCTTTCCTGGCCTCCTGGTATCTGAAAAACGCATCCTCGATAGCGTGGGTGCTCGGGTCAGGGTCTGACTCCAAGAGGCTGTACAATTCGTTCGCTAGCGCAGCCGCCGAGTTGATGCCTTCATTGACCCCCAGGCCTGGCACCGATGTGACTTTATGGACTGCATCACTCACAAGCGCGATCCGTCCGTGGTACCATCGATCGCAATAACCTTCCTCCTGGCTTGCGAGGACAGGTGCGGCGCTCTCTTGAACAGCAAGATCCCATATTTCCTTAAAGCTCACACCGGGCGCGATGACCCTATCCGCGATTTCCTCAGCGGCACGGTCCCGGTCTTCGGTCGTGTAGCGCGGTGACTCCGTCGTTGGAGACATAGCCCGTACGATAGCAAAGTGTCCTCCGCGTTCCCCAACCAGCACTTGGGAAACGAACCCGGTGGTGCGGGACGAGTAGATAGTGCATGGCGTGAGGCTGCTGTGTGGAGGAAAGTATCCGTATAGGCCGTTCCAACTGGCAGTCATTGGCCAAGTCTCGGGCGGCATCTGCGCGATTCGCTGCATTGATCGACGCGTCTGGCTGTAAACACCGTCGACGCCGATCACGATGGAGCCCTCTTGTGTACTACCATCCTTCAGGTGGACCTTGACACTCCGTTCGCTTGTCTCCACATCCACGACAGCAGCCCCAGTTCTTATCCGATCCTTCTCCGGGAGACTCTCGTAGAGAAGCTCTATCAGCTCGCCGCGGGACATGTGCACGCCCGGGTATGCATGCCTAGTTTGGTACTTTTCAGTTGCTCTGAGAGAAACGATAAACCGGTCGTTGGAGAATTACTTACTTCTCTCTCAGTACGGAAGAGAAGGGAGTCGACGAGAGGATGCGGCCATTGGATGCAAGGAGCTCTGTCACCGTGTTGAATATGGAGTAGTTGGCCTTCTCCAAGAGCCCGATCTGGTCCAGAAGCCGAAGGCTCTGTGCGTACAACAAAAGGCCGGCGCCTGCATGACGTAGTACTGTGTGATGTTGTTCAAGTACGAGGAAGTCGATATTGGCTCGAGAGAGAGCGAGCGCCAGATACAAGCCCACGGGCCCGGCACCGACCACAATGACTCGGAATCTGGCGGGACTCAATTCGCTAAGTACCGACTTGTCGCTCATGGCGGGCTATGATGATTTGGTGTGTGTTTTCTTTCCTTGTTGTATTGTCGCCCTGGGTCGTTATTCTCTTTGTCCAATGTAATTTTACAACACCGCCATCATGACAAAAACCAGCGAGCACACCATTCTTTTATATAGCGTACATCCGGATCCCTCGGTCCCAAAACCTTGGTCCCTTGCGTCTCACTGCTGTATGTACTCTTCATAAATTTGTACCATCCCTCGCAAATTTGCAAGTTTCATTCGTCACCAACATTGGGTCTGCCACCGCCGGATCACCGGCAGAAAACCTGGTTCCCAGCGGCAGCTCGACCTACTTGATATCAATCCCGTCTAAAGCTCCTTTACGAGGTCTACTAAGCAGTATATCAATGATTCCCCAGCGTTTGTTCACATACCCGGCTCTGGCTCGGACCGCTTGCATCCAGGGGCTGAGGGCTCCTCCAACACCATTACCTAGAGGGCTACAGTCTTTCCCACGTCGGTTCGGGTTGCAATCCCACACCCAATGTCTTCAACTTAGTTTCTGGTGGTGGCACGGCTAGCTAGCCCTTGCCCATGCTGCCGGGTCTATTGCCCGCAGTCTTAGGGACTTCTATTTTGGTCAATACCTACGCATATCGCAACGCGCCGACCGATAGCTCCCGGTCCCTCCTAGAACAACCTGATATTCAGTACTAAGCCCCCCTTATTCTACTAACCAATTCTACTTTTAGACTAATACTTCGTACACCTACAAAAACCTTAAACAGATTAAGTGGAGTAGTTAATAGATTAATAATCCATCCACCCACTGGGGGGGGATGCCCTGGTGGAATTGAATTGGTCCCCACACTGATTTTGCTCGAATATTGAATTCCAGCTTGATCATAAAACCGATCGTCATGGCCCTAATGTCTTCTCGCAGCCTGGTAGCAAGGCTAGACGACTTTTGCTGCGTCCTTCAAAGACATATCTTGGGGCGCCACCCGCAGAGAGCGAGAGCGACGAGTTTGTTTCGGGTCCAGCAGCAACGAGCGAGGGCGAGACGGAAGGCGATGCTACTTAGGTAACGTCTGGCAATAGACTACATAGGTATGTAGTGCTTGTCTAACCTCTGCTAGTCTCGCTGTCTCGTTGCTTGTAGCCACTTAACCTAGGTGAGTATCTAGATACCTGGGTACCTAGGTATCTAATCTAGATGATCTGGAAATTTCCGATGCATTAGCTCGCTGTTGGCATCCGCGCTATCCCTTTGTGCATCACTTATCGTGATTCGTGGGCCTACAGCACCCAACCAGAATGCATAGATAAGCCTAAGTCGCTCAGGGACTCCACCATCAGACAGACTAAGCAATTTATCGTAGATTGGCCCCCTAGACTATCAGCCTGTCAAACGAACGGCCTTTCATTTCATCCATGTTTGTCGCTATTGGTGAGAGCATAAGGTTGTCACTGTGTCGCCCTCAGACCCTCTTCTTGATCCTCGAACACACTGAGATGAGAGCAGAATGGATCTGTTTCTGAACAACGTGCCTGAGGACTTGAACGACACCTCTCTGGCGAAGCATCTAACTCCACATCTCAAGGAACTTGATGTTTCGAACTGGTCATGTCAAAAGCGCCGTAAAGGCAAGACCGCCACCATCTCCTTCCTCCGTAAAGAGGACGCCGAACGATTTCTCCATAAGCATGGTCATGTCGAGCGGCTTGGTACTCAGGATGCCAAAGGTCGCACCAAGGCAACCGCCCGACTCCAGCTCTTGAATAGGCCCGTCTACTGCGAGCGTAGTCGCTTTCCAATAGACCCTCTCATGCTGCAAAGTCTACAGAGCGAGCGTGAGAAGCGTCGCCAACGACCAAAGGAGACCGCAAAACACTACCCTCGTGAACACAAGACTGTGTTCTCCATGTCCAAGCTTCTGTGCGGCTTCTATGGCTACGCCCGCCCGCTGGTTCCATCCAAAAATCAGCAGAATCTTCTTGCCTTCTCTCCTGTCATTCGTTGGTCCACACCCCAAGGGCTGGCCAAGTTCCTCCAGAACCACTTACTCATCACTTACAACGATGACCAGGTTGGGCGCTCGATGCGGGTCGAGATTCCATATAGAATCATTGACAGTCTCGTCAGTCACGTAAATACGATCACTGTGACCTTATGGGAGCCCCCAAGATTCTTCTCTGTCCAAAACAGGCCAACCGAGCTAGGCGAGATGATGAAGGGATTGTCATTAGCTGGCCGCGCTGGTTCAGCCACCGAGAAAGCTACCCGCACCCGACTGACACAGCTCCCGTCCCGAAACGACATGCATAAAATCGTCATGGGTCAGGTAAGCAACCGGAGACTTACATTTCCCATCTGCCATAGTCTCGTCTTAAGACAAGTGTAATAGCTTCCGAAAGTTCGTCGAACTATCCAGAACGAGTGACTGCTAATTCTCAATTTCGATGTAGGCTCTGGTCTACCAGTTGGAGCTGGATCACGCGGACTTCTCCGCCAAGCTAGATAAACTGCGCCGGCGGGATAAATTCGAGATCACGCCGTATTTTTTCCCTCGAACACGTGAGCTGCCCTACCTACCCGAGGGTCTATCGAGCTTCCACAAGGCGCTCCACAGGGCTTGTGGCTCAGTGCCCTTCGAAATCCGATTCCAGCTTCACGCCTTGGTCACCAACAATTACCTCCTACCATGGATAGTTGAAGGTCTTCTTAACAAAATTATAGAGACGAGAGTGGAAAACAACCCGCAACAGGTTTCATCCGCCGTATTGAAGAAACTGCTCGCCCAGCAGCCCTTCCCAGGTCCTCATTCTGAAGCCTCGACGTTCGAGGTAGAAGAAATCTGGCGCTTCCTACAGGAGAAGAAAGGCAACACCCAGCAAGAACTTGACCAGGAGCTTCTGGACGTAAGTGGCCCTACACACTCGTGTCCACCGAATTTATATGGAAAGATGCTTACGTCTAGAAGGAGAGGGCAAGGCAAAATCTCTGCTCAATATACAAGGCTCAAGTAACACCTACTAACATTAGTTTCTGGGGTCCCGAACCCGAAGCCAAGAACCGCATTCTCCGCAGGTTTCCGAATCATACGGAATACTTTCTTCGGGTGACTTTCTGCGAAGAGGACGGGCAGGACTATTACTTCTCTCCTGGGGTATCAAACCACGAGGTTGAGAAGCGCTTTAAGGGTTTGCGACAACTAATCCAAATCAAGCCCCGATAGACAAACTGACTACGTTGCTATGCAGATATCTTCGACAAGGGTATTGTCATTGCGGACAGGATCTACCGATTCTTGGGTTTTAGCCATAGCTCCTTGCGAAGCCATAGCGCTTGGTTCATGTCGCCCTTTTTCTATGAAGGCACATTGCACAACGGTACGTAACAGGAAGCCACGCTGCATTCTCATATCTAGCCTCCTATTATCGAAACTGGGTATCATAATTGACGGACCTCCAGTATGTTAACGTTCCCTATGCGATTCTTAACAATATTTAGCTAGCGATGACTGATCCACGTGTTTCGACATCCCAGAACTTCACTGTGATTGACGCTCTGGGAAGCTTTCACGATATCAGATCGCCCGCGCGGTCAGTTTCTCCACGCCCTCTCTCCTTCTTGTCAACGCTAAGATCATGAATTCCAGATGTGCTGCCAGGATTGGACAGGCATTCAGTGAAACACCGTTTGCAATTCCCATGGGACTCCATGGCATCAGGGAGTTTAACTGTCCTGACATCACCGTCCATACCGGCTCATTGACTCGCGTCTTCTCTGATGGCGTCGGCCAAATATCCTATCGCGCCCTCCATGCTATACGCTCCGCTGTGACAGATAAGAAAACGCACTTTACTTGTGTACAGATTCGCTACGGTGGCTTCAAAGGCATGCTAGCACTCGACGCGACCTTGGCAGGGAGCGTCATCGTGGTGCGGGATTCCATGAAGAAATTTGAATCGGACGACAAAGTCAATTTGGAGATATGTGATGTGGGCAATAAGCCTATCCCCCTTTATCTCAACCGACAAATGATCAAACTCCTCGAAGATAGTGAGTCTTCCCCGCGCCCGCTTTGCGCGCCCGCTTTGCCGCCCCCTTAATCTGGCCTCTTGAGGTAACCAGTACACTGACGACTTGCCTTCAGTGGGCGTACCCAAGAGGTTCTTCTTTGGGCACCAAGACCGAGAGTTGAGGCGCTTGCGTCTAATTACTGCGCATACCGTCAACACCATTGAGTTTCTTAGGAGACAAAAGGTAGCCGATCATGTCGGCTTCCCGCAGTTGATACGCCAGCTTGAGCTTGCCGGGATCGATTATAAGCGAGATCGATTCCTGTGCTCCGTGGTTGAGGCCAGCGTGCTACGAGTCTTGCGATTATTGAAGGTAGTGCTCTTCCATTGGGGCAATAGCTCACGTCTGATTATCACTACGGCTAACAATTATATTAGTACAAAGCCCGGATACCAATCGATACCGGCGTCACGCTATTTGGGGTCGTAGACGAGTTCTCTTTTCTGCGGGAAGGCGAGGTATATGTGACTTTTGACAAATCGTCTTTTGTTCACGATAACCATCTTGATCTGAACCACCGTCACGTTTTTGTCACACGATCCCCGACGCTGCATCCTGGGGATATCCAGCGTGCCATCAACCGAGTTCCTCCCTTGGGACATCCTCTCCGGTCACTGAGAAACTGTGTCATATTCTCCTCGCAGGGGCGCCGCGACCTACCGTCGCAACTCAGTGGAGGAGATTTGGACGGTGATATATATCACATCATCTGGGACGACATTGCAGTTCGCTCTCATGGCTCGACGTTTGTCCCCGCTGACTATCCCCGTGTGCCTCCTTTAGATATTGGCCGGAAGGTAGAGAAACAGGACATGAGTGATTTCTTTGTCAAATTCATGGCCACCGACCAGTTGGGCATGATTTCGACCAAACACGTTATTCTCGCGGACCAACGACCCATGGGCACCCTCGACCACGGTAAGACTTCCACATCCCACCGACCGCATCCGCTGAATTTGCTAATCGATAGACTGCATTTTACTCGCTGAGATGGCCTCGACGGCCGTTGATTACTCCAAAACCGGAGTTCCTGTCGATTTAGGTCAACTGCGAAAGATAAAAATGACTAAACTGCGACCCGACTTGTACGTATATATCATTGGTATCCTCGTCAGAAAGCTCTTGCAAATGCATATTCATTCATCAAGGCTGACCAGAAACAACCCAGTCTCGCTCCAGTTCCACCCACACGCATCCTGAAGCAAACTGAGATCTGCTTCGACGCAGAAATGTATACCGATGACCAAGACGATGACGATGAGGATCTCGGTCCGAAACGTTATGCTTATTATGAATCCCAAAAGGTTCTCGGGCACCTATACAGAGCAATTGTAAGTGGCGCCAGGCAATCGCCCCTTATGTCAATCGAACTGCTCAAACTAATTTGCACCATTACAGGACGAAACCAAGATATGGCATGAGGATGTGCACATTGACCGCCGAAAGCAGCAGGGGATCGGGGTATGGGATAGCCTCATCAGGTATGCGCAAAAAATCAGCCGGTCATACTCCGTAGGTGAAATCCATTGGCGTAAATTTGTCGATGATGCCTGGGATATCCGAGATTAGTAAGTCTTCGACTCATCCGTTCTTTTTTTATCTTGAGATAAAGGCTAATTTGACTGATGTACTATAGCTACGAGGACGGGGTGTCCAACCTCACGTACGACTACTCTGAATCAGCGTCGATGCCCATCACCGAGCTAGAGGTGTTCACCGGATCCATCTTCAACAAGACGGGCTCCCAGACCCGAAGACAGCGCGACCGGTCGATCCAGCTCAAGGACGAGTTTCAACGCATAGCCGTGACCACAGCGGCCATGATGCGCAAGCAGAAAGTGACCGATGTGTTGGACGAGGCCGAAGGTGATGACAATGATGACACGGCGAGCTCTGTGCGAGGAGGCACCGGCAGGACAACGGTCAGTCTCTCAGGTCTGGAGTTGAGCTTAGCTTGTTTGCAGGTGGCATGCAGCGAAGAGCCCCGGGACAATAAGGCCGGCGCCAAAGCGGCATGGGGAGGACGCCAGGCAGGCGCGGAATTGTACAGCTTCAAAGTGGTTGCTGCTTGTTGTCTCATGAAAGAGCTAAAGGCCGCGCTTACCCTAGCACAGTCTCTCTACTAATGGCCTTGTGTTCCCAGCATCCAGCTGCGAGCCTCCTCTACACTATCACTCTCGTGCCTACTTCACCACAGCCTGGCTCGCGACACGCCACCGTCGGCAGCCACTCTGCTACTGGTACAAGGAGGTTCTGATCCATAAGCATCGGATCATGACACTTAGGTTAATGCTGGGTGAATGGCTTCTTAGCAGGCCTGAGGAAAGCACCGCAGAAACACCTTGGTATCACGTCCCAATCTGTACAAGATATTGAACTGTACGTTTATCAATAGAGTTAGACGGATAATCATATTGTAACGTAGAAACGGTTGCCCATAAGGGCGAGATAGAACAGTAAGGAGGATTCATTCAAGCCCCGGGATAGAGAGAATCAATATTGTTGGAAGAACAGCCAGGGGCTCTCCAGCCCCTGAAGGGACTAGCACCTGACTGCTTATTCCTGCCACGAGGGCTTATTTAACCATTCTTTTGGATCTCGAGGCACCTAACGAAGGCCCTAGAGTCCGTTGATGTTACCAGTGCCAGTGATTCTAGGAAACACCGTATCATTGCATAAGGAGGGGAGATAAGGGTGAGTGAATCATCGAGCCACTATAGGGGCCGTCATAGATAGACACGTCGAGCTCTTCGATTTAGGGGTATATAATGGGTACCCACAAAGAAGCTTGACAATTATTTTAAGAGCGTGGGTATTAGACAGGTTACCCAAGAATGCCCATAGGTAACATGTGGGTTTAAGCGTTTTACCCACGGGCTACCCACGGGTATTTCTAACTACCCAAATACTACCCACGAAATTATTTCTTGATTATTTCATTTTTTTTTGAATTTTCATTCTAGCTTTATTTGATCTTTTATTTATATATCATTTATGATTTTAATTTTACTAATTTCTTCTATTTTTATCGATTAAAATAAAAGCTTGTGGGTAACTTGTGGGTTATCTACCCATATAAAGAATCGTTTACCCGTGGGTTACCCGTGGACCCGTGTTCTTTTTTGTGGATAGCCCATAGGCTACCCACGAGACTCGTGGGTAATGCCAAGCTACCCATGGGTACCCATTGTATAGCCCTACCTGAGTTCGATTACCAATGATCATGTTGAAGAGGGCTGTCGCGGCAGTCTCTTACGCAACCCCAAGATGCCGAGCCCCGAGATGTGCGTCCCTTGCCATCTACGAGGAGCCACCTCTCTCTGTGTTTCCTGGGCCTGGCCTTCACCGCAACACGTGGTCGTACCCGCACCCGCACCAACCTGCTGGTTTTCGAACCGTGGCAAACCCCCTGACGCCCCACCCTCAACATGGACCTCGACAGAAAAGCGAGGATGGCCCCGCCCAGAGCCGCCATCGTGGTGGCATAGGAGACTGGAATAAGTGCAAAGAAGCCAGGACAGGTGTTAGGTCGATAGTCGGACACTCTGGTAGCACTGAATTCCGCGTATAAGATAGACGGCCGACTCGATATGTGGTGACCATCGAAATAGCCCTTCTTGACCTCGATCCGCGGCAGTATCTCCGTCGTCCCACGTCTTGTTGCGAATCTGAGCAATACGTATATGCTTTCGGGTAACTCCTTGTTTCCGATGACATTCGCATTGATTTCGCGGCTTTCTTCGGGCCGTAGAGAAGACGGAAGCAAGGTCTTGTGGGTGGCGACGGCTGGAGCTCACAGAAGGACTGCTGGAGAAACTCGAGAGAGTAGGGACCTTCGGATGGCTTCAACCTGAACACGGCGGAGGGCTGTCCCGTCGAGTTTGTATAGCTGCGTGCTATGTCGTAGAAGTCTCGCGTCTCGCGGTTCTTGGTCGGGAAATCGCTGAGATCGGGGTCCTCGTATTTGGGATTATCGGGATCCTGGGCAGAGGAGGTGCTGCACAAGAAAAGAGCACTTAGCGTCAGGCATAGGAAGCCTAGTGATTTCATCGTAATATGACGATGATGTTTTCCCTCGTCGCCAAAGATGGTTGGTGTTAAAGCAGAGAGAAGCGAGAGCACAGGAAATAGACAGACAGCTCAGGGGCGAAGATCAAGGTTGGTGAAAGCCAAGTATTGTATACTTCTAAGGGAAGGTCGGCCTGGGACAGAGGTGACTAATGTGTTTCAGTTGCTGTCTGACTCACTGTCTTGGAATTTCCAAAGTCTGCCTCGTGGCTTGGCCGAGGACCCCGAATTAGACGGCGTAGGCTCTGGACGGCTGAGACACTTTTTGGGATCCATATGGCTTACCCGCGATCACTTATTAAGCCACACGGAGGAACAACCTAGATTCTCTTCGCGCATAGAACTTTGTTCTCCCTGATGGTGTAGGCAATCGACGGGACCACAAAAGGAATGTCAGAATAGGGATATAGAGGTATCGAAGCGACACTGGCCTGGATGATGTACACTGTCAGCACACTGATCATACTTCAATATCAGCAATCTTTTGATGATGCGTTCAAGTGCATGAAGCATCTGGGTAGATTCTTTCCAATCTCAATATAGGTAGTTATGCAACATCATTACCATCATGTACACTAAGCATGACAGGGGACAAGCATTAAAGGGGTCATTTTCATTGTGCAACGCAAGTGCTTAGCCGCCACCAGAACCAGTTTCAGGATCACCACCAGGGTCACAAAAGGATCCTTGCATACTTTTAGAGAAGTCGGTTGTTGTGAGCTGGTCAATATGTATAAAGGACTTGATTGGTGGTGGGTAGCTTCCAGTGTACCTACATGTGATGAAGGCAATGTGGCATGTGACCAACACTGCTGCCCGAGAGATACTCTCCTGTGTATTTTACGGCAGAGTCTGTTCACCAAGGAAAGTCCGTGTGTACCTACCTACCTAGGTGCTCAGATAAGGACATAACTATTACCTGCCTAGGTAGACACACATAAAACATTGGAACAGTCTGGCTGTGCCCAAACCGACCTCAATTCTGCCTATACATATCTTAAGTACCTAGGTACTTGCATAGATTCATAGGGCAGGTGCGTACTTACCTCCTTCCTTCCTCACGTTCTTTCCAGCCTCTACCTGGTTCGTGCCAGCGCCTTGTCTTGTCCATCCTTTGCTACTCCTCTCTCACCTCCCAGCCTTCGCCTAATTTGCGCCAGGCCTCCTCCTGCACTACTTCGGACAAGATAGAGCACCATCATTTCTCAAGGGAATATAACCAGACACACACGTACGATACCTATACATGTGCGTTCTCGTAACCAACTTGCAAAAACTCTGGAAACTACCCAATAACACAGGGGTCAACTACAGGCCACCGAGTAAGATTCGCAGCCGCTCATATCTACGCCATGCAATCTTCGAAACCGCCATCCTCTGCGACTGATTCCATACTCACTACTCGGAAAACGCCTGTTACCTGCGAGAAGGATTCGACCATGGCCACCACGCAGACAAAGGTTGAAGACAGTGGGCATGAAGATGAAAATAAACGCGCACCAAGCCAAGCCAGAAGCAAAAGCCTGCCACGACAACCTGTGAAGCAGCCAATCGACAATGAGCAAGTGCAAGAACAGCCCGATGTGGTTTTGAAAAACCACTCCTTGACCATGCCGCTTGATGGACCCAAACTCCAGGCCATAATCCGCACCATCGAGGCCGATAAGACCATGTGCTACAAGATGCGATGGTATGTCGCTCGCCACGTCCGGAAAACCTTCCGCGAGCAGAAAGTATTCAGTCAGCAGTTATACCAGAGACGCACAAGAGATGGTCACGAGTGGCTACCGCAGCCCGAACATCCCTGCGATAAGTTGATCAGCCTGCGTTCGAAACCCTTGAATCGTCTTGATTTTGAGGCTACTAGGGCGCACTGTGGCTTCCGCAAAGACCAGCCTGATTGGGAGAAAGACCGTCTCACACAAATCCTCCAGACAGCATATGAGCAGTATCATTGGTCTGCCTCCGTCACCAATTCCAATGTAGATGCCATTCTCGTTGAAGCCGGGGTAGACCTATCCATATTTGCCGAAGCCGAAGCCGAAGCCGAAGCCGAAGCGCGAGCGGTAGAGCCGGATCAGAAGGACTGGCATACCGCAGTCAAGGATGATGAATCTGCCTCAGAACGAACCAATGAACCGACTATATCCCATTCTACTTCCCCTGATGCCACCAATCC
This sequence comes from Xylariomycetidae sp. FL2044, assembly GCA_022376275.1. Lineage (NCBI taxonomy): Eukaryota > Fungi > Ascomycota > Sordariomycetes > Xylariomycetidae sp. FL2044. The sequence continues at coordinate 659,041 of JAJNOH010000025.1, read as the reverse complement.
TAGAAAGGACTCATTATCAGTTGTGCAGCCCAGCGAAGAACACAAGAACCGGCCGAACCTGATGTCTGAGTCAGGGAAAGAACACCAATCTACTTATGAGCCGTCCACTGCCGATAACGCGCACCCAACCCCCGCATTGGGAGCGGAGACTTCCGAACCAAAGACTCAAAAGGCGCAGCAAATCGCTCACAAGAACGACCATGTGAAGCGCAGGGCCAAGTCCGAAAGCTTACATCGCCAGTTTCGCGGGCTCAAGGAACCAGTCGAGAAGACACAGGAGACTAGAGGGACCATACTAGGTGAGCATCACGCCGCTAAGGAAGCAGCTTTGCAAGAAGAGAGACAGTTCCGAAAACAGCTCTTGGCTCAACACAAGACCGAGGCAGAGGAATTCAAAAACGAGTTGATAGCCCGATATACCAAATCAGAGGAGTCACTTCAAGCTGAGAGGCAAGTCGCTTTGCAACAGGAGAATGAGTTCCGAGAACGAGTCTTAGCTCAATACAAGGCCGCAGCGGAAGAATCTATGCGAAACGAGAGAAAGTTCCGAGATGAATTCATGGCTCAGTACACCAAGTCCCAGGAGTCTCTCCTAAGCGAGATCCAGAAGCTTCGCGAGGGATCATGTGGTTCTAAGAAACGCAAGCGGTGCAGCCAGAAACAGAGGAAGACTAAGATGCGCAAATCCCTGAAGAACGTGCTCAAGGAGCTCGATGTCGATGATTCTTCCTCAGAGTCGTCTTCTGGCGCCGGATCCGACTGAGCTGTCTCCGCTGCCCAAACGCAACGACCGCATACCCCTGATTTTCGCTGTCCTGGTGAGCGGGAAGGATGCAGACGAGTGCGAATGCCTTCCAATCTTCTTCGAGCAGCTGAAAGAAGAAACCTATTGCTCTATTTTCCACACCAGGCTACCGAATATACTAGGAAATCTTGCTGGATACTCATCATGCGACCTGATCTCGGCAAGCAGTATTTGGGGTGTAGTCCTTCCCCCCTGAACGCGGCCCTTCCCGTTTTGATCTTGCCGGACCATGGCATCGATGCCAGATTTGATGGAACCCCGGCTATTCGATAGTACCAAAAAAAAAACACGCTGAGTTCTACTTCGATGGGGTTGCACGCAGATATCGCGATAAACCCCCCTCGATCTGCCTCAGGGTTAACCGGCTGGTGATAGGTGCCTACAAGGACTGTAGGAAGATAGCTAGAATACGACTGAATTTCCCACAAATGACATCTCGCATGTGCTCACGAATTGTCTCCAAGAACGCATTCCATAATCTGCCCTCTCGAAAAGCTCTTCCATTCGGCCCATTTAGATACTGTCCCCTATTTGCCCTATCGTGACTACAGTCTACGCCCTAACGTAGTAGTTAGGCTGGACCATACATATAGTCTAGCCCAGAAGCCCCCCCCCCCCCCCCCCCCCCCCCCCCCCCGAATCTCCAACTACATCAGGGACACGCAGAGAGAGAGAGAGAGAGAGAGAGTCAAGTTATACCTCATTGGTATTGGGTATGTATATCACGGAGATTCCAAGGGGCTCAAGACGGAGATTCCAAGGGGCTCAAGACGTTCGCCCCCCCTGAGACAGATCCCCGAACCGGTAATTGGTTTCCAGGGCAAAAGCTAGTAACCAGGAACATAGAACATAGAACTGGAGGTGGAGGAGGTGAGGTACTGTAAGCTCCCATGTTTATTTGCGTTTTACCTATCCTATCCTATCCTATCCTATCCTATCCTGTAGAAACATGATATGCAGAGATCTTGGTTTGGTTGAGAACGAGCTAAAGTGCCCAGGTGACTGGTGAGAAGAAAGGTTTCGATGACTTTTCAGAATATACTCCCTAGATAGTCAGTCTATTTACCGTTAGGCTTGGGCTCGTCGTCGGTCCCGCGTAATTGAAAAAAAAATTAAATTTTTAAAAAAGGTGAAGACAGAAAGTAAGCAGACGAGGTCAATGGATGGAAACTTGTCCCCAACTCCGGCTTCCTTAACTCTATTATCAAGCAAGACAAGACTAAGACTGCCTTGGGAATAATAGCAGGGGGGGACTGCGAAAGCAGCTCTATCAGACGAGCTAGCTATGGTCGTGCCTTGACATCTGCAGCGGGTAATGGCAAACATTTGATCATATCCATCGCGGACGGTCGATCACGTACGTACATGGTCATCTCTACTCTTCATCTGTATCTTCCCACTCATTCGATTGCCCATCATAGCCCTCTTCGTCTCCTTCATCATAATCACCCCATCCAGGGAAATGTCCGTTGGGAGCAGCACCAGCCGCTGCTGCCGCCATCATTCCTAAAAACGCCTGCCCGGACAAGGGAAGGCCGGCATCGTGAACCAAGTCCTCAAAGTCCTCAAGACTGGGCATGTCATCGTCCAAATCACTGTCAATCTCGCTGTCCAGATCGCTCTCGGCATCACTGTCCATCTCGCTGTCTGTCTCTCCCATCATGTATCGTAAAGAACTGCGATGGGACGGAGCCCTCATCGTGTAAGGGTCAACGACATCTGCACGCTAGTGGTCAGTATTCATATAGGTGTGTTGAAGGTTGATCTGGCCGGAACTCACATGGATCAGTGCTCCACCCTCCCCCAAGTTCTTCGTCGGGGTTCCAGAGCGTCGGGCCCATGTTATTCGCGTTGTCGTGGCCCATTGATACTACAAGCAGATTGATTGCTCTCGCTGTCTGATCGCCGGCATAGGAGAAGGCTTTGGTCTTGGAGGAGTGGAACCAGAAGGCCCAGGGCTTCATATGAGGTACTTCCTCCTGGATAACCACGTCGCATGGATCCATTATGGCAAAGCGTTGCAGGTCAACACAATGCTTCAGCTTCTGCAGGAAATTAGGGAATACTTGGCTGTGTTGACACGGCAGGCTGGGAGCATGCGGAGACGCCTCGGCTACCAATGATATCTTGAGCAGACTGAGTTCCTTCAGCGCCGGCAACTTTTTGACAGCCGCCATCAAATCCAGGACCTTGATGTTGATATTGTGCAGTGCTAGATTTCCGAGCTGGTTCAGGACTGGAGGAGAGGGGTTTGGGCGGGCTGTAAGATCAGGCTGTCGTTCTCCAGGACGTACAGGGCCGGACGCCAGCCATGCAAAAAAGTCGTCTGGGGTAAAGCGGCCGAGACTGAGATACAGGGATTTGAGGTTGGTCGTGTGTCCAAGGAATGCACGAAGATCGTAGTTCAAGATGGGACTCTGTTTTCCTTCATCGGACGAAATCAGCCTCAGTGAGCGAGGGTCTGGTTTGAGAGTCAAATGCAAGCTCTCGAGTCTGTGTAGAACAGGTACAATCGACTTTTCCAGGTATGGTGGAATGCGCAGTCCGGTGGGAGAAAGACCGGTATACTCCATGCCCGACGCCTCGAATCTTTTGACTCGGGCGTTGGACTGACCTAAAGCAAGCAGTAGGGATTGATGGCAGGTGATCAATCCAACAGGATCCAGCACTATGCCATCATAGCGACCGTCCTGCACGATAAGGCCGTGCAGTCCAACGGTGTCGAGATGCAGGTTGGAGAAGGCTTCAGTGAGAAGAACTCGGTCCTGGCCAGTAGAGCAGAGTATCTTATCGTCGAGAGCTTTTGCTTTCATCTCATCATAGCGTGCCAAGCCTTCCTCATTGGGCGGGAAACCCTCGATGGTCAGATCGTCGAACTCGGTAGATCTGATGAGGATGATTACGCTCTTGACGAAAGAGCACAGGCGGGATTTTGAGATGTCGATCAGTGATTGAAGCTTCTGCTCCGTGCGAAAGACGCGGCGCTCAGAGAAGTATTTCCGCGCGAACGGGTCAAATGTACGTGATTCCAGCTGTTTACACGTCAAGCGAAGAGTGTTGTAGTCCCTGACATCGAGATTCAACGCGACTTGACAGAGGAGCTAGAGGGGCTTGCGTTAGTGGGATACGGACGGAGACTCAAGGACAAGGACAACAGGTCCAGTATATATAATGCGTTTTACCGACCTCGGTTGGCAGGATACTCAGGCAACTCGGTTCCATCGTAGGGTAGCTCAGATTGGAACGAGGGCACGAGAGCTTCACAAGTCGGACTTGTATGTTTGTGTTTGCGTTTGTGTTTGCGATGGTGTTGATTTGATGTTGATTGACACCCCGGACAATGCAAACTGTTTCGAGGTGTGGGGTTCGAGCCTTGGGGAACAGCCAGTGATTGACAGCGACACGTGCTTGGCAGCTGGCAGCCCTAGTCTTCGCGGTGTCAGGTGTCTGCATAACTGTCAAACCTACCTACCTTAAGTACATACCTAGGCTAGGTACTCAAGTATGTAGGTAATTCTTCTGGGGTTTTAGGCGTGCACGGCGTAATATGATGATTAGGTAGCATGGCAATGGATCTTGTTGGTCAATAAAAACCTTGGAACGCATTCAAAATGCTAACTCCCTAGCCGCGGGCAGGAGACAGCGCTGACCGGATGCTATTCGCAGTCCCGGATTTCGAGAAGAAAAAGAGCAACTCTCCCTCCTGACCTTTCACCAATTCTATTCGCCAATATATGACCATGACTCTTCAAAGTCAATCTCCATACCTTAAGTAGGTACATACGACAGACAATCTTCAAGGCCGCAGCTCAAGGTCGATGGACCTGGCACCTGTGGTAAAAGCACCTCTCAATACCGTATGCCCTTTTCTTCTCCCTAGCACGACAGTATAGAATGACGCAGTCAAAGCGAGAATTCCAAACGGTTTCCAGCAAAGTCTCTCGCGAAAAACCGAGTCGGATACTCTACGCCTTTAGTCCCTGAGCTTTCCCCCGGCTCGTCGGCCGCCATCGGCGCATCGATCCCTTTCTTCTCGAAATGAGCAAAGATCCTCTTCTGCAGCTCCAATAGCGCCTCAGGCGATGAGATCTTGAAGCAAGGGTGGCGGCTGGAATTGGTCGCTATCACATCCTGATCGTGCTTGGCGAGCGACACGTGAACTTGTTGCCCCGAGGAGCCGATATCGAACCATGCAAGCTCGTTCGTCTGAGCGATTGGGACTGGACGAGAAGCCAGCCCAAGTGTTCCTCCATAGAAGGACTTGGCCAGGTCGAGGGTTCCCTTGGGAATGGTAATGTTAACATGCGCAAGGCCAGAGATGAGTGGCGGAGTGCTGGTAGTGTCTGTCATGACGTTTTATGAGATAGTCTCTTTGGATCAATTGTTGTTGGTCGGAGCCAGGGATGCCTTGCAGAAGCGTCAGATATTCAAAACTTAAGTTGGCACCTGAGAGTTACCAATCAAGTGCGGTTCGCAATACTTACCCATCATGATGTCTTCCGATCCGCAGGGCTAATCTGGCATTCCTATTCGTACCTACCCCAAAGATTCGGTAGTAGTTCGGGCGTGATCGGTATAGTGCGTACTACCTGCTAAAGTACCTACAAATGGATGTTGGACACATCCATCAGTAGCAGAAGCTCTAGGGGAGCTTACTTGGTGGATACTCCGTACTTTGTAACCATTATAAAAATGGTCAGGCCTCTGACAACAGCTCATGTACGAGGAAGATCTCATCAGAATCGGGCATAGTCTGCTGAACACCTCCTCTCTCAATCATAACTCGACATACATACTGCATACTCATGCAAAGGTTCTCTAATCGTAATAGAAACATCACAAGAGGTAGGTGAATCCGTGGATGCGACCTCGGGAGCTGCAGTTTTACCGATGTCGGGGCAATGTCCACGGGTCGGGGCAGCGGGGTGCCCACTCCAGCCAGCTGTTCGTAGGGTCAAGTTACTGGCGTTCCCAACCAAGCCGTCACCCGTGCCCACTTTTTTGCAATTTTTACACACACTTTTTAAAAAACCATAATAAAATCGTTTTTTTAATCAGTTCGATTAATAACGTCACCATTTAACTAATATTTTTATTATTATTATAATAAATTTTAATATTAATAATTTAATTATAAAATAAATTAAATATAATATTAAATTTTATTTAAAACGTTAAAAAGCTTATTATAAACGCTTTATTAAATTTAAGTTATATATTATTATATAATTAAAAAATTTATATATAAGTTTTTTTTATTATTTTATATATTATTTTATTATTTTAATTATTAATATATAAAAATTAATATAATAAAAAATAATATAGCTTTATTTTTAAATTTTTTAACCTTTAAAATTAACTTTTTACGATTTATCCTTTAAGAATAAAGCGCTTTTTCACGTATTATTAAAAAGTTTTTAAGTTATATACGCTTATATTTTATAATAAATAAAATATAATTTAATAAAATTAATAATTAAACTTTAATAATATTATTTAATATAATATTTTCGAAACGATCCTTAAAAAAAACGATTAATATTATTAATTTTAAGTTTAAAATTAATAGCTTTTATATTTTTATAGCTATTTAAAAAGGAAAAAAAATTAAACGCTTTAATTTTAAAACTTTTATAAAAAAAACTTTTATAAAAAAACTTTTATAAAAAAGCTTATAAAAATAAATTTAAAATAATAATAATTAAATTTTAAGCTTGAAAAAAAACAAAAAAAATAAAAAAGATAAAATTAATAAAAAAATTAATATAAAGGCTATTTTCGAAACTAAAAAAAAAACTAATAAAAAAGTTATTTTTAAGCGTAAAAAAAAAAGAAAAAAAGTTAAATTTAAAATAATATTTTTTAGCTTATTATTTTCGCTGTTATTATCGTTTTTATTATTATTTTTATTATTATAATTATTTTTTGCGTATAACGTCGAATTAACGATTTATATTTATATAATTTAGCCTTTTTTAAAGTTTAAAATATTAAAGCCTTCGTTAAAAATAAAAATGCTTATTATTTATAATTAATTTAACTTAATATTAAATATTAATAATATTATTAAATAAATAAATAAATATATCGAGATATAATTAATAATTTACGTTTTTAATTAGAGTTATAATTATATTTTTAAAGTAATAAAGCTTATTATTAGTAAAAAAATTAAAAAAAAAAATATATGCGTATTAATAACGTTTAAAACTTATTATTAATTATTTTTATAAAGATTTATATTATAATAACGTTTTTAATATTATTAAAAAATATAAAAATCCTTTAATAATATTAATTATATATTATTTCGTTTTTTAAAGCGTTATTATTATTATATTAATTATTATTTAATTAATAAAACGATTATAAATATCGATATATCCGTTTAAAAAATAATCTTTTATAATTATATAATTAAAAAAATAATAGCGATTATTTAACCTTTTTATTATATTAATTATAATACGCTTAGATAAATTAAATATATTACGATTTATAATTATATAAGATAGTTATATTATAATTTTAATAATTATTTAAATTTTTTATTTATTTGCTTTTTTATTTGTTTTTTTATTTATTATTCGAATTATAATTATCTTAATTTTATAAATAAATAAAACTTTATATAAATTAATGTTTTTATTTTATAATATTATTAATTATTATAACGTAAACTAATAAAATCTTATATAAAAATAAAAATATTAACTAGGTTTTATATATATAAATTTTTATAATTTACGTAACGATATTTATTATTACGTTAAAAAAAGATTTAAGATAAAATCTTTATTTATAATATTTAATATATTACGTTAATAAATTAACGTTATTAATATAAATAAGGCCATTTTTAATAATTTATTTAATATTATTTTTTAAAAAGTTAAAAAAAGCTAAAATATAATATATCGCTAAAAAAAAGGCTTTAAATTAATTTAAAAATGATAAAAAATAGGTTAATTTAATAATAATAATAATATAATATAATTTTTTTTAAAAAAAAAAAACTTAATATTAATAATAATATAATTAATAATAATATTTTTTTAATAATATTTTTACTTTTATTAAAAATATAATAAGTTTTAATCGTAATTATTTTATTAATGCCTTTTATAATCGTAAAAATATAGCATTTTTCTAAATGTTACTTTTTATAACGCTTTTATTATTTATATTATTAATTATCGACCTTTTATTTTTATTTTTATCGTTTTAAAAATTATATAATATATAAAAAATAACGTATTAATAATTATAAAATATATATTATATAATTTTATTAATTAAAAGCTTTTTTTTATATTTAATTAAATAAATAATATATAATTATTTAAAAGGTTTATTATAATTATTATAAAAAAACGGCCTTATAAATAAAATTAAAAGAAAAAATTATTATAATTTTTAACTATAAATAAAATTATTATATTTAAAACGTATATTTTATTTATAATATAATTTAAAAACCGCGGTTTTATCTTTAAATTTTACGTATTATTTTATAAATCTTAAAAAAAAATACTTAAAAATAAGCGACTTTTTAACGATATTTTTAATATATAACCTTTTATTAAATAAAATACGTTTATTATTTTAATAAAAATAATAATAAAAAAACTAATTAAATAATATAACCTTTTTAAATATTTATAATTAATTATTTAATAACTATTTAGCATTTTTATATATTAAGCTTTTAATTTATTTATTATATTTTTTTTATCGATTATTATATTTAATATTTATTTTTACGTAATAATAACATTTAAAATAATAATATTAATAATAATAAAAAATAAGGCTAAAAAACAACTTTTTATTTATATTAAAAATATAATAATAATTAAAGTAATAGCGATAATAATAGGGGTAATAATAAAAATAATAATAATTTATTATTTTTTTTATCGTTTTCCCCCTTTTATTTATCGTTTTTTTTTATTTTATTTATATTTATAAGAAATTAATTTTATTAAAATAAAGGTTATTTAAAACTACCGAAAAAAAAGCGTAAAATACTTTATAAAATATAAAAATTATAGAAATAAAAAAGAAAAAAATAAATAAAATGGCGATAGTTTATATTTTTATTATATTTTACCCCCTTTTTTTTTATTAAATAATTAAAACTCCCTTTTTTTAATAGATATAGTCTTTTTTTAGGGTAATTAAAGCCTTTTTTCCCTTTTATTTTCCTTATAAATCTTATAATTATTTTAACTTTTAAAAAGCCTTCTTTTTTTTTATTAAAAAATTAAATATTTTTATACGTTATTAAATTTTATTATAAAAACATGTTTATAATATATATTAAAACGTATTTATAATATATTTATAAATAAAATATTAAAAAATAAAAAAAGAAAAAATAATAATAATAATAATAATAATAATAATAATAATAATAATAATAATAATAATAATAATAATAATAATAATAATAATAATAATAATAATAATAATAATAATAATAATAATAATAATAATAGCGGCTCGTTATTTTTTTTATTATTTTCTTTTTTTATTTATTATTTTTCTTATTTTATTTATCTTTTTTTTACTTTTTAAGCTAATAATAAAACTAACGAAAAAAAGTATAAAAGATTTTATAAAAAATAAAGATTATACTTATTTAATAATTTAAAAAAAATAAAAGAAAAAAAACAAAAAAATAGTAGCGGCTTATTATTTTATTATATTTTGCTTTCCCCTTTTTTATTAAATAATTAAAGCCTTTTTCTTTTTTATTTTCTTTATAAATATTATAATTATTTTAACTTTTAAAAAGCCTTTTTTTTTTGCTAATAAATTAAATATTATTATACGTTATAAAATTATATTATTAAAATATATTTATAATATATATTAAAACGTGTTTATAATATATTTATAAATAAAATATTAAAAAATAAAAAAGAAAAAAAAACGATAAAAGCGATAATAATAATAATAATAATAACTAATCGTTTTTTTATCCTTTTTTTTATTATTTTCCTTTTTTTATATATTATTGTTTTTTTTTAATTTATTATCGTTTTTTATTTATTTATTTTTTAAAAAAAAAGAGGGGGGTAAAAAAAAAGGGTAAATAAATAATAATTATATTATTATATTAATTAAAAGAAATAATTATATTAATAAAATTTATTTAATAATAAATATATATTTTATATTATTTTTAATAAATTTAATAAATAATTAAAGTATATAATTAATTAAAAGGTGATTATTATTATTATTATATAAATTATTATATTTACCTTAATTTTTATAATTTATAATATTTATTAACTATTTAAAAAATATAAAAAGCTTTTATAACTTAATAATAAAACGATTAATATTTATTATTATTATAATATTATTATAAAAAAAGTGGGTAAAATTAAAAGGTTTTAAATTTAACTTTTAATTAAAGCATTTTTTTATAATTTTTTTATATAATAAAAGTTTAAATTAAACTTTTTTTTTATTATTTAATTTATTATTTATTATAGCTTTTTAATTTATTTATTAAATAATATATAAAGCTTATTTTTTATCGATTTTTATAATTATAAATAAAAAAATAAAAAAGCTACGATTTAAAAGTTTAAAGATAATTTATATTTGCTATTTTTAATATATATATATAATAAATTACGTTATATATTAAATTTTAAATAAAAATTAATATATAAGGTTTTTAAATATAAAAAAACGATAATAATATTTATTTTATTAAAATTATATATATAAATAAAAAAATATAATTTATTTATTATAAAAATCGCGGCTAATATTAACCTTTTTAAAATGTCTTTTAATTTTATTTATCTTTTAATTAATTTTAATAATATAATTCGTAATAAATTAATTAAATTCTTTTTTTATATTATATTATAATTTAATATATTTATTATAATATTCTATATAAACTTTTAATATATTAAAAAAAGCTTTAATAAGGTTAAAATTAAGTAAATAAAAGGGTAAATATTATATTTTAACGTTATAACGTTAATTAAATTCTATTATTTTAAGTTTATAATAAAAAAAAGCATCATTTATAATTAATATAAATTATAAATTAAAAAAAAATATTTTTAATATAACTTATTATTTAAGCTATATAAAAAACTTTTTTTTATTAATAAATTTTTAATATATAAAAATAATAATAATGTTTTTTATCGTAAAAGCTAATAAAATATTAAATTATTTCCTTTTTTAAGGAGTTTATATATAAAAAAAATGTTATTTTAAAAAGTTTAATTATATTATTAATATATATTTTATTTATTAACCTTAAATTCGTTAATAAATATAAATATATTTAATATATAATTAATAATTTTTAAACGATAATAATTTTAGCGTATAAAATTAGTTTAAAAAATATATATTTTTAATTTTTTATTCGTTTAATTAAATATTTTAAAATAAATAAAAAATAATTTAAATTAATATTTTAATATTATAATATTTAATAAAAAACTATTATATTTTATTAAAATAAAAATTAAAGTTATAAACGAGTTTTAATAATAATATTTAAAAAAACGAAAAGTTAATTTGAAAGTTAAATAAAAAAGGTTATAATTTTTTATATTTATCGCTATTAACGTTAAAATTACGCCATTATAATAAAAGCGATTTATAATTTTATATCGTAATTTAATTTTTTTAATAACCTTTAATTTAATTTTATATTATTATATTATATAAATAAAACATTTAAAACGTTTTATAAGCTTTTTATTTATAAATTTATCGCACTTTTTAAAGTATGCTTTAAAACCGTTATTTAAATGCTAATTAAACGATTATTATAATTTTTATTTATTATATTATAATAAATAAAAAAAATCGAAATATTAATTATAAACACTATAAAATATTATTAAATAAATAATTATAATAATAAATAAACGCTAATATAACTAAATTAGCGTTATTAATTAAACTAATTAAAAAAACGATTTTATCGTGGTTTTTTAAAAAGTGTGTGTAAAAATTGCAAAAAAAGTGGGCACGGGTAACGGCTTGGTTGGGAACGCCAGTAATCCGTGTTCTCTTGCCTGGCAGCCTGGGTTACCGACGCAGCGACGCCCGGATGGATTCTGGGCATCGACCGTATGCTTATTCCCGGCTACAACAGGCAGACAAGCTCTAGAAATTCTGACCAAAACTCTCTCGGACGCTAACTACGATCAGTCGAACACTGTCAAAATCCTCAACCAAAAAAAAATCACCAATTGACCAATGACACAGATCCCGCGTAAGATGCGGGGAAGAAGGGGAGAGCCGGTGGCCGGGGTAGATCTACCTACCCAGCACATGCAGCGACCGACCACCGTGACCCAACAACACGTTGGTGGCGAGCACCTATACTTTGGGTCCTCCTTGACTTTGACATGCATTCGGCAGCTCCCTAAAGCATAGAGTTGCCCTGGGTCTATCACGACTTACCCGCAAATTCGTCGCTTTGTTGGTGGACTATGCGGACCGGCGGGAGAGTTGCCCCGGTCTTTAGGCCTCATTTGTCGCGACACTCGGAGCCATGCAGTGCATCGGCCGCGCCTTTTCCTCCTCACGACGCGCGAGCCCATAAAACCTTAGGTCTCTCTAGGTCCGGTATGGAGTACTTTAGTACCTAGGTAGTATTTGGGTGTCAACGGACCCCCGCTGCTCCCTTGTGTCGGATTTTCTCTCACGAGCAGCACATCGATAATTTATTTTTTGGGCAGGTTTCGTCGAAACCAGATGGATCGTCTTGTCTTTGACACTAGATCATATTCCGTTCTTCACTTGATCCCGGTGTCAAAGTATCGTCATGTCCGACAGAATAGCTCATGAGAATGGCCTGCGACCAACACTGTCCGGCGTCTCGAATGTGTCGTCAGCACGTGCTCGTTTGGGACTCGCAGAGCTGGTCCGCAGTCTTAGTGCACAAGATGCAGCGACCCGGTATAACGAAGAGGAAGCGAACAACAGAACATCCACCGATGGATCGCCAGACTCAGATTCGACTCGAGGGTCGGGGAGAAGGACGGTCATCTCATGGCGTCCCGATGATGAAGAGAACCCTTACAACTGGTCAAAGTGGAAGAAGATTGCCATCTTGATCACCACCATGTCAACAGTCATCAATTCGACCATGGGCAGCGCGTTGCCCTCTATGGCAATACCTTCTATGACGGCTCAGTGGGGTGTCACATCTAAACTGCAGAAAGTGCTTCCCATCTCATGTTTTCTCATCGGTTATTCCTTCGGCCCAATTTTCTGTAAGTGCTGGATACCTTTGTCCAGAGTCTTCCATTGGATCCCCCATCATATATCGTGGTGTCTAAAGCTGACTATTCCTCAGGGGGGCCTCTAAGCGAGCATCTTGGTCGTCGATTATTGACCCTGATCACCTTCATCATGTTCATGATCTGGACCATGGCATGTGCTCTAGCACCGAACTGGCCTGCATTTCTCGTCTTCAGATTCTTTACCGGGGTGAACGCGAGCGCACCTATTGCTATAGTCACCGGAATCTTTGCTGACATTTTTCACGATCCGCAAACACGTGGGCGTGCTATGGCGTGGTTTATGGCTGCAAGTACTAACTTCAATTCATATCTGTCAATAATGCTAACTCTACTTCCCTACAGACAACGGTGTTCGGTCCCTTGATGGCACCTATAATATCGGGTTTCTGTTCTACGTCTATCGGGTGGCGATGGACCTTTTGGGTTGGTTTAATTTACGCCGGCGTCACTTTGATACCTCTTCTCTTTCTTCCAGAAACATATGGGCCCGTATTGCTCACGCGAAGAGCGAGGAAAATGCGCAAGGCAGATCCGAAGGCTGAAGTTTACGCGGCAGCTGAACTCGAGCCTCATGACTTGAAGGATCTCGTCACGAGAGTCTTGACACGTCCCATTCGCATGCTTTTTACCGAACTTATCGTCACAACCACATGTCTTTATCTCTCCCTGGTGTATTCCATCTTCTATATGTCTTTCCAAGCATTTCCCATAATCTTTCAAGATGTTTACGGGTTATCCCCTGGCGTCACGGGACTGTGCTATCTGCCCATAGGCGCTGGTGCGCTTGCCGCCCTTCCTATCTTCTTCGGTTACGACCGCTTTCTATGCAATGCCCGGGCTAGAAACGCAACTTGGGCCAATCAGGAAGAGTTCCGTCGCCTTCCGCTGGCTACCCTGGGCGGACCCTTGTTCGTCATATCCCTATTTTGGCTTGGCTGGACGTCTAGGCCCGACATCCCACTTGTTGTGCCCTTGCTGGGTGGGATTCCTTTTGGTATGGGATTCCAGCTCATCTTTATGGCACTGTTGAATTACATCACGGACGCATACGAGATTTTTGCAGCGAGTGCCAACGCAGCAGCGAGTTCAGCCCGCTCGACTTGTGCCGTTGTACTTCCGCTTGCCACTACGCCTATGTTCCTAAGCCTAGGTATTAATGGTGCCTGCAGCGTTTTAGCTGGATTAAGTCTCCTGATGTGTCTCATACCTTTCATATTCATTTGGAAGGGCGAAAGAATACGTGCAGGATCGAAGTTCTGCATTGCGCTGAAGGAGAAAAAGTTAGAAATGGAGAAGAAGAAGAATAAGGAACAGAAGAGAAAACAAGCACGATCAAAGGCTCACGGTCATGAAGAAAAGGGGGAGATCGTCTGAAATTAGGGAAGTAGACTACCTGAGATTTACCATTCAGATGCTTTCATCAGGGGAATGTGCTCGGGCCCTGAGCAGGACACAAGAGCTGTTCACCGGACCTACACGAGGAAAGGCGCAACAGAGTCGATCATCCCACAGCCTCGAGAATTCCGGGTCCTAACCTTAGAATCTCTTTCAGGTCTCTGGCACGCACGGTACAGCCATGTGACGGGCATACCACAATTACCAAAATGCATGCAATAGTGAACACGCGAGAGACGAATGGCGCCTCTGGCAGCAATCATCGATTCTATCCCCAAAATAAAACATATCCAATGCGGTGACCCTCAATGCACGTGCAGTTGAGAAATGTTCCCTCTCAAGACGAAGTCAAAGTCAATCCTCCGCGCACCAAGCAAGGTTGAGCACATGACCAAGAACGACACGATACGACGTCCAAAGCATCTTTGTCTATCGCGTGCAATTGAACCATAGAAAATAACATACAGACATCGACGAACTCCCAACTGGCTCAGTAGTAGAAAGAATCAAGATTAGCATATCAGTTCTTACCGTCAAAGTCTTTGGGGGCAAGACCGCGCGCACACGAGACTCAAACCCCCTATTCCAAGTACCCCTGAAAATGCCAAGAAAGACAGGGGCACTTCCGATGATTACCCGCTCTCCCCGTCGTGTTACAGATCTCTGATCTTACATCATACCTATCCATCCCAAAATCTTGGACTTGGAACTCAGCATCGCAACAACAACAACAACAACAACAACACAACTAGAACAAGCCTTTCTTTTTCTACTCAGCACTAGCGTCATCATTCAATTTATAAACTTACCTATAACTTTATCATCATCAACATAGAGAAAAGAGAATACATACATAAATACATAAATAGCATATACCAGCCATGGCCGCGCAGCAGCAGCAGCAGCAGCAAGAGAACATCGACTGGGCGGAGCTCGACGCCAAGCTGCCGCACGAGAAGACGCCGTCGGCGCGGGCGCGGCGCGACGAGCTGTGGCGCGGCATCGACGTCAACGGCAACGGGTACCTGTCGCTGGCCGAGGTGGACAAAGGGGTGCGCGACGTGCTGGGCCTCGAGGCGAGCGTGTACGACGCCAAGCCGGCCATCATGCGGGCGTTCCAGGCGGCGCGCCGCGTTTCATCATCATCCTCCTCCTCCAAAGGCAACAATAACAACACCACCACTAGCAGCAGCAAGAAACACAGTGGTGGTGGTGGAAATGATGATGACGATTACATCGAGAGGTCCGAGTTCCGCCTGCTGCTGCTCTACCTCGGCAGGTACTTCGAGCTCTACCGGGCGTTCGCGCGCCTCGACGCCGGCGACGACGGGCGCGTCGACCGCGCCGAGTTCGCGCGCGCGCGGCCCCTGGTCGAGGGGTGGGTCGGGGTGCCCCTGGAGGATTACGAGGGCGAGTTCGACCGCATTGACAGGAATGGCGGGGGCCAGATCCTGTTCGGCGAGTTTGCTGAGTGGGCTATCGGGAAGAGTTTGGATCTCGAGGAGGGGGGGGATGGTGGTGATGAATGATGACGAGAACTAAAGATTTCTTTGTTTTGATGTGGTGGTGGTGGTGGGGTGGTGTGGGCGTTGTTGTGGGAGGAAGATAGATGGATGGATGGATAGATGGGGGGGGGGGGGGGGGGGGGGGGGGGCTTATGTGGATGTATGGATGTATGGATGGAGAGATGGATGGGGGGGGATGGATGTCGTGGAACGTCGTTCAAGGCCTCAGGTCTTACTGAGTGACTGACTGACTTACGGACGGACGGACGGACGGAATTGGGGATCCGTTGCGAGATTGCAGGTGTTCCTGTGCGAGCTGCATTGTCCCACTGACGCCGAGGAGTGGTCGATGGGAGGAACATGTCACACCGAACGTCGTCCGTCAGTTTCTTTGGACATTCAGGTGCGTGGACAATGAATTACATTGAGATGAGTGTTCAACTGAATAAAAACACCATCTTTATGTATGCCTGTGTCGCCTTGATGGGCATGCCGCTGCCTGTATCGTCTGCCTTTTATCTTCAACCAGTTCCCTCAGCGGGCTGCTTCGTCTCCTGCCAAATTGGGTGTCATGAATGAAACGAGTCCCATTGAGTCTGACCAAAGGAGTCCCAGCTTGAGTAAGGAATAGGGGCTCGCTTTCTATCACTGATCATCCTCGCGATCGGTAAACGCATCAGAGAGAGACTGCCCAGACTTCACGCGTCCTTAAGGGTAGGTCCATCCAAGAAAATGATGAAGTTAGTTTGAGGTGTGTATAATAGGACAACTTGAAGACCTAGCCACGCAGCCATCTGTGCTTGACGTGTATTCCCTTGGAGGGTTACCAATATGACCTCCTTGGACAGGATTCACGTCGCCATCGTGGCTGAAAAATTCGGGCGCACCGAGTATGAGAGAAAAGGAAGCGGGGATGTTTCGGTGATGACAAAGTGTTTGATGCCTACGACCAAGAAGACGAAGATGAAGAAGAAGAAGTCATTGATTACTACGCCGCCAGGGTATCTCCATGCTTGCTTGTGGTCGCCCTTTTTTCCCTTCTTGGTGGGGAATCCTTGTCACGGTCCGGGTGACAGCGGGATGATCAAGATAGGCAGGTATCTTCCATGCAAGTCATCTCAGGAGTTCATTGGCCCTCCCCTGTCTCTCCAACGTCACACGGAGTAAAATCTCGGCTTTATCTTCCTGTCCGCACCAAGTCTCATCAAGACTTTCTTGGGTTGGACGATCGTCAGAGTCCTGTTCCTGTTCCTGACGAGAGAGCATTTATTAATTATCTGCTGAATGTAGGTACGGTGCAGGTGCAGGTGCAGGTGTTGTAGGACATGCGCATACGTCTGCGGCTCTACCTCGCTTCCTTCAAACGCGTAGGCTTACCTACCTCATACCTAGGTGCCTACCTGAGGTTAATTAAGGTACAAATTCGCGAGCCCCTGGCATACTCAGGGAGACTAATTCATTCGATCTATTTGGCCGGCTTTGACTGATCATGCTGCATGGGATCCAAATCTGCCAGTGGTTCATCTATACCACCAGCACACCACCCGCCGATAAGAAGATAGGATGAAGTACTTACTTACGCGCGCGCGCACACACACCAATCCCCCCCTGACCTGATCCCATCCTATCTAATTAAGCATTTGACAGAGATACAACGTTACAATCACAGCTAATTGCACTTTTTTTTATCTTTCACGAATGAGAACTCTTTCATCCTGCTGATAACTGTTTGCTTCTGTAGCCCGTACCATCTCAATCGGCAATTCCTCCTGCTTAAACGCCTGGTGAGGGTGTGCCGCTGCTGAAACAAGGTTCGCGGCGGCTTGGCTCATATGGGATCGATCGAGCGAGGGGTGGTAAAACGAGCCGAGAGAAAGATAAGCTTCATTTCTTAATTTAACGTTACTGGTAAGTTGCAAGGGCACCAAGGTATGACCGAAGCAGGTCCTCGCCGTTCGGTTGTAGTGATGTGGTAAAGTTCGATAGCGCACCTCCGGGGTAGCAATCTGTCTGTCTGTCGAGCCTACATATAGGCAAAAATGCTACGCTCCAGAAACCCAACTTGTTGCGACTATGAATATGTAGCGGGTATTCATTGAACGACATATGGTGAATGCCTCAATATCGAGCTGCTAGCTTCTTCGCCATAGAATCAAACCTAGCAAAGACAAGTCTCACTGATCGCACTGGTAAGATTTGAAGATCGGCCGGTGGAGCAATGTGTCTCGGAACGGGAGGATGCCCCTATATGAGGCTCAACAAGGCAGTAGTAATTAGGGGTACTATCCATAAAGTGTACATAAATATGCCATACACTCGAACGCGCCGAGCATTGATTGATGTGTTTCACTCGACGAACCATCTATCCAATCTTGCCAAGAAAATCCTGCCGTTTTCTGCTACAGTACCTCCCATTCCTTCGGCAGAAGCGTTCGCATCGCCCGCGTTTCCTTCGAGGGCTCAAGGATGGCACGGATGGGGTGTATCGACTTCTAGACCACAATAGGGGGTTCCTGAATAGGTGCCCCGGGATGCTCGCCGTCACTCTGATCCAGTCGAATTCCCGAGGGTGTGCACCTCGGGCTGGGCATCATGATACCTGAACTCTGTCTTTCCCCCGCTACCCACACCAGGCAGGTCGATTCCGCGTCGGACCAGATTCCCCCCTTCCCCCTATTCCTCACATGTAACATTGTTTGTGCACCATGAACTCGTCGAAATGAGCTGCCATCATGGTTCCAGTGTACAGCTTGGCGGTCGGGTAGGGCTGTGAGACGCTCGAGGATATAACTTCTGACGATCTACCACCAACGTTGCCCTTCCCGGATACACAGACAGAGCAAACAACCAGAGGCACCTTCGATCTCTTACTATTCCTCCTCTCCTCCCTAGTTACTCCTTGTCCCGTCACCGTCATCTTCCCAAAAAAAAAAGATGCAGTTCTCGCACGCCCTCCTCGCGGCCTTCGCCGCCTCCTCGGCCCTCGGCCACATCCACATCCTGGACCCGGTGCCGATCCGGGCCAAGGAGAACCCGTACTCGGGCAGCGTGATCGACTACGACATCAACAACCCGCTGAGCTCGCTGTCGCAGATCCCCTGCAAGGGCGCGCTGCAGTACCTGGACGCGGAGGCGGGGACGCCGGTGGCGACGTACGCGCGCGGCGGCACCTACCAGATGGTCATGGGCACGGGCGCCACCCACGACGGCGGCAGCTGCCAGATCAGCCTGTCGTACGACAAGGGGGCCACCTTCACCGTCATCAAGTCCATCATCGGCGGCTGCGCCGCGGAGAACGGCGTCTGGGACTTCACCGTCCCCGCCGACGCGCCCACCGGCAAGGCCGTCTTCTCGTGGTCGTGGATCAACCGCATCGGTAACCGCGAGTAAGTTGGGCCTCTTTTTCTCCCTTCCCTACCAATACCCCCCTAGAGTATATATCGTATATATCCACCTTTTGTCCCCCCTTCCTTCCGGCCATCGCGCGATTGCTGCATGAAAAAAAAAAAAAAAAAAACCGTTTGCTTTAGCCTGTTCACCGCAGACACGGAGCAGGCTCGCTCGAAGCCGGGCGCATGGCATTAAACCCCAATATTGTTACCAATTTCTTCTCCACTCCAATCAATATACATCAGGCAGTTCCACTAACCTCAGTCTTTTTTTTTTCGCGCATTAGATTCTACCAAGACTGCTCCGCCGTCACCATAACATCGGCAAAGAAGCGGGAGGCGGAAGCCGAGACCACCGAGGCCGACGCTGACGCCGCCGCCGTGTCCTTCTACGACAGGCCCCAGATCTTCATCGCCCACGTCGGCAACGGCTGGTGCGTGTCCGAGGGCTACGATGCCTTCTACCCGGCGCCCGGCCCGGACGTGGAGAACACGTCGACCAACCCGGGTGCTCCCTACCAGTGCTGAACACATATATACCCATTTTACTGAGTGTTGTTATAGAGGTTGGTCCCGTGCGAGATATGCCTCGACGTAAGATATCTTCGTGCGATTGGTGGAGGGGAATCTTGAGGTCGTGTTCTCTTTTTTCTATTCACTTCTGCTGTACATAACTTATATACAGGGCCCGAGTGTATTTAGCGAAAGATCGAGGGCTAGTGTTATTCATTACATGCTCATGTTATCTGTTACACTTGTGAGATCCATTCATGAAACATAGGTTTCGGTCTGAGTTGCCAACTCAGAACGGGAAAGTGATCATTGAGAACGACCCTGAGATGAAAAGCATCCAGGTCTGCCTTCGAACTAGACCATAATCCAATGCGTGATACACCGCCGACTTTGGCATTCCTCAAGAAGATTGACCATTCTACCCACCCCTCCACTTCTTCGAGGCGAGCAAGACTATCCAAGAAAAATCTAAGGGGCTGTACCCTCCTAATCACTTGATTCTAGTGGTGCTGAGCAATTGCCGTATACACCGGAAACAATGGCCCACGAGGGCAGGCTTTAGGTCACTTATATAGAATCTAATAGCCAGCCAAACTGTCCTAACATAGAAGGGATCGTAGCAGCAAGACCCGTCTAATTCAACTTTCGAAGCACCTTTCCGCATTGGAGGTATCATGCGATTGTGCGAGGATCGACAACACCAGCCAGTCCTCTGAAGCACCTCACGTTAACAAGAGTCGGTATCAACATTGCCTATTAGGGGAAAGCTTCAGTACTGTTTCATCACAAGTCAATGAGCGCAAGAGTCATCTCAAATAGTTTACTTTTAGCTGTCATGAAAGAAGAATGGATAGCGGCAAAACTCAAAGTGGATACCTCGTCACACTCATTACATAAACTAGATTGACATATCAATAGTATTATGGGAAATCCTGCCAATCTGCATATTCTCAAACCGTCGGACATAATCGTTACATCATATCAGGATAGCAATATAAGTCATAAGGAAAGGGGAAAGGGAGGCGGGTTGGGCTGGGCTGTGATGGATGATCCAAGCCAACCTTTCACGAGCACGAGAGCGGACGCAAGGAAATAAACAAAATGAAGAATGTAGCAGAGCTCGAAACAATGCAAAGATAGAATGAGATAGAGTAAGAGAGAACAAAGAACAAAAAAAAAAGGGGGGGGGGGGGGGGGGGGGGCTTGGGGTGTGTGGGAGCAGGAAACAAGTTAAGAGACCAAAACACCATCTGTGCTTCTTCCGACTGGCAGCGTTTACCGTGAAATAAGATCGGAAAGCTCTGCGTTTATGGAGAGCATATCATACCGATAAGCAGTTATCCATTGGGGCCGTTGATGCATATCATACCGATGAGCAGCGAGGGATTGGGGATGCAGCATCTGCCGGCATCCGGCAAATCCACACGGCAGCCTCTGTGGCCGTCGTCTCTCCAGAGTGAGTGGTTCCGCGTCGGGATGTTTGTCTTCCCGATGCTTCAGCAAAGCTTTCTGATTGAAGTACCCATCCTTGCCCTTTCTATTGCAGCCAGGGATCGTGCAAGGGTATGGTGACCAGTCATGTGCCTCCCTCATATGCTTGGTGTATTCCGTCTGTGTGGAAAATGGCATGTCTCTCTCTTGTGCGTCAAGTGGCAGCGACCTAAACTCATCATCCCGATAGTAGGGGCAGGATGCAATGTGACAGACGGGATTGAAGTTCTTGATGACCTTGCGACGGGGGAAACGACTGGCGATCTCAGCATCTGAGAATTTGTGGAAGTGCTGTAGATGTTGTACAAGTTTGTCCTTTCTCTTGAAAGACCTGGGACGTCCCTCGGTACATTCTGGACAACGGTGTTCTTCAACAGAGTCTTGATAAATCCGAATATGTCGGAAGAGGGTGTCCTTTTTGGCAAACGCTGGGAGGCCACACTGGCAAACGTAAGGTGGGCCGTCGTTAATGGCGAAGTGGCCAGGGGCATGGGGATCATGATCTTGGTGCCGGTGCAACTCCCACAGTTTCACAAAGGCCCTTGTACAGCCGTTCTTTTCACACGTCCAGGTGGTAGGTGAAGATGGCTGGTCCGTTGTTGAGGATAGGGTGGAGATGATCATTCCATCAGGGCTTCTTGGTTGAGCCCCCACGTTGTTGAGAACTTGCGGGTGGACAGGAGTCATCATATAAGACAGATTGGCCTGCATGAGAGCCTCATTGTAATCGTCGATGATAACACTTTGCACCCTACGAATTAGCAACACTAAAAAAAAAACCTCACCGATTGGCTGGGTCGACGCCAAGAGATGGGTCCCAAGGCGCCTCCTCTGCAAAGGCGACAGGAGGAGCCGGGGGTGGGAGCATGCCACCCATGTCGATGGGCATAGGAGGCTGGGGGAACACGTCCCCAAGAGCGGCTGGATTAAGGAGCGGCTGCTCTGCAACGTCTGGGAAGTTGGCTTGGAAGTCGGGCTCCCAAGCGGAGGCGTCCCAGTTGAAGAACTGGTCGAAGCCGTCGTTTTCGTCTTCTCCATCCGGGCAGAAGGGCATCGAGTTAGTCGGCTGGTACGAGTCCATGGCTGATGCTGTTTGAGAGGGGCGCTGCTTGTGAAGGTAGCAGTGAGCAAGCTTGATGGGATGATAAGTTACGTGACAGAATTCGGACGATAGCGAAAAAGAGTGACGGCGAGCGGTAATCTCTTGTCTGGTCTTGTCTTGAGCGGTGCGAAAACTCAATGTGTGTGTGTGTGAAAAGGTGAAGAGAAAAAAAAACCGGGTGAAGCTCAGAGGTGCCAGAAGGAAACGGGAGAAAACGAAGGCACCCCCGTGAGAAAGAAACAACGCCCTTTCCTTCCGCCTGAGTCCAGAGGAGGAGCCTTCTATCGCGGCAGGCTGAGAGACGGGGGGCTGGTAGGGTGCAAAAAGCGACTTCGTAGGGTGGAAAGTGGAAAGTTCTGCAAGCCACCGTTACACAACATCTGCAGCTTCCAAAGCTCACCGCTCCAAAAAATAACGAGTGTATAAGGCAGCCAATAGGGACTTCAAAAAAAAAAAAAAAGCCTGCTGCGTTGCCCATAGGGTTCCTTCGGATCCGGTCACTCAAGGTTAGCAAAGCATACCTAGGTACGTCAACCTGTAGGGTGAAAAGCCGCCCCCCCCCCCCCCCCCCCCCCCCCCCCCCCCCCCCTTCCCGCCCCGTATCTCATCTGAAAAAAAACAGACACGGCACCACTGCATGCGAACCTAACTTTCAGAGCATGGCAGCAAGAGACAGGAGGAGAACGGGATGATAGACCCCATAAGCAGGGATATCTAATCAGATATCCGCGTGGACTGACTTATCCCGCCCGCATCAGAGCCAAGCTCGAGGCCCTCGTGCCCTGAACTCCAGTATGGATGTCACTTTCCTCGATAGAAGAAATCCCTCCCTTTTCATTCCTAATAATCATCAGCTGTAACCTAGGTATATATACTCAAGGGGTTTCATCAGGAGAGGGAGGCTGTTGGTCATACTCACTCACTCACTCACCTTTATAGGAAAGGAAAAAGTCAATCGGACTTGGAAAGACAGACCAACCAGCCAGCCAGCCTACCCTGATCCCAACTCACTTCAAACCCCTCCAAACAACATCATCGTCACGCATCACGCTCGCAAAATGAGGGGACGGACGGCGAGTAATAACAATAGGTAAGTAAGCAACTGTCCATCACCAAGTTCTATTCATTCCCCCCTTTCATCCCTCACTCCCATCTTCAAAATGTAAAATTTGCCTTCCTGACATAAAAGTTGTCACCCTACATACATACACACACGAATCGAAGTAGTTTTTTTTGTCACCCCCCTATTTTTTTTACCCCCTTGCTTGACGATATGGCAACAGGACGACAACAGGGAAGTAAGTAGATAGATGGCAGAAGCGTATCAGACACGTATGGGCGAAAACCCGAAAAACAAGGACAAAGTGGAACGAATAGATGAATAGATAGATAGCTAATGGAATTTGACTGGGGATATCTTCGCTTTCTTTCTCTCCTTGTTCTTTCCGACGAAATAAAAATCAACACAAAAAATCTGGCAAAGGAGGTTGGGTTTGGTTGGTTGAATCTTCGCTGGCTGGCTAGGTGTATCAATGAACAGATCCGTTTCCTCTTTTTAAAGTTTCCGATGTATCAGCGCCGCTTGATATGTGCATGTTCCTTATCTTATGTTGTCATTCGTGTACAAGATGGGCAGATAAAAACAGAGAAGAATATGACAGGGTAGATCATCATCATCGTGACAAGTTTTCGCTTTCGCCCACACGTGCCCACCACATCCTACTTACTCCCCTACCCTGATCGAGTTGCCACGGCTAGATACGCGTTTAAACTCGGAAAGAGCCAGTGGGAATGGCGGTAGGGATGGCGGGCACGGTGCCGTTGCCGGTAGGGTAGGGCACAACGCTGGCGGTGGCAGTGACGGTGACGTCCTCGGATGAGTCGTCTTCGTCATCCTCGCACTCGTCGCCCTCCTCAGAGTCATCACCCTCCTCAGCGTCATCACCCTCGCTCTCATCGCTGCCAGTGGAGGCAGCGTCGGTTGTGGTGGGAGAGGAGGCAGAAGAGCTGGCGGGGACCTTGATGCCAGTGGCTTCGGCGGCAGCAGCAGTAATGTATACGGTGCTGGCAGCGGCAGTCTCGGTGACAGTGACGGTGACCGCAGCACACTCGCCAGAGTTGTCGCTGCTGCCCTCGCTTCCGCTGCTGGAGTCAGAACCAGAGCTGGAGTCAGTGCTCTCGGGGCTGACGGCGCCAGAGGACTGGGAGCCGGCAATGGTGACAGTGCGGGTACCTGTGGAAGTCATGGTAGTGGTGGTGGTGCCATCCAAGGTGGTGTCCTCGCCCTCACTGTCGTTGTTTCCGCTGCTGCTGTCGGATACAGAGCCAGGGGTGGGAACAGCGGTAACGGTAATCATCTCAGTGTGGGTGGACTTGACGGTGGTAACGAGGATAGACTTGGAGCTCTCGGGGCCGACGGTCATAGTGAGAACCGTGTCGTCAGTGGTAACAGAGGGGATGACGGAGGCGCCGGCGCCGACGGCGGGGGAGCTGCCGGTGGCCTCGGCATCAACGGTGTGGGTGGTACCGGTGACGAGGCCGCTGCCGTGAGCATCGACCATAGAGCTGGAAATGGCCTCAGCTTCGCTGACGGGGCAGACGGTAGTGGTAAGCTCAACCACCTCAGTCACAACAGCGGGTCCGGTGCTGTTGGCGGCGGTGGCGGGGCAGTTCGTAACAGTGGGAGCGCAGGAAGTGACAGTGTGGACGCTGGTGATGGCGACGGTCAGGGTGGTTGAAGGACCGGCGGCGGCAGCAGTCTCATTTCGTCGCCAGTGGGGGTTGTGGAAGTGGCGGGGGTGGTTGTGGTAGGCGGCAGAGGCCAGGCCAGCGAAAAGGCCGAAAGCGACTGATACGGACTTCATCTTGGCTTTCGTGGGGTTTCGTTCGAAGATATTCGTAGTGATTCCTCAGTTGCTTGCTTTAGGGTTTCTGGAGATGCTCAAAGTCTGGTTGGCTTCTCTCTAATGTAATCTGATCTCGTGATTGAGTATGTACTTGGTTTGTCGTCGAAAGAGTGGACGTTTGCAAAGATGCAATGCGAGTTGGGTTGTTTGAAAGAGCGAAAGTCGATTCCGCGAAAGCGTAGCAGACACAGTTGCCGTTGGAGATTTGAAAAGAAGGTAACGTGTAGAATAGAACACTGCTGACTCTGTGCAGGAATGTAGACAGGAAAGACCGACGACGACGAAGATAAAAGAGGGACTGGTGAGATAGACTCGAAAGAGAGAAAGACGTAAGAGGTGAGGAGAGAGAAAAAAGGAGAGGGACCATGTGAGGCAGCGAAGGGTGTGAGCCCTTTTTACAGCGCTGGGCTTCGAGGGCCCTGACAGGCTGCGTGGAAGCAGTGGCAGCCCTGGAAAAGACCAAACAGCTCAGCCTCCACCCTCCCACGGGCCAGCCATACATTAATCAATTTGCAGGAGTGCTCAGACTCCACCGACGGTTCGATGATGGGATGGATTCGTCAGGGAACTTCCCAGCTGGGCTGGTATGCGCGGGCACGATGGACAAGCCCCATACGGGGGGCCATACCCATGCCGGGAAAAGCTGAGAGTGCCAAGGATGATTGCCCGTCTGGCAGTGGTGAGTGGAGGAGAACTTGGATGAGAACTTGGACGAGGGGGGCGATAGAGAAGCTGGACCAAGCGACGGGCCAGAGCTGGCGCGGACCTTTACCCCTGAGCCCCACACACCATTTCCACAGGATCCCCTGGTTCAGTGACAGACGCAGGTACGGATATCTTGAAACCAAGAAGAGCAGCCAATGAGGAATGGCGCGATGGACCACAGAGCGATAATTCGTCCAGCTCATCCTCGGGAAACCCAGCGAGACGGGGACCCGGACGAGATGTCATCCACGCACTTGCGCAGAGCAGACAGGCAGACCAAGTGTTTTAGCACAATTATTAGAAAGAAAGAAAAAAGGTCGGCGGTAATATTGCGAAGATTACGATGCGTACCTATGTACATCGCGTGTGAGACGTAATACAATTACGGCTGCAGTACGAGAAAAGCGTCTCGTAGGCTGGTTGGCTGGTTGCTTGCATTATGGGCAGTGAATGATGAGGTGCGGTGCGGTGTGTGCGGTTCGTTTTGACGATGATGATAAAATGGCTTGAAGATCGACACTGCATCGCAGCTCATCATCGATTGCACTGCGCCAATGGAAATGGGGTGCCGAGCGGCTCACTTCCGGGTTGGCAAACAGCGCTGTCGATTGAATGGCGACCTACGAAGTACATATTGACCATAATAATGATAATAAAAGAGCGATAGGCGGGTGACGGTGAGCCGATGCGTTTAAGCCCTCCAGTGTTCCCTTCTCGGTGGCTGATGTTGCAGCCATCCTTCGCGCGGAATATTAAAATGGATGATGATGGCACACATACTGTAGCGGTGAGGGGGTACAGCACGCACGACACAACCCACAACCCAAAGGTATGTATTGCTCAGGACCATTTGAATTTCTCATATCAGCAGCGACTTCGCTGTCGAGACTCGACCTCACGGTCTCTCTTTTGGCAATGACATGTGTCGAATAATTCCATGCCTGAGATGAGGAATGAATGGGTGCGCAGCTGCGAGCGCTTCTGCTTGACGTGATGTGGAAATAAAAGGAAAATGGGAAGGGGCACGGGGGATGTGCTGGCGTCTACTGCTGCAAATTGCTTGATCGCCCATGCAGCGATTTCATTCGATTCGAGAGACGGGCGCTGAAGATATTCTCAGACAGAGCCCTGCCTGGCGCGCCACACCGTCTCTCCTTGTAATAGAATTTACCCGCCGCATTCCAGAAAATGCATGCGACCACGTTTTTTCATGTTCCAGTCTGTCTCTTCTGTCTGTCCCTCGTGTTCAACTGTCGGATTGCACACATGCGCTGGGAAAGACAGGCACGTGTTTGTGTTTGTACTCCTTACCTAGAATAAGGAAGGATTGGATGTTGTCTTCGGCAGCCAAGTCTTGCGTCTGACCTCGCATCGGCGGAATGCTTCTACGCAGTACCTAGCAACCCGTATTCCCGACCGGTTGACCGCACTCCAATATTCCAGAACAATTGACATCGGTATTGCGACACTTGGAAGTTGTGCTGGAATCGACCAGGTTCATATGAAGCAGCACAGCCCAAATAAGCGAAATCATGGCACCAAGCTTTCAATGCAGATTTCCCGATCGAGAGAGAGATGGAGTTGAGGGGCGCGACTACGAAGTATGTATCTCTCTCACCTGAAAGATGGGATCTGAAAAAAAAAAAAGAGAGGGATCCCAAGAATAAAACAGCCGGCTATCCATCCATTCACCGTTTCACTAATCTAGTGCCGCCTTCTGATTGATTCTTCCAGAGAAATATTCATCACAACCGCTTCTTCTTCTTTTCTTTCTTCGCGTTTCACACCCCCCCTTTTTCCAGGCCGGCTTAGGTACGAAGTACGTACTCATTCTTCCTTTTTTTCTACCCCTCTTTCTCCCTCTCTTTTTTTCTTTCTTCCTTTGCCCGGATTATTATTTGTTTTGCTTCCTCCATGGTTAGTTAAATAATGTCCCTGGCAACTTGGGAGAATACTTATGTAGGTAATGTCTTTAGAATGTATCAGGTTCGTCGTTTCAGGATAATTGCTGCCGCCCAGACCCAGGCCGTCGTCTTTGGTTCTCCAGGGAGTAATAAATAAAACGTTCAGATGAATTTCCACCTATTACGAAGTACTAGGTAGACCCAGGACTTCCAGCCCAGGCCATCCATCCATCCATCCATCCTACCACCCATCGCATGGTTGCATGAACCATGACGACTGAGTCTTTGCCCTTTCTAGCATCTCATGTCCGCACCCGTTTGTATTTGTTGTGTGTGATACCCAGACCACGCACTCAGGTACGAATGCATCATTACCGGGAACCACTTGAGATGTCGGGACTCGGGACAGAACCCAACATCAACTTACATCCATGTCGGTACACTCTGAGAGGAAGAGACAGCACTACTTAGTACACTCGCGTTGACTTTGCGTGCTGCATACCTGTTCAAACTGGACAACCTGCTGCGTGCCATGTTATCCGTTTTTCCCTACACAAGTAGATATTCCTGGGAAGTTGTTGGTCCTATCATAGTCAAGAAAAAGTCAATCAACGACATACTTGAATCTTCTCCTTCGCAATCGTCAATTACCCAGTTGAATCGGGCTCAATGTACTACTACTACAACATAGATTCGACGCAGCCATTTGTTTGCCTCCTCAATGCTCGAATCGAGCGAAATCATGTGCCACTCAAACGCCGTTCCCCAGTCCGGTTGATGGACGTGGTATCATTCTTTCCCTTTGCCTTGCCTTTCTAAAATGCTGTGTTGAATGCTCCTGTTCCTGTCCCTTTTTTCCCTCAAGACTTTTTGGTATAGATCCACTTTTCATAGAGCCAACCCACTGTAAACGCCGATGTTGAAATCGATGCCAGATGCCCATTGTCTGGCGCATTTGGATGCAGTCCCATGGAAAAAAACGACAAGAGATTCCTCCTCACCCACCAGCTCCTATTTCGTCATTATTAGCCGTCTATTTGGCATATTTAGCACGGAAGTACTTGGCGGCGTTGACCATGTTGGTCAAAGCCTCCTTCGTCTCCTTCCACTGACGGGTCTTGAGACCACAGTCAGGGTCAATCCAGAGTTGATCTGGCTTGAGGTATTGAAGCATCTCCTCGATGCGGTCCTTGATCTCCTGCTCGCTAGGCACACGCGGCGAGTGGATGTCGTAGACACCCGGCCCGATGTGACGGGGGTAGGCCGAGTCCACGAACACGCTCAGCAGCTTAGCATCTGACTTGCTGTTCTCGATTGAGAGAACATCGGCGTCAAGAGCAGCAATAGCGTGGAAGAAGTCTTGAAACTCCGAGTAACAGAAGTGAGAGTGGATCTGAGTAGAGTCCTCTACGCCGACAGTAGAGAGCTTGAAAGCCTTCACAGCCCAGTCGAGGTAGGCATCTCGCTCCTTACCGGCGCGGAGAGGCAGACCCTCGCGAAGAGCAGGCTCGTCTACCTGGATGACATCAATGCCGGCCTTCTCAAGGTCAACGACCTCGTCACGAAGAGCCAAAGCAAGCTGCTCAGCCTGGACGGACTGGTGGACATCGTCACGGGGGAACGACCATCTCAAGCAAGTAACCGGGCCCGTCAACATACCCTTCATGGGCTTCTTGGAGACCGACGCAGCATATTTGGATTCCTTGACGGTCATAGGAGCCGGGCGAGAGATGTCGCCAACGACGATAGGGGGTCGCACGCAACGAGAACCATAACTCTGGACCCAGGCATGCGTGGTGAAGACGTAACCCTTCAGGCGCTCACCAAAGTATTGCACCATGTCGTTCCGCTCAGGCTCACCGTGTACAAAGACGTCCAGGTCGAGCTCCTCCTGAATCTTGACATTCATGTCAATTTCCTGCTCGATGAACTTGTCATATTGAGCTTCAGTAATCTCCTTCTTGGTGAACTTGCTTCGCTGCACTCTGATCTCCTTAGTTTGAGGGAAAGATCCGATGGTAGTGGTAGGGAAAAGAGGAAGGTTGAGTTTCTTCTGCTGTTGCGCAATTCTGGAGGGGAACTCGGACTTGCGGTTGTAGTCCGAAGGGGCGATCTTGGATTGTCTCTCCTTGACCTGGGGGTCATTGGTCCGGCTGGAGGTAGCGCGAGCGTTCATCGACTTAGCGTTGGCCTCGAGGACCTCGCGGACAGCAGCAGGGCCTTCAGTGACGGCCTTGGCAATAACAGCGATCTCAACAACTTTCTCACTCGCGAAAGAGAACCAGTCGGCAACCTCTGGGTCCAACTTCTTCTCGCTGGCAAGGGTGTGAGGGGTGTGGAGCAGAGAGCTGGAAGTAGCAACGATAACACGGTCTTTGCCAAGCTTCTGGATGGCTGTCTCAGCGGTCTCGATAGCACGCTTCAAGTTGGTCTTCCAGATGTTACGGCCGTCAACGACACCGACGGAGAGGATAGTCTTGGGCCCAAGGGCACCGATGACTGTGTCCAACTGCTCCGGGTTTCGCACCAGGTCAACGTGGACAGCGTAGACATCCTTGGGAACAAGATCCAAGTTGTGAACAATGTCACCAAAATAGGTGGTGAAGACGAGCTTGGGAATCTTGTCACCCAAGCTGGAGAACTTCTCGTAAGTAGGCTTGAAGGCAGCTTTAGTCTTGGAAGGAAGATCAAGAACCAGTACGGGCTCGTCGATCTGGACAGTCTCGGCACCAGCGGCCTTGAGTTTGGCGAGGAGCTCCTCGTAAACAGGCAGCAACTTCTCGAGAAGGTCGATGGGGTCTACACTCTGACCACGGTCGGCCTTGCCGAGGTGGAGGAATGAAACGGGGCCTAGCAGCACAGGGCGAGTGCTGATGCCAGCTTCTTTAGCCTCAACGAACTCGTTGACAGCCTTGGGGCTTCCAGACAGCTTGAAGGTCTGGTTGTCCTGGAGGGTGGGCTTGACGTAGTGGTAGTTTGAGTCGAACCACTTTACCATCTCCAAACTGGGAACATCAACGCCTCCCTTCTGGTGGCCACGGCCCATGGCAAAGTATTCATCGACCGGGTTGAGGTTGGAGCTCGAGTAACGGTCAGGGACAGCCTATAGGGTGCCGGTTAGCCTTCAGGTCGAGGTGGACACCCGATGCATGGGGTTCGTTGAACTTACACCGAAGTCTTGGATATGGCTGAGGACTTGGTCGTAGAGGGCAAAATCATTGCTGGGGATGACATCGACACCGGCGTCTTTCTGGATCTTCCAGTGGGCCAGACGGAGTCGCTTGGCCTCAGCGAGGAGGTCATTCTGAGAGATATTGCCAGCCCAGTCTTGCAGTCTGGTGTTAGCAATGCCACAAGGCCCTAGCGGTTAGAACAGGCAGATACTCACAAGCTTCGGTGGCCTTCTTCAAGTCACGGTTTACTCCCATACGGGGGAAACCCAAGACTGCTGACTGAACCATCTTGTCGGCGGCCCTGTGTAGCTGGTAGTAGAAGAGGGGTTTTCTGTCGGGAAGACTGTCAGCTAGTTGCTGCAAGATAACAGGACCATCGGGTGAGGTGGGGGCGAAAGAGGAGGAGTCGCTTACGTGAAAAACAGACTGTTGCTTCCGATCCCTCGACTATACCGAGAATTGGATCAACTGAATCGATACAATAGAAAGAGGATGAGTGGAAAGAAGGGATGGAAGCGGAAAAGAAGAGAGAAGGAGGAGAAGAATTGGTAGGAAGAGGGAGAGGGAGAGAGAGGAACTGACTAGAAGAAAGGTTTGTGATTCTTTCTAGTCGACAGTAGCTGAGTAGTAGCACCAAAGGCGGTGAGGAGGGGTGCAGCTCCTTCAGTGCCACAACCGGTTAACTTGAGGTGATATGGTGATACGGTGATGCAGTTGACGCAGGAATAAGTGAGGGGGAGGGGTCGAGGCCAGAAGTTTTCTCTCTCATCACCGCCTGCGCATCCCTGGAAGTTGAACTGTCAGCCAAATTTTGGTGGGGAGAGAGTGGGGGAAAGCCAGTAGGAACGACCAGTCGAAGCTGGGATCGACCACACTAACCCGCTCGAGGGTTAGCTCCAAGATTAGCTCTAACGCTGCTTGAGAGAGCTTACAGCTTACAGGCTGGACAGGGGGTTTGAGATCCGAAAACGGGGAGTTTGGATTGTGTACCTTGCCCTGCCCAGCACGACAAAGTCCCCTAACAAAATCTGATCACGCCAAAGATGTCTCCAAGCGACTAGTACTCTCGCTGTTTTCTGCTAACAGAGTCGCGTCTGGCCTGATGATTGCACCATCTCTTTCTTGACCATCTCATTTTTTTTTTTTGCTCTCCATGACTGCGATCAGCGCTGGGGTACTGTGTCCCCGGTGGTACGAAGCACTTGGCGTACCCTACCGATGCACATTCGCTTACACAGTACGAGAATATCAGGTATCCCTATCCA
This sequence comes from Xylariomycetidae sp. FL2044, assembly GCA_022376275.1. Classification (NCBI taxonomy): domain Eukaryota; kingdom Fungi; phylum Ascomycota; class Sordariomycetes; species Xylariomycetidae sp. FL2044. Next base: position 626,577 of record JAJNOH010000025.1, on the reverse strand, counting down.
TGAATGGAAGAGCGAAAAGCCAAGAAGCAGCGTTGAACGTTGGATGACTGAGCAGTAGTATTGTACTATACCTCGGTAGGCTGACCGCAGAAAGGGTACGAAGTAGTTACAAGGTATCTACATACAGGTGTAAAGTCTCTACCAATGTAGGATTCTATGGCATTCTATTCCTATTCCATAGGATCAACCACCTTCGTACTTCGTATGTCTCTCAATTTACGAATGGATCGCTTCGAAGGATCGAGGGTAAGCAAGGATGACAGAAACAGGCCGTTGCTCTTGGGGTGATAAAGAGATCGGGTATCAGCCTTGAAACCTGACCCTCCCGCCTCCTTCTCTCTGTCTTCCTCTCTTTCTTTGGGTCTTGATCTTAATCTTGAGCCTATTGTAGGTAGACCGGGAGTAAGTGTGATAGACGAGAGTCTGTCAAGCTCGATAAAAACGTCAGCTATTTATCCTATGTCGACATTCGTGGTACAGTCCGAGCACCGGGTATGGTATGCATGTGCCCATGGGAATTATCAGGGATCCGAAGCCATCTTCAGGTGATATCTACGGGGAATGAGGACTATGTATGTAAGCACGCCATCGCCGGCCGGAGACATATCGCGCTGTGCCCAGGGCGAGACTTAATTCGCCGGTGTTAGTCTCTTCTGAAACCTGCCCATCCCCTACATTCTAGACCCTAACTTCAATGACGGGGCCGTCGGGGACAGTATACCGGAATAGATATGTCATGAAGAGCCCCTGTCATTAGCATTGATGAATGGCTTTTCCAGTCCATTCATCTATGTACACGATAATCCAAGTGATTGAAATAGGTTATTCGTAGTCTCTTGCAGCTATTGAGCCTCCCAGCCTTTCCTCCCCGTCTTCATCCCGAGAGACCCGATTTAGGGGTCCAACCCGACATGCCGGTGCAGATCAGTGGGTCTGTCGACTCCTCATAAGTGCGAACGTACCAGGCGGGGTTAGAAAAAAACAAACCACTAGCCACATATCAAGATTAAGCCATACTAATATAATAATACTATAATAGTTTTTATTTTTATAAATTATATTTAAATATAAAAGAAATGCTAATTTTAAATTTATTTATTATATTTAATAAGCGATTTATTAATTATTAATTTTAATTATATTATAAAAACACGAAAAATAATTTTATATCTCGCTTAATTTTTTTTAGCTAAAAATCGCAACATTTTTTTATAAGCTATTTTATCTTTTTTATATTATTATAAATATAATTTTTAATATAAAATTTAATACGTTTTATAAATAATTTTATTTAATTAAAATTAAAGCTTATAAAAATAATTTATTTAATATTTTAGTGTGACGAACCGATTATTTTATAAAATAAACAAATATACTAGGTTTATATTTAAAGGGTAGGTAACTAAATAATAAATAAATAATACGATAAAAGCTTAAAAAGGGTTTATTAAATCGTTAGGCTATTACCCACTTATTTTAAAAAAAAGATAAATGTTTAGATTAATTATTAAAATAAAGATTATCTTTAAGCTAAATAAATAAAAAACCCGTAATTTTATATGTCTATTTTTTTTTTTTACTAATATTTTAGATCATTTAGGCTTATTAATAATCTTAATAATCCGGCTTATTAGCTTATAAAGTGATTTAATAATTTAATCGAATAGGATTATTTTAGCTTACGATGCTCCCGCGTGATTTTAATTACGTAATTTCCGGGTTATAATATTTCTATTTTAAAAAAACCCTTTTTTTTTTATTAAGCTTTTTGCTTTCACGTTATAATCTAAATAATTAGCCGTTAATTTTATTAGTTCGTAATATTATTCCCCTTTTTTTTAGGGTCTTATTTTTAAGGCTATAAATAATAAATGCTTATTTTTATTAATATATAGTTTCTTTTTTTTATATATATTATTATTAACGATATTATATCGTTTAAAGTTTAAAAATCATTTAATTTATTTTATAAATCGGACGAACGCTTTTAATTTATCGCGTTTATCGATTAGTTCGGCGTTAAAATCATGCTTTTTTGTTTTTTTTATAAATAGCGCGGCTAAAAATGTTAAATAATAAAAAGGGTGTTTTATTATAAAGAATATATTTATTGCGATCGTTTTTGCGATAGGGTTTTTTCGATAATTTTAGTATAACGCATCCTTTTTAAAAACGAGCGTTTGCGTTTGCTTAAAAAGCAAATTAAATTTTATTTGCTAGAGGCTTAATAGTTATTAAACGAATTAATAGCTTAATTAATTTAAATTTATAAATAGCGTGCTTTTTTAAAGTCTTATAATTTCGTAATGGTTTATTATAGTGCTATTTTTTTTAACGAGCTTAATAAATAAAAGCGTATAAAATTTAAGGCCGCGATTATTATTTAAGCGTTTAGTGCGGTTAACGTAATTAATTAAAATACCGTTATTAATTTCGATTTTTTTAAGGTCGACCCTTTAGCTATAGCCTTAATCGGCTAGGATTTTAGCGGTGAAATTGTTTAATAATCCGTGAATAGCCCTTTAAATAATCTTTAAGTTCCCACGTATTTTCCGAGTATAAATAACCTTCTTATTTAATTAGATATTTAAAGATTTTATTTTTTTGATGTGAGTTTAATATTTATTCGATGTTATATATATTTTAGTTGGGTTTAATTTTAATATTATCTTTTAATTTAGCGTTTTATAATGCTAATTCGAATAATATAATATAAAAGATAGGGTATAATCGTATATTTAATGATAATAAAAATCGATAGTTAGTTTTTAAAATGACTTTTTTAATTTCGAATGGTCCGATTTTTTTAAAGTTTAGCTTTTTGCTTAGTTATTTTATTTTAATATTTTATTATAATAAATAAATTATTCCCCCTTTTTTAAGGGTTAATCCCTTAATCTTTCTTTTATTTGCGTAATACTTTATTTTATCTTAAAAAAATTAAAGTTCGTGCTAAAAATTCTATTATAGTTTTTATAGCTTTTTTATATAAATTATAGATTTTGGGTTTTTTATTTTAACGATTAATATTTTAATCGATTTAGGGTTAAAATTATAGTTTGCTTTAAAAAATAATAGGCTTATTAACTCGTTATTTAAGCTATTATAAGCAAATTAAGCGATAAATAACTATTCGACCTAATTATTTTATTAATAATTAACGTAATAGCATAAATATTATTTTAAGGTCTAATTTAAACGTTTTATCTATCTATTTAACTAAAAATAATAAGCTATAAAAAGCTTTTATTTTAATCCTATTCGTTTTATAAATACGATCTAAAATTTAGAGGTAAATAGCTTATTTTTATTTAAGATAAGTTCCTTTAATAAATTATATTAGCTTATTACGATATATAAAAAAACATAGGCTAAATTTTTAGCTATATTAGCTTTTTTATAAGAAATAAAATAAATATACTTCGTAAATTTATCTATAATAACTTAAATGCTATTATAATATATTTTAATTATAGGTTTTATAAATTATAGCAATTTTATAATAAAATCGAATGCCACCGTTTTTTAGGCTTTGTTTAATATTTTAACCGGTTATAATAACTTATAGGGTTTATATTGTGTTAATTTTATTTTATTACATAAATTATAATCTTTCGTAACTTGCTTTACGATCTTCGAAAGTTTTAAAAAATCGTAATATTATTAAATTTGTTTAATTATTTTAAAGATTCCCTAATATTTATAAAGTGGGTATTCGTGATATTATTTAACAAATTTTTTTTAAAGTTCGTCGGGTATTTATATTTTCCCGTTATAAAAAATTATCTTATAGGTTTTAAATTATTATTCTTAATTTTTACTTAATTATGCTTTAATTATTGCTTTAATAGTGAGGTATCTTTTTTTTATAGTATAAAGGATAGCTTAATTAATTTTGGGTATATTTTAAATTACGTCGCTTTAACGGCTAAAAATATCCGCTTAAATATTTTTAGATCCTTTAATATAAATAATTTAAAAGTTAAATTTTAATAAAAATTTTGCTTATTATATTTATTTTTTATTAAGTTTTTTAATTATAGTGAATGTTATAAGGTTTTTATAATTAATATAAACCTTAATTAAATATATTATTTTGTTAATATATAATTTTTATTATTTAAAAGCCTCGATGATTGCTATAAGTTTTTTATTATAAATCTAATAATTAAGTTTTAATCCGTATAATTATTTAGAAAAGAATGCGATTAGATATTAATTTTTTTAGTTATTAATCTAATTTAACGTTTTTTTAAAGGCGTTATTTAAAGCGTCGGTTTCGATTTTATATTCCTTATTTAGCTATAATAATATTAATATTAGTTTTTCTAATATTTTATTTTAGATAGTGTTAAAAGCATTTTGTTTTTTTTTAGTTTATTTAAATAGAACGTTTTTTTTATTAGTTTATAAAAAAGGCTAGCGTAAATCCTAAAATTTGCGATTAGATTTTATATATAATTTATAAATCCGATAAACGATTAAAAGTTTATAACGTTAGTTAATATAGGCTAATTTCGTATTATTAAAATCTTAGAATCTTAGATGCGAATAGCTTTTAATAAAATAGTAAATCTAAGGAAGTCTATTATTATAACGTGAAACTCGCTTTTCTCGGGGTTAATTAAAAGTCTTGCGTTTTAAAGCGCCTTTAATATTAGCTTTACGTGTTAACGATGTTTTTTTTTGTTGCGTGAAAAAATTAGGATATTATTTAGATAAATAATAATAAAATTATTAAATTTTTATAGTATATATAAAATTATCCTTTAAAATAATGCTAATGCGTTAGTTAGCTTAAATAATATAATTAAATATTTAAAATATCCGAATTTAATTTCGAAAGCGGTTTTTTATTTGTTATTTTTTTTAATTTATATTAAATTATAAGCGTTTAATAAATTTAAGGCCGTAAATATTTTAGCTTAGCCTAGCTTATTTTATAGTTTATATATTAATAATAATAAATAGCGATCTTTTTATATAATATTATTAAGATATAAATAATTAATATATTATCGCTATTTGATTTTTTCGTTTTTGCCTTTTTTTTTAGGCATAAAAAGGATTAGGTATCGTGCGGGTAAAATAAATGGTCGGATTTTATTTATTACTAATTTTTCTTTTAGTTCTTTTTTTAATGCTTGCGTATATTCCGCGTTAAAAGCATAAATAAAGAAACTTTTTAGCTATTTTCCCTCTTTTAAAGGTATCTCGTAATTTTATTAATTATGCTCTAATAATCTTAATTTAATGCGTAGTTTTTTATTAAATAAATCGCTAAATTATTTATATTTAAATGGTATATAAATATTATAATTTAGTTTAGACTTTTAGGTTATCACTTATAACTTTAATATCTTTTTAAATTCGCGTGCTATTATTTTTGTGCGACTCGTAAAAGCGTAATCTTTTTTTAGCGTATTTTATTAAAATTAGCCGGTTTTTTAATTAATTTTAAGATTATTTACTTATAGTTAAGGTATCCCTAAAATAATATTATATCGAAATATATTCGTGATATCGAGCGTGAGTTTTTTTTTGTGATTTTAAACGTAGAAAAAAAGTTTTATAGTTTCTCGCTTTATTTATCTTTAGTCGTAATATATAAGACTTTTATTAATAATCGTGAGTTAATAAGGGGCGTTTTTTTTTTTTAGGGCAAATAAAATAAATTAATAATTTTTAATAAAATAAAATTTTTTTAGGCTCTAATATTTATTATTATTTAAATAGGCTAGTTTTAATAGCATATTTTAATATAAAAATATACTTTATTTCCCGTATTTATTTTATATAAGGATTTTTTTATATCTTATAAATATAAGGTTTTTTATATATTAATTATTCGGTGCTTTAATATTAGCGACCTTTGCTTTTTTTTAAACTTCGCTAATTAGCTCGTAAATGATTTATTAATAGTTTTTTCGACTGGTCTAATGCTATAAATTCGCGTTAATATTTTTTTGCGGCTTATTTTATTTTGATTTATTATTTATTATTTGGTTTTAATAAGTTAAGCGTTAATATTTTATATCGTATTTTATTATCTAAGTTTTTTTTTAGGGGTAATAATAGTCGTATTATTTTCTTTTAATAGAATTATTTATAGTTTCTTTAGGCTTTAGCTTTTTATAGTGCATAAATTATATAAAAGTTAATTATATAATTAAACTATTATTTTTATTTTAATTAATATAATATAAGGTAGTTTATTTATATTTATAAAATAGCGAATTTATTATATAATTATAAATTAAATAGTAATAGTTATTTTTTTAAATAGATCTTTTTAATAATTATGCCCCTAAGTTTTTATAAAAATTATCGATATTTTAGTTTCTTTTATAGATATATCTTATAGCTATATTCGAAATAATTAATTTATAAAAGCGTGTAGTGCTTTTAATAGCTAGGTTAAAAGTAAAGGTAATTATTTTTATTAATTATAAGTTTTTTATAAAAATAGGTCCTAACGTATTTTATGATATTTTTTTTTATAGCTTAAATCTTAAGATAGCTATTTATAGATTTTTTATAAGATTTTATCGTTAAAGCATCGTATATTTTCGTAGGGTATTATTATTATTTAAAAATATTTAGATATAGGTTTTGCGCATTTTTTTTGGTATAAAAGCTTATATAAATTCGTTTAAGTTACTATTAATAGTTCGTTATTTAGGGGAAATAAGTCTTAATTTAAACCCTTACGGGTATTATCTATTATCTTTTTTTGCGCTATTATATTTTTAGCATTTATTATTAATATACGCTAATTAATATAGTTTAACGTGATTAAAATTATTTAATAGTGTTTTTTTTTTAAATTTAGCGTTAAAAATGCTATTATTATTATAGCTAAAATGGAAAAAATATAGCAAATTTAAAGCGTAATATATATAACCTTTATTATTAGCCTTTTTAAATGCTAGCGTGCTAAAATATATAAAATATATTTAAGGTTTAATTTATCGTAGGTTATTATAATAATATAATATTATCTTTAATTTTATTATTATATTTAATTTTTTAACGATTAGATAAAGTGGGCATCGTTTTATAATATATTAAATGCATATAATAATAAGTTTAGAGGTGTTTTCGTAGGCTCCCTTTTTTATCTTATCTAACTCCTTTTTATCTTTATTAAATTTAGCAATTTATCTTTTTTTTAATATTCGATCGTATTATAATTTCTTTAATTAAATATATTTATTTATATAATATCTTTATTGCTAATAGTTATAATAGGTTATATTTTTAAGGTCCCGCTTAGGTCGGCTTTTTTTATTTTTATTAGCCGCGTTCAGGTCTATTAGATTAAAATATGTATTATATGCTATAAAAATTCGGTTTCGTCGTTTTCTTTCGTTAAGCTTAACTTCCCGTCGTAACCTTTATTTTTCTCGTCGCTATTCGAATTAGCGTATATCGATTTATACTATTAATTTTATATATTTTAAAAAGTTAGCTAAAGCGTTTCGGATTAATATTTCGTTTTTAATAAAGTTTTTAAAATTATTATAAAAGTGTAAAATCTTAGTTTCGTTTATTTAATTAAGCTTAATAAAGATTCGTCGATATTTTATAGCGTAAAATATAGTTGATTTAGTCTATTAAAGTTTTATAATTTCTTATTCGGCTTTTTTTTTCTTATTTATCTTTTAAAAAAAAATTTTTAATAAAGATTAAAAGTTATCGAAATAAGCGAAAAGTTCTTAAATTTTTATTCGTTTTTAATTATAATCGACGTAGTTTATTAAGTTTATTAAATAAGGTTTAAATTAATTTAATACCTTACTTTTTAAAAAAGATCCCGCGTAAATAACCTTTTAAATTTTATTATTAAATTAGTTAGGGTAAAAAGCTTAATAAGCTTTAATTTAGGCTAAAAATCCCTTAAAATATCCTATAATCCCATTAAATAAGGTAGAAAAATTAAGTTATAATTATAAATATCTTTTATTTACGAGAGTGATAATAATATTAGCTATTTTCTATATAATATTTATTTAAATACGCAGCTTATCGAGCTTTTATGCTTAGCTAATAATTATAATAGCTATTTATTAAGCGTTAGCTAATTTTATACGTAAAATGCGGATAGCGCCGACTAATTTTTAGTATTACTTTTAAGAAACCTTAAAATCGTTATCGGCTTTAGCTATTTCTTAGTCTAAAAATCGTAGCTATTATCGAGGTAGCGGGCTTTGCGCAACATTCGAACTATTAAAAGTGTTAAATATTATAATATCGTATTATTTAATTAAAATTAAGGTATTAAATAAAAGTGATTAAAATATAATAAATCAATTATTTTATAAAATAAACGAATATATTAAGTTTATATTTAAAGGGTAAATAATCGAGTAATAAATAAATAATACGATAAAAGCTTAAAAAAAGTTTATTAAATCGTTAAGCTATTACTTACTTATTTTAAAAAAAAGATAAATGCTTAAATTAATTATTAAGATAAAGACTATTTTTAAGCTAAATAAATAAGAAACCCGTAATCTTATATATCTATTCTTTTTTTTATTAATATTTTAAATCACCTAAATTTATTAGTGATCTTAATAATTCGGCTTATTAGCTTATAGGGTGATCTAATAATCTAATTAAATAGGATTATTTTAGCTTATAATGCTCTCGCGTGATCTTAATTACGTGATTTCTAGGTTATAATATTTCTATTTCGAGAAAACCCTTTTTTTTTTATTAAGCTTTTTGCCTTCACGTTATAATCTAAATAATTGGCCGTTAGTTTTATTAGTTCGTAACATTTAGCTATTTTTACTTTTTTAAAATGAAATATTTTTTATTATATAGCTATTATCGTAATCTTTAAAAATAATAAAGTTTTTATATTTTATATATTTTTCGATATTTTTAATAATAATAATATAAAGCTTTTAATATAATTTAGCGTTTATTTTATTATAATTTTTATTATTAATATTCGTAAAAATTATATATTAATAAAATTTCGATTTATAATTTTAATTAATTATAAAAATAATATAAAAAACGTTTTATTTATAATAATTAAAACGCTTTTTTATTTTTATAATATATTAATATTTAATAAGTTTTTATTTATAAATTTAATAATAAAAAAAGCGTTTTATTTATTATTTTTATATAATATATAATATTTAATTTTAAATAAAAAGCTAAAATAAAGCTTATTATATATAAAAAAAAGCTTTTTTTATTATTAATTTATTATAGCTTTTTTAATTAATTTTTTACGTATATAATATATAATAAAACTTATAAAAAATTTAATATTAATTTTAATTATTTAAAATATATATAATAATTATATTTATTTTTTATTTAATAATAAATTATATTAATAAAAAAAACTATTATTAAATTTTGTGCTTATTTTTATAATAATTTATTGCTATTTAATTTTTTTAACTTTAAATTAATTATTATTATATTATAAAAAATAATCGATAATTTTTATATTATTTTTATTAAAAAAACTATAAGTGTAATTTATAATAATTATTATTATTTAAATATATAGGTATATAAATATAAATTAATTAATAATATATAAAAAAAAGAAAAGCTAGATTTTATAGCCTTAAAAAATTAGTTATTATATAAATTAAATATAAATTTATTTATAATAACTTAAATCTTTTAGCTATTATTTTATAGCATTTATTTTTAATTAATATAATAATATTAGCAAACTTTTAAATTATAATAAAACGCTATAAATATTTTAATATATAATTTTTAAATGGTTTTAATTATATAATAAAAAATAAAAAAGGTAAATCGTTTTTTTAATTAAATAATTTATTAAAATAACTTTTAAAAAATCTATTCATTTATTAATAAATATTAAATTAGCCTTTAAGTTTTTTAATATTTTTTTAAGCTTTAAAATATTTAAATTTTGCTTTTTTTTATATTTATTATTTAAATTAAGTGTAAAAGGTCGATTTTATTAATTTTTAAAGTTATACGTTTCGAATTTATAATATTTTAATTTTTTAGCAAATCTTTTTTTTTTTTTACGTATAATATTTTTTTAATATAAATTATTAACTTATTAATAAAAATAAAACGCTTAAAAGATTTATTTACTTTATTTTTTACTATTATATTTATAAGGTTATTTTTATTATAAATTTATTATATTTTATTAATTTTTTTTAATTTATATAAATTATAAAAAGCAATTAAATTAATTATTAGTTATTTTTTAATTATAATATTAAATTTAATAACCCTTTTATATAAAATATAAAAGTTTATATATATAATAATAAATATTTTAATAATAATAACCTTATAATTAATTTAAAAAAAGTTTATAATAAAATTAGTTATTTTAATAATATAAAAAGTTACATTAAATTTATAAGCTATATTATATATTTTAAAAATAAATATATTTTACGTAACTCGCTTATATTTAATTAAAAATTAATATATAATATTAGCACGTAATTTAAAAGCATTTTTTTAGCGTATTTTTATATTTAAATAAATTATATAGCCGATTTAATTATTTAAATCCTTATTATTTATAAAAAAGCCATTTAAAAAAATATAAATAAAGCTTTAATAAGGTTTATATTAATATAATATAAATTATATTTTAAATTATTTATTTATTATTTTAAAACCTTATTTAAATTATTATAATTTTAGTTATTTAAAGTTATAATTTAAATAATATAAAATAAAATATAAAAAACTTTTAATTAATAAATTATAATAAAATAAATATTATAAACTTTTTTCAATTTATAAATTTATAAGCCCTCCTTATTTTTTATTAAAATAAAAATAATTATAAACTTTTTATTTTAATTTTTTTATTATAATTTAATAATTAAACTTTATATTATAATTTTATAATTATTAAAAATAATAAAATTATTTTTAATTTAAATTATTTTATTTTTAGCCTTAAAAAATAGTTTATTAGCTTTTATTTTATTAAATTATTTAATATAAAAATAAAAGGTATTATTTATTTATATATTAATAATAATAAAATAATTTTAAATAAACCATTTAAAGTTTATAAATAAAAAAATAAAGATTAAATATTAAAATTATTATTTTTAAAACGTTATAATAATAATTAAAATAGGTTATTTATTAATAAAAATTAGATTTAAAAATTCTATATAACGCTTTAAATATTTTAAAAATCGTATTAATTAAATATTTATAAATAATTTCTTTAAAAAACTAAGCATAAATTTTATATATAAAAAAAATTATAATTAAAAATAAGCTTATATAATATTTTTATTATATAAAATAGCGTTAATAAAACGTTATAAAAATATTAATATTAATTTAAATTATTATAATACATGTTAAATAATTAATTATTATATTAAAATCCTTTTTTTATTATTATTATTATATTTTTAAATAATTAAATAAGATTTTTTATATAAGTTATTATTTATATTTTATTTTATTTTTTAAATAAATTACGATTTAAAAATATATATATCGCTATAAATAATATAATTATATTATTTAGATTTAAAAACTTTATTATTTATTAAATTTTAAATTTTTAATTAATTAAAAGCCTTAAAAAAAGGCTTTAAAAATTATAATTTTATTTTAATATAAAGTTATATAGCCGAATTTAATTATTTAAATCCTTATATTTATAAAAAGCCATTTTAAAAAATATAAATAAGCTTTAATAAGGTTTATATTAATATAATATAAATTATATTTTAAACTTATTATTTATTATTTTTAAAACCTTATTTAAATTATTATAATTTAGTTATTTAAAGTTATAATTTAAATAATATAAAATTAAAATATAAAAAAACTTTAATTAATAAATATAATAAAATAAATATTATAAACTTTTTTTCAATTTATAAATTATAAGCCCTCCTTATTTTTTATTAAAATAAAAATAATTATAAACTTTTTATTTTAATTTTTTTATTATAATTTAATAATTAAACTTTATATTATAATTTTATAATTATTAAAAATAATAAAATTATTTTTAATTTAAATTATTTTATTTTTAGCCTTAAAAAATAGTTTATTAGCTTTTATTTTATTAAATTATTTAATATAAAAATAAAAGGTATTATTTATTTATATATTAATAATAATAAAATAATTTTAAATAAACCATTTAAAGTTTATAAATAAAAAAATAAAGATTAAATATTAAAATTATTATTTTTAAAACGTTATAATAATAATTAAAATAGGTTATTTATTAATAAAAATTAGATTTAAAAATTCTATATAACGCTTTAAATATTTTAAAAATCGTATTAATTAAATATTTATAAATAATTTCTTTAAAAAACTAAGCATAAATTTTATATATAAAAAAAATTATAATTAAAAATAAGCTTATATAATATTTTTATTATATAAAATAGCGTTAATAAAACGTTATAAAAATATTAATATTAATTTAAATTATTATAATACATGTTAAATAATTAATTATTATATTAAAATCCTTTTTTTATTATTATTATTATATTTTTAAATAATTAAATAAGATTTTTTATATAAGTTATTATTTATATTTTATTTTATTTTTTAAATAAATTACGATTTAAAAATATATATATCGCTATAAATAATATAATTATATTATTTAGATTTAAAAACTTTATTATTTATTAAATTTTAAATTTTTAATTAATTAAAAGCCTTAAAAAAGGCTTTAAAAATTATAATTTTATTTTTAATATAAAGCTTATATAAAAGCTTTTAATTATATTATTTTTTTTATTATAAAAATAACTTTTTTTTTATTAAAAGGGAAGAATTGCATAAAAATCTATTAAAAAATAGCTTTATAAAAAATTTTAAATTTATTTTTTAACCTTTTTAAACGGCCTTAACCTCGTTTAATAAAAGTTATAATTATTTTAAAAATATATATATATATTTTTTTTTATTATTTATAATTTCATTTATATCTTATAACTTTAAAAAATATTAATTTATTATTAAAATTATTAATATTATAAAAAAAGGATTTAATAATTATAAACTTAAATTTAATAATATAAACATTAATATTAATTATAATATTATATTTATTAATAAAAATAAATTTAAAAAGATTTATTTAGCTATTTTTTTATAATAAACGCAAATTTTATTATTAATAAATAATAATAAAATTAAAAAAACATTTAATTTATTTTATATATTTAAAATCTTTTTAATATAACGTTTTATTTAATACGTTTTAAATATTTTTATAGCTTTTTTTATAATATTATAAATGGTTGCCTTTTATAATTTATATTATATAAAAATAATAATAACTTAATAAAGCGAGAAAGATAGCTTTTTTTATAGTAATTATTTATTAATAAAAAAAAGACTTATTTATTATTTTTAAATAAATAATAAAAATAAAAAAGGTTAAAATAAGTTTATTTAAATTAATTATTTTATTAATAATTTTAATTATTATTTAAAAAATCGTTTTTTAATTATATATATTTTATAAATTATTAGCTAAAATATTAAAAACTTAGCAAAAAAAAACATAAAATCGTTTAATTTTATTAATAAATTAATAAATTTTAATAAAAACCTTCTTATAAATAATATTTATAATCTTTATTTTTATTATAAAACTTTTAAAAAATAAGGTTTTTATTAATATTAATTATAATGATATTTAATAAATTAATATAAATATTAATTTAATATTTATAAAATATAAATTAAATTATTTTAATTAATATATTTTTAAGCTATTTAACTTTTTAAAATAAAATTATTAAATTAATAATATATAAAATAGGTTTATCATTTATTTATATGATATTTATTAAAATTTTATAGTTAAAATTTATATTATTTTTAAAAGTAAATTTAAATTATTATAAAAATAATAAATATATTTAATATTATTTATAAAAAGTTAATATTTTCTTTAAAATAGCTAGGTTAATATTATTATAATTAGCTTTTTTTAATAATTTATAAAAATATTAATATTTTAAATCATTAAAATATTTATAAAAACGTTAAAGCTTTTTTATCGTTAAAAAACCTAAGTTTATTTATATTTAAATAAATAAAATTAAATATATTTTTATTTTTTAATAATAAAAATAATTATAATAATTTTTAATAAATGATTTTTAACGTGTTAAAAAAATAAGTTATAAATATTATTATAAAAGATATTTAATTTATTTATATTATTTAATTTAAATAAAAAAGGTATTTTAATAAATAAAACTTTAAAATTAATAGGTTTAAATATTTTAATAATAATAAAAATTTTATGCGTAATAATAAATTTATTATTATTAAATTTAATTATTTTTTTAATAATTAATTTATTAATTTATATATTAAGATTTTTTAAAAAAATATATAATTATTTAGCTAATTTTAATAAAAAATTATCTAATAATTTTAATATTAATTAAAATGCCTTAAAAATATTAATTATTATACTATTTAAAAATAAATTATTAGCTAATAATAAAATATTAATAAAATTATAAGCATTTTTATATATAAAAAAATAGCTTATAGCCTTTTAATTAATAAATATAATTATATTTTATATAAATTAATATTAAAATTTATTATATTATTTATTATTAACGCTATTATTAATATTATTATTATTATTATTTAATAAAAAAATCTTTTTAAAACCTTTATAACTTTAATTATTAAGGTTAATATTATTAATATAATAATATTATAAATAAAATAAATAAATGCGCTTATAATATTTATTTAAATATTTATTAAATTAATAACCTGGTTTATTATATATAAAATAGAATTTTTTTTATTTTAAAGCTAAATAGCATTTATTATTATATTATTTAAAATTAATAAAATAATTATTATTATAATTACTTTATTTATTATTAAAATAATGATTAATATAAAAATTAAATATATAATTTTTATTATAATTATTATTTATAAAAAACATTTATAAATTACTTTTATAAAAAAAAGTTATTTTTAAAGCAGCTTATAAATTAAAAAATATTTTTTTTATAAAACATTTATATAACTTAAAAAACGCCGCTTTTAAAGCAAAAATATTATAATAAACTTGTTTTAATTATGTTTTTAAAAGTTTTGTTTTTAAATTAAAGATTAAAAATATATCAATAAAATTAAAGCTTATTAATTATTATTTAAAAAAAAATTTATAAAAACTTAATAAAATTCTTTTATTTTATTTTTTAAATATTATAATAAATTAATTTATATATATTTTTTATTTATTTTTATATTAAAATAGTTTATTAATTTATAATATATTATATAAAAATTATTAATATATTTAATTATATAAATAAATCACGCTTTAACGGCTTTAATAAAAATTAAAAAAATATAATATAAAATTAACTTTATTTAATATTTATATTATAATAAATATAAAAAAAAACGTAAATTTTATTTAAAAAAAGGTTATATAACTTATTATTAAACTTTTTATTATAATTTAAAATTTTAAAAACTTTAACTATTTTTTTAAGTTTAATTTTTTATTTTTAACTAATTTTAATAATATTATTTAATATAATTTATTATTTTTAACCTTATTATTTATTAATATATTAAAAAACCATAATTTTTTAATATATTTAAATATATTTTTAAGAAAAAATATCTTTTTTTTAAGTTATATTAATTAAATTATCCGTTTTTAAGGTATTTCTATTAATTATCTTAGGTTTATTTTGATTATTTTTAAAAATTATTTTAAAAATTATTAAAATTTTTATTATTATCTTTTTTATTTTTTTAGCCATTTTTTTTAGCTACCTTTATTTTATTTATAGCTATTTTATTATTAAAAATAAAAAAAGGGTTATTAAAATTAAAAAACTTAAAAAAAAAGATTATTAAAATTTAAAAGATTATTAAAAAAAAGAAAATTATTAATGTTATTAATAAAAATAAATTTAAAATTATTATTAATTTTAGGGTTTATCGTTTTATTTTAAATATATTTATTAATAATAAATAAAATTAAAATATTAAATTTAATTATAGCTATTTAAATATTTAAATAAAATTAATATAATAAAAAAAATGCTTTTACCTTTTTTTTATTTATATTTTAATAAATTTATTATTAATAATTTTTATAAAAGAATTAGATATTAATTATTTATTATCGTTAATTTTAATATTTTACTTTTTAATTATATTAATTTTTGTAATAATAAACAATTATTTTATAATTTTAATAATTTTATTAAAAATAAGCTTCGTTTAGCCGTTAAAATTAATTTATATTTTTTAATAAGCTTTTTATTAAATATATTATTTTTATTATCATTTATATAAATAATAAAATAGATAATTAATTTAATTAGCGTGGCTTTTTTAATATTATTTATTTAATAACCTATTTTTTTAATATTAATATATTTGATATTAATAACGCTACCTGATTTTAATAGCTTTAATTATATTAAAATCTTTATAGCTTTTTATTACTTTATTATAAATTATTATTATAACGTAATAAAATAATATAATTTATTATTATTAAAAATAGGTTTTATTATATTTATTATATTAATTTTCATAATAAGAAATATATAAAAATAATAAAAAAATAATATATAATATATTATAAAAATATTTAAAATATAAAGCAAAATTAAAAGCTAATATATCGCTTTATAAATAATAAAATTATTATTTTTATATAATAATTAAATATAATTTATAAAAAAAAGAAGTTTTTTTAAAAAAATAACTATTAATTTATAATAAATAATAATAATATAAGATTTTCACGATAATAAAGCTATAAAAACATATAATTTTAACTAAATTATTATTATTTTTATTTAAATTTAATAAATATATAAATTTAGCTATATAGAATATATATAATAATATATATATTTATTATTTTTTTAATTTAAATTAATATAATAGCCGTAACTTAGGTTATTAGCGCGCTTATTTATAAATCTATTTTTTCTTTATTAATTTATAATTAAATTATATTTAACCACTAATTAATATTAGATATAATTTATAATAATTATTATTATTTAAATATATAAATATATAAATATAAATTAATTAATAATATATAAAAAAAGGAGAAACTAGATTTTATAGCCCTAAAAAAGTTAGCTATTATATAAATTAAATGTGGGTTTATTTATAATAGCTTAAGTTTTTTAGCTATTATTTTATAATATTTATTTTTAATTAATATAATAATAAAAACGATTATAATTATAACTTTTTTTAAAGCGTAAATCGTTTTAACGAATATAATAATTAAAATTATTATAAAAAAATAGAATTTTTTTATAATTTATTTTAAAATTTATTTTTTTATTATTAATATAAGCTTTAAATATATTAAAATTAGCAAAATTTTGCATTTTAAAATATTAAAAGATACTTTTATTTATATAAAAAATATTATAATTAATAAGGTATTTTTTAATATTATAAATTTTAAAGCGGGTAAAAATATTATAATATTAATTTATTTTTAAAATATTAAAAAAATAATATATTAAATAATTATAATATAATTTTAATTAATCGATTTTTTAATGCTTTTTATATTTATATAAAAAATAATATTATTATTAAATTATATTAATTAATAATGTTGTTTTTAAAAAGGAGGATATCGTGGAAATTAGGTGATGTATTAAAGGATTGCTTAGCGTGGTCAGTTTTTTTTAGTGCCCGCCTGCGTACCTAGGTAGCGAACACCATAGTATTCGAAGCAACCTAACGAGCTGAAATTCAACAGCTCTTCAGATACTCCAATGTAACTCTATGGTAGGCTGTCTATGCCCTCAGGCGCTCTTCATTGCTCTGCGATTTGTCCGCAGGTTGGAGAAGGCTTTTAGGAATTGGTATGGTCTTGTATTAGTGATCTACCGATGAGGTAACCCTCGAGGTCCATGACACATCCATTGAGCCAACCAAGGCCATACCGCTCCGTCTCTTGTAGGGCCAGGTATTGACACGCCAGCACTGCTCATTACTTGGGCTAAATCAATCTGAGAAGGAAGGAAACCATTTCAATAGAGACGGATTCCATGGTTCAATCGGTGAGTCGCCAATCAACTAGGCGCCTGCACGAATTCATGCCTTCGACTACCTCTGTATGCTCGATTGTCGAAGCCCCTTTTTAGGAATTGGATAAATCACATGTCCTGCCTGATGTCCCTCAGATAAAGGTGTATAATCCTCGAGATACTTTTTGAAGAAATACTCTCGTAGTTAGGCCTCTCCCGCGTTATGACTTCCTGCTAGCTGGTGAATCTTGAAAATTACTTACTGGCTTGTGGTTTGAATAGGGAGTCATTGAAGCAGTGTGGGTGATATGAATATTGAGCCCCCTTTTCCCCACAGGCGGGAGAAGGTCATCATTTATAGGGGCTGGCCCTTCGAGACAAGCAGCTGGCATTATGGCCGAGACACTGCCTCGCCTTCATGCCTTCATGCTTGGCGATAGGGGGGACCTTCCTCGAAACAATGACATGACGAACACCTTCCTTGGCCATGGATATCAGATTGAGCCCCATACAAAGAAGGCACAATGCGTATTTGTCTTCTGAAGACGACGCTTGTAACATCGCCGAGATTATCTTCACTCTTTCATGTAGTGCCGGCGTGTCGTTTGCATAGGAGCCTCTCGGTGTCGTGGCCTTTCCCCCACGGCCGGCAGCATATCGACCTTGTCCCCATTTTCTTGGAAATCGGCGACAGTAATTATATGTAGCCCAATCACTCAGCCCCGGCGCAGCCGCAGTTCGTCGACGATGTCTATTCTTTACTGTTGCCTCCGCAGGCGGGTCACTGCTGGTTCTCCCAATGAGTTACCACATCTTCCCCCAGTTCCTCCTCCAGCAGAATTATCCAAGACTACATATACGGAACCCGACTTTGATATACCACCAGACCCGATCGCCACGTTCCCAGCATCAACTAATTCCGACACAACAATGGAGCGACTCACGGTTGATCCTAGCAAGCTGGTGGCCGAGGACTCCGAGGGGGAGGACGATTCTAAACAGAAAACCAAATCTTCCGCTGGCGGTACTATGGCAGCCCTGAAGACAAAGCTCATCCGACGTCTTTCACAGCGGTCCGAGTCCAAATGCGCCTCTCTCAACTCACTTGGCACAACCGAGGAAGAAATAGCCCGACGCGCGCAGTTGAGACACTCACGGAACAAGAGAATACAAGACGAGCTTAGACACGAGTCCATGGTCGGGAAAATCCACCCCAAGGCCCCCAACAAGCCGAATCCCGTAGTCAGTTGTCATGATTGGGGCCACGCCGGACCTAGAGACGTAATAGAGTTTACTGTCTTCGAGGCAGACCAGCTTGGAGCTGCGACCCCATCGCGCGCTTCTCGCGAATCCGCGTCTTTCTACTTCTGTGGTGATCAGCATAAGGTACTTCGCCCGCGGAGTAGCTGTTCGAAGTCTTTATCGCGATCAAAGGAGTCCTCTAACTCTAAGGCGGGAAGCGTGACACTACGACAGCGCGAGTCCATGCCTCAATTCCCTCCCCGTGGTCACTTGCCTCCTGTCCGGACCCTGAGCTCACCCGGTTCTCGGTCTTCGCGATCATTGCTCCCATACCTCGCGGTCCCGTCGTCCAACCATTTAGGTATCCGTGAGGAGCCTGAGGAACAAGAATCATTACCTCAAATCTCAGGTGGCCCTGTCTCCGTGGTTAAGAAGGCAACTAGGGAAGATGAACAGACGGCCCAGCAGAAAAGCAGCGATTCTCGTCTCAATGTCATTACATACCCTTGTGCTATGAATGACTCCATCCCTCCGCAAGAACGCGAAGTGTCTAAGGATCTAGCAAACGCGCAGCGAAGGAACAGTTCTGGAAACGAGCCCGACACACAGTTTTATGATACCAGCATTGGTCGAAACTCCCCCCTAGACTTATGGGTGCGAAGCCAAGACCTACAATCGAACTCAGTCCCTGAGGAGAATTCTCCCGATGCGCGGCTTCACTTTGCTGGGACAAACACTAGACCTGGACATGGCACCCTTGAGTCAAGGCAGGACGAAAATAGCAAGCTTTCAGATACCAATGAGCTTGCGCCGGAATCGAATGGCCAAAAGCTGAACGGATCAGACATGCCTAATGAGGAGTCATCTTCTCGTTACACCTCGTCACGATATACGTCAGGACCCAATAGCGTGCAGCCGACTCCAAGGGGGTCTCATCCAAGCTTCAACGAAACGAATGCATTGCGAAAGGGCGCAGTATCGTCATCAAACACCAATTGTAAGATACAATCAAAGTCTTCTTTGATACATGGGCATTCACTAATGGGGCAAAGCAGCTCTCATGCCAACGAGACGTAACGCGGATATGAAGATGTCCGAAACCAGTTCGTATAAGACAGCTTTTACCGATGCTGCTCATCAAGATACTCCCATTGTCAAACCTAAGCCTCGGATCTCGGCACCTTCAGCAGATGATGTAAGCTCAGTTGCGATATCAGAAACACCAAGTTTTAAGCAACGGGAGGCAGAATTGAAGTCCATCGAACAACGGTTTGCAAACTCGAGAATCGGTCGTGAGAACAGCAGTCCAGCGGTGAGCAAGTTCCATGAGCATTTTGACGAGCCGCGAACTTCAAGTGCGCGACAATCTCTCCTCTCTCTGTTCCATTTGGCCGTGCCAAAGAAAGCAAAAGCATCGACGAAGCATGAAAACCGAGAACAAGAAGAGGGTAACTCAAACCGGAGATTTTCGAGATTGAAGCCCGGAGACTGGAACTTTCGTAAAGGGGGAAGTGATACCAGTCGCCTGACGCCGGTAGGACAAACTCCCGTAAATGAGAGCGCCAGCGATATATGGCAACGCATGTTTGTGCGTGAGGCAGAGCTTCGTGGCTCACAGGGGAAGGGCTCATCCCCCAGCCCCGTAGCCGGCCCAACAAGCCATAGGGCGGAACTATCGCAGAATACTGCGGCTTCTCAAGCCCCTATCTCGGTTAGAGAAGCTACTCCGTGCCCTTCCACAGCGCATTCGACAGGTTACAAAACCGCGGAGTATTTCAGAGGGTGGATGAATCAGCTGGGCGCTAAGGGCATACAACCTCGCGGAGTCACAGCCAGTCTTGGGTCGGGCCGACTGGAGCAGGGAATCACGACGCCTCCCAAGTCATGGTCAAGATGGCCTTCTCATACTCGCCAGGCAAGGTCAAGTTCCGCAGGACCACGGGACGGCGTTATCACAAGGGACTTCGCCACTCGCCAAGATCCGAACTTGGAAGGGGAGCTTTCAAGCGCAGTGAGTCCTATGACAACTTCAACTACGAACCTCTCGACAATTCCTAGAACATTATCCAGCCAGTTCGGCAAGGCTTGGAAAGATGGCCTGGGCAAGATCGGACTCGCCAAGGAAGACTCGGCCAACAGCCACTCGGCTTCGAGTCGCAAGGCTCCTAAGAATCAACAGCTTGAATACCCTGAACTTGAACTCCTGCCCACGAGAGAGGGCTTCAAGGAGCTCGAAGCTCTAGAAAGGGAGATTGAGGAGCTAAAACGTGCTTCATACACCGAGGAGAGCGGCAGCCGCGTCTCAAGCGCTGACCACGCGAAGTCTTCGCAACTGACAGCCCGTGTCGTAAGTGAAGTGCACCAGTTGCATCGCCACGAGGAGAGCAGTTCTCCTCCACCGCCAAGCGTTCACACCTCCCCACCGAGCATTCACAGCTTTTCCGCCAACCGTGCACCGGCTCTGCCTTCAGTCACGGCCCCGGAACTGTCACCGTCTCCCAGATTTGATTCTGGTGATACAACGTTCGATACCTCACAATCGCAAATCTCGTACGATGACTGCATTCCGAAGCACATGCTAGACGAAGGCACGACAACTGATGCGCATCCACAGGCGAGTGGTACGCCTGTCATGAGACAAGCTTCCTCGGAATCCGTGATCGGCGGGCAATCGATCCTGTCTTCTCCTGCCGAGGATGGCCAGTCCGACCAAAAGCAGGCGGAGAACAAGGAACCGACCGAGGCTGAGATGACCGATGCTGGACATTTAGGGGAGGGTGAAGGTGATCAAGAGCGGACCCAAGTTGGACATGAGGAGAATGCCTCGAACCAAACCGGGAAATGATGGGCCTGGCTCAGAGAGAATGTCATTTCGACGACGTCGACTGCCAACGAAGCGATATCATAATTCATAATGAGGGTCTGTACCTACTAGGGTCTGTACCCGCTGCTGCATACACTGGAAATCTCCATCTTGCGAGCTCCTTCACAGATCCCCCATGTTAAAAGGATTTTGGGGGAAAACTACGCAGCACCTTAAAAGAAGACGGGCCGTCCAGAGCAGCATACCTTGGCCTATCTCTTCTGCAGATGACACATCCTGGAGGTTCATGGCCACCTCAATGCGATGACACTGATTCAAACTTCGCCGTTATGATGAGGAGACGGAATCGACACTTTGCGGGCTTCGGGAAGCTTTCTATTCCCAACAAGCTCCCATTCCAGTCCTCGGACAGCCGAATGAATGACGGCCTTTTTCTCGCAGTCCGATTCAAGTGTCTCGGATAAATCGTTTCATTCGGAAAAGGGAAACGCGGAAGGAAAAAAAGGGGGCGTTAGAGTAAAGAAGATCAGTCGCGAGACCTTGGACTTCCGTTGCGACTCCTCCAAGAAAAACGAAATGATGCAGAAGAACGGAATAAGGGAAGAAAAAAAATCAGGAGTTTCAAAGAGACGAAAATAAAAAAAATTGGCGAACGTAATAATGCACACAGGAGCAGTTTCCCTTCGCTGGGGAAAACTTTGTCTAGATTAGTATATACCAAAACAACGGAGTGGAACAGAACAGAATAGAAACCCCCCGGGGCGGCAGAGCTTGGCTTGGTTTGACTTGTATGATGAATAGGAAGAAGCAGAAGAAGAAGAAGAGGAAGATAAAGACACAAAACAGGTTACTGGTAATTGAATGCCAAAAATGATTATTTATTATTGAACTGAAGAAGAAGACTGAGTAAGTGAGAGCTCCGGCTGTCTTATTAGGTTATAGATAGTGAGTGAGTGGTGAGTGAGTGAGTGAGCGTATTTGGCTTACGTCGTCAATAAAGGATACTTATCCCCTAGGTATCCTGCCATGGACCGACCCTTTGGCCAGTACGTGAGTTGGTTGGTGTGAATCGCTGGTATATAGTCTAGGTAGAACTAGAGAGGGTCCCCGGACAGTGCATCCACCCCCCCGATGCAACGCGATTCACACCAAAATCGCCATATTTCACAAATTTATAATAAATCGAATAATAAAGCTAAAAACTTATAACTTTAGATTTAAATAGCCTTTAAAGGTTTATATAAAATAAAAATAAAATAAAAAATAAAAAAGATTTATATATTATATAATTAAACGTTAAAAACCCCGTTTTATATATAGGTTTTTAAATTAATTATTATAAAATATAATATTAATTTTATAATTATATAATATTTAAAACTTATCATTTATTTAATTATAATTAAAATTAAAGAATTTAAATAATAATTTTTTATTTATTTTTAAAATTAATATATTTTAAATATTTTTATTTAAATAGCTTATTTATTATTATATTAGTTTATAAAGCTTAAAAATTAAGTTATTATAATATAAATTTTAATATTATTAATATAATAAAATATTTATTATATTAATTTAAAAGATAATTTAATAACTTTAAAATTAATAATATTAAAAATTAAAATTAATAATATATTTTTTAAATAAAAAATTATTATAAATTTATAATAAATTAAAATAAATCTTTAGTTTAAATTTTTAATGATTTTTTAAAAGTTTATTATTAAAAATAAAATTTATTATAAAATTATCGGCTTGTAGATCATGTGAGCCCTCGGAGCTATCGGAGTGGGGGGTTTTGAGAAATAGCGGCTTGGCGCCGCAGAGCACTCGTCGAAGCCTCCATAAGTACTCGTCGCGACACGCACTCATTGGATATTCAATAAGTACTCACCATATGTTTTTCCCATTGAACCCTTTATTTAAAAAAAGGTTATATAACTTATTATTAAACTTTTTATTATAATTTAAAATTTTAAAAACTTTAACTATTTTTTTTAAGTTTAATTTTTTATTTTTAACTAATTTTAATAATATTATTTAATATAATTTATTATTTTTAACCTTATTATTTATTAATATATTAAAAACCATAATTTTTTAATATATTTAAATATATTTTTAAGAAAAAAATATCTTTTTTTAAGTTATATTAATTAATTATCCGTTTTTAAGTATTTCTATTAATTATCTTAGGTTTATTTTGATTATTTTTAAAAATTATTTAAAAATTATTAAAATTTTTATTATTATCTTTTTTATTTTTTTAGCCATTTTTTTGTAGCTACCTTTATTTTATTTATAGCTATTTTATTATTAAAAATAAAAATAGGGTTATTAAAATTAAAAAACTTAAAAAAAAAAGATTATTAAAATTTAAAAGATTATTAAAAAAAAGAAAATTATTAATGTTATTAATAAAAATAATTTAAAATTATTATTAATTTTAGGGTTTATCGTTTTATTTTAAATATATTTATTAATAATAAATAAAATTAAAATATTAAATTTAATTATAGCTATTTAAATATTTAAATAAAATTAATATAATAAAAAAATGCTTTTACCTTTTTTTTATTTATATTTAATAAATTTATTATTAATAATTTTTATAAAGAATTAGATATTAATTATTTATTATCGTTAATTTTAATATTTTACTTTTTAATTATATTAATTTTGTAATAATAAACAATTATTTTATAATTTTAATAATTTTATTAAAAATAAGCTTCGTTTAGCCGTTAAAATTAATTTATATTTTTTAATAAGCTTTTTATTAATATATTATTTTTATTATCATTTATATAAATAATAAAATAGATAATTAATTTAATTAGCGTGGCTTTTTAATATTATTTATTTAATAACCTATTTTTTTAATATTAATATATTTGATATTAATAACGCTACCTGATTTTAATAGCTTTAATTATATTAAAATCTTTATAGCTTTTTATTACTTTATTATAAATTATTATTATAACGTAATAAAATAATATAATTTATTATTATTAAAAATAGGTTTTATTATATTTATTATATTAATTTTCATAATAAGAAATATATAAAAATAATAAAAAATAATATATAATATATTATAAAAATATTTAAAATATAAAGCAAATTAAAAGCTAATATATCGCTTTATAAATAATAAAATTATTATTTTTATATAATAATTAAATATAATTTATAAAAAAAAGAAGTTTTTTTTAAAAAAATAACTATTAATTTATAATAAATAATAATAATATAAGATTTTCACGATAATAAAGCTATAAAAACATATAATTTTAACTAAATTATTATTATTTTTATTTAAATTTAATAAATATATAAATTTAGCTATATAGAATATATATAATAATATATATATTTATTATTTTTTTAATTTAAATTAATATAATAGCCGTAACTTAGGTTATTAGCGCGCTTATTTATAAATCTATTTTTTCTTTATTAATTTATAATTAAATTATATTTAACCACTAATTAATATTAGATATAATTTATAATAATTATTATTATTTAAATATATAAATATATAAATATAAATTAATTAATAATATATAAAAAAAGGAGAAACTAGATTTTATAGCCCTAAAAAAGTTAGCTATTATATAAATTAAATGTGGGTTTATTTATAATAGCTTAAGTTTTTTAGCTATTATTTTATAATATTTATTTTTAATTAATATAATAATAAAAACGATTATAATTATAACTTTTTTTAAAGCGTAAATCGTTTTAACGAATATAATAATTAAAATTATTATAAAAAAATAGAATTTTTTTATAATTTATTTTAAAATTTATTTTTTTATTATTAATATAAGCTTTAAATATATTAAAATTAGCAAAATTTTGCATTTTAAAATATTAAAAGATACTTTTATTTATATAAAAAATATTATAATTAATAAGGTATTTTTTAATATTATAAATTTTAAAGCGGGTAAAAATATTATAATATTAATTTATTTTTAAAATATTAAAAAAATAATATATTAAATAATTATAATATAATTTTAATTAATCGATTTTTTAATGCTTTTTATATTTATATAAAAAATAATATTATTATTAAATTATATTAATTAATAATGTTGTTTTTAAAAAGGAGGATATCGTGGAAATTAGGTGATGTATTAAAGGATTGCTTAGCGTGGTCAGTTTTTTTTAGTGCCCGCCTGCGTACCTAGGTAGCGAACACCATAGTATTCGAAGCAACCTAACGAGCTGAAATTCAACAGCTCTTCAGATACTCCAATGTAACTCTATGGTAGGCTGTCTATGCCCTCAGGCGCTCTTCATTGCTCTGCGATTTGTCCGCAGGTTGGAGAAGGCTTTTAGGAATTGGTATGGTCTTGTATTAGTGATCTACCGATGAGGTAACCCTCGAGGTCCATGACACATCCATTGAGCCAACCAAGGCCA